>JAUJEN010000159.1:0-57686 GCA_030448925.1 Citrus cavaleriei
AGTAGTTACGTATTGCTAAGGTTAATCCGATCTGCTTCTTTCTACCTGCAGCACCTGTGGTGGTGTTAATTTTGGGTTTGCTGGAGGGTGATGGGTTTTCAGAAGAGGGGCGTTTGTTGAGTTTTACAGGTACATGGATGATGATGGTTATTGAGGTGGAGGTGGGTGAAGTGGTCGGTGGTGGCGGCTGTTCGTTAAAGAATGAAGAGGATGCATCTATGGCGGCGGTTTCTTGGAGGAGAAGGAGCTCTTCTTCTTCAAGAACTTCTGTTCTTGCGGGTGATTGATGGTGGCCATTTCTTGATTCATTGTTCTTATTTCTTCTCGTTCTTTCTTTGATTTTGATTTCTTTCGCTTTAGGAAGGAAAAGGCAGGGGGAGGGATTATATGGGGTTTAGAGATTTATATAGAAAGAGGCGTGGTGCTTTGCTATGTAACGGATTTATTTATTAACGGCTTTACGCGCCAAATAGAATCTGCTTTTTTTTATATTTATATATTCACTAAAAAAAATTTTAGCAAACAAGTTAGAAACTGGCCTGTCTAGTTTCAGTTTGTAGAGCGTGCGTTCTAACCTTGTATCGGGTTCGAGCCCACGGGCGATATGGCTTTATCAATTTCTTTTTTTTTCTTCCTTGATTTTAGACTTATGCATTCAAACAAGAGAGTACGAGGCTGTATTAGTTTTCTTCAACCTCATCAAGGCATTTGGTATCATCACAGCACGGTACAAGGAAAAATTAAGAATCCTGTAAACAAGAGGCTTATATGTACAATAATGTGGCCTTCATTGCCAAAGCTAACAAACACGATTTGAAATTAAAATACAATGCAAAATAGCAGAAAAAATCTACATAATCGACGTATGTCCCTCTGTTATTTCATATTGTTGCTTTGTCAGCCAATAATCCCACCAGAAAATAAAAACTTAATTCTGACTTTAAGCCAGATTATAGAGGCACCGTCCTTTGTTTAAGAACTGAATTCATTAATTCCTACCTAATTCTTCCTATTAATGGATTTCTCTATTTTCAATTTTTCGAGGAGTTTAGTCTGAGTCATCCTGGATAGCACAATCTGTCGTGATTGTCCACCAAAGGGCCCATCATTCACCGTATCAATTGAGTTTCAAAAACTATGGAATCAGGTCAAAGTTTGCTTCCAATATTGACAGAACCTCAGTCAGTGAAGACACCTGGAAACTGGTTGTAGATTGGATTTTTAGGAAATCATCAGCGCTATAATTTCTCCTTGTTTCATCAAGTGTTATCGTGAATGCCCTGCTCGCTTTCTCCGCAGCTACCTGAATGTGTTAAAACAACATCAATCTGTGAAAACAAGAAACAGGGAAAATTAGATAACCCAAAATTTATCTAATCGTTACTTTTTAAGGGGGAAAACAAGAAATCTTTGATGCTATGTGTCAATTGAGGTCTAATCATCTAAATGTATACCATTTGTGAATACCGCTAGTATAAACGGTAGAAGGAAGAAAACAAATGAACCAAAAAAAAAAAAAACATTTGTTCAGCATGAATAAGACCTTACATCATCTTTTAAGGCTATCACCAACCATCATGACTTCATTGGGTTGAACTTCCCATGCTGAACAGATATGAAGTAGTGGACCAGGGTCTGGCTTATATGATTAAACCCTCGTTTAGTGTTGAGAAAATGTTATCTGCAGTACGACAGATATTACAAAAGATATAAAGCCAACTCTTTACAGAATATTAATTTTGCAAAAGCAAAGATTATGACAAAACCTCACAGAAAGTGTGATACTTAAGATAGAGAATCAGCAGATAATTAAAGCTAATTCCTAGAGCAAAAAAGCAAAGCCAATTACAGCTTAGACAAAGCTCTGTCAAGAGGGGATGCATGGAGGAAATTTACACAACCTCACATCAGTTTTGAGCTATCCTACCATAGATAACACATAATGGGAAAAGGCAAAAGAATCTGACTAGCTTTGAAGTCTACCAACACCGAATAAGGTTAACATTATTCTATTTTATCATCGAAGAACAGTTTAAACCTATCATAAGTAGTTACCCACCAATAATGGCTATGGGGTAATAGTGTGCCATTATTGCAGAATCCAGGTTAAATAGCTGCCAAAAATCATGGTGATGTGGACAGTAGAGAAAATAGATGGCAATAAATACAAACAAACTTCACTGTGTTTTTTTTTTTTTTTTTTTACTATTTAACCCAGCTTCTACAGCAATAAAACCATTTTCTTTTGCATGTAATGCTGGTCCCCTTTTAGAACTGCATGAAAAATACAATATATCCAACCCACCACATTGAAGAGGATTAATTCAGATACGCCCATGGATCCAGCATTTTGTGCATTGGTGCTTCAAGCATAGGAAAAATAATTAACTTGAACATACCAAGGAATGCTAGACTTCTCTCTTGATATTCCCACATTTCAAATACACAAGAAGAATTCCATGCAGAACAGCTTTCCAGTGAATAATTTCATGAAATTCAACAAAACTGATAATAAATTATCTCTCATGCTTGCAAAATTACCCCAAATCGTTATGAAAGATCAACTGCTTCCCATTAATTAAGGAAGTTATTAATCCTCTTCTGCAAAATGAAATAAAGAAATTGTCAGTATAGCTAAAATCAAGTTTATGAGCACATAGCATTATCAGAAACAAAGTGAATAGTCAATAAAAGGAGAACTCCATACAGCTCCAACAAAAAGCACCCAATTAACCACCACAAACCATATATAGTCTATTTATGTATGACGCAAAAGGAAACCTTAAACACGGTGGAACTTGACCTTATTTTCTTTTGAATCAAGAAACCTGGGCCAAAGGCGCTTGTACCTGCACCATCATTAACCACATAGGACCTTAATTAATTATAATATCTATGAAAATTGGAAAATCTTATCAAATTAACTCAGGTAGGACGCCATTGGGAGCCGAGAGCTTTTAGCATTACTAGATACTTTTCTTGACACCAAATCGTAACTTTTGGCTCCTTATTGGTCAAAATTTCGCTTGGGATTGAATGAGAAGTGTCAAATAAACTTGTTTAGACCTATTGGTTGAAAAACACAAGAAGTTCTTTTCCCAAGAGCACTTCTATTTGGAAGTACTTTGTACAAATGCGCTCTTCAACATCTAATAATCTAAAGCATTCATGCTTAACTTCAAATTGAAATTTTATAATCACATAACTAGAATAGGCTTTCAATGAAGAGTGCTTTCTAAATAACCCATAAAATTAAAAAAATAAAATGTAAAATATACATTAAAAAAAAAACAACCCACCGGGCATAATTTGAAGGCGATCAAGGCCTCATGTTCAAAGTCGGCGATAGTTTGATACGCATGGCGCTGCAAATCAAACCCAGCTCAATATGGTGAAGAATATCAATCCCAGTCGGATTTCAGCTTTTAACGCGCTTGTACTTGTTCCTCAAGCACGGCCCGGTACATTGCGTGGGAAGTCGATGACGGGACCGTTAGGGTTCCGTCTATAAATGAAAACGACACCCTGAAGGCGCGTCTTGGTTTGGAGGTGAAAATGATGACATCATGCACGAAGTGAAGTTGAGATTGAGGAAAAGGTCTTGTGGGAGGAAGAGAATGATTTTGAGAGAAATAAAGCAATGAATTTGTGATGATTTTGATATTTTGAGAGGAAATGTGAAGGAATTTGAAGTGAGAGGCAGGAGTGGAGGAGTGATGGGAAAGCGGAGCATAAGAGCATTTGATGGAGATATTTGTGGGAAATGAAAATATGAAATAAATTTAGGGACCAAAAAAAAAAAAAGGAAATAAAAATAAAAGTCCATTATTTTTTGTAATTTTACTAAAATATTTAAAAACTGTTTTGAAATTAACTGTTAATTTCATGGTTTGAATAAGCAACAAATTAGTTAAGAGTTAAAATGGACTTCTGGGCTTAATTAAGGGTGGGCTAAAGCCAAAGGACCGGTCGGGCTGGGATTTTTGAGTCGGGTTGAACTTTCTTACAAAAATTTTAGTTTTGGTTTATTGATTAATAATTTTTTAACTCTCAAATTGAAAATTGCTTTGGTTCAAATTACTTTGGCTTACAAATTTTACTAATTTAGAGTTGTAAGCTAGAAACTTCATAACTCTACTTTGCAAGGTTATATATATATAATTTTTAGAGTGTTTTGTTAAAATAAAATTTTTAAAGTCTTGATTGTAAATCTATAAAAATAATTTTATAAACTATCTATAAAAAATAATTTTTATAAAACTATGTTAAAATATTGTATAAAAAAATTTTTGGATGACAAGTAATTTTAAATATTTTTTGATTTTGAGATTGATATACAGAAGGGGATTTTAATTTTCTTTCAAACTAACTAATTCAGAAAATTTCAAAAACAAAATGCTACAAATCCGGGGAAAAAATCACCAAAAAAAAACAATCAAAAATATCCTATGCCCAATCCACTAGTACCCAAAAATTATGGTATGAAATTATTTGATACTAATCATATTTTCGGAGTAAGTCAGAAAGAGTTTGTATGCTAAGAAAACAAATTATTTCAGGGTATGTATGTAAATGTCAGTATGTGTACGAGTGTGAGTACTCACCGCCAATCAGAACATTTAAAAAAAAGAAAAAGAAATTGTTTTAACATTATGCCCGGTCTGGCGGTGTTCCTGCCCGGTCCGCTGGCTTCAAAATCAAAACCATGGGCCGCCCGTGTGGCTTCGTCGGTTGGTCCGGCCCTATTTTGCCGACAGAAATAACTTGACAAAGATGGCTTCGCGAAACAAGGGTATTTTGGTAGTTTTAAGTATTTTTCAACGGTCAAATACGAAGGGAGATGAGTTTGATTTTATTTTTCAACATTCTTCTTCTGAATTTATCTTCTCCCGAAAGACCAAACCCAAACTTTAAACATGATTTTAGTCACCAATATCAGTGTCTAGAACTAAATTATTGTTATTATTTTTACTATATTATTTCTTCATGTTAGACAAGAGGAATATTAAGATTATCCTTCGTTTAGTTTTATTTAAAAAATTGTTTTGTGAATTGTTATGTTTTAAAACTAAAAATATATTGTATTTTAAATTTATTAAAATTACGGTTAAAAAATGTCGGTTCGATAATACAATAATAATAATGAATAGGTTTATATTTTATATTTCTTTCAACCTAAATAAATTAATGAAAGGTTTCGGATGTATATATTTAACATAATATTGTAAGAACATGACATGAAACTGCCTGAATATGACTCATCACAAGTCTAGTTATCTCAAAAGAAAATTATGTGTGTTTAATAAACATTATTATGTAAGGTTAATATGTAATATTTTTGTTTCAAAAATGGATCATAGAACTTAAGAAATGAAAAATAAATAAAACAAAACTGCTACCGTTAAGTGGGGAGATTCTTGTAAATTTTGCACAATTTCTCAAATAATTTTGTTGTTTATTCAAACAAAAAGGGAGCTATACGGTTGATTGCAAAAAATAGTTTTAATGGATTGAGTTTCAATGTTGCATCAAGTTTCAGAGGATGTTGATTATAAACTTGCACAACATTGAAATCTAATTCATTTAAGGCTTAAATCTCCAGTCAGCCAGTGATTATTGGTAACACGCATCCTGCCTCGAATGTGACTTAATCGAAATGCAGACGAGCCTAAATGCTTCTCCACAATGTGCCTCCCAGATAATTGAAGACAAAAAAAAAAAATAGAACTATGTAATCCATTGTATTCATCATGATAATTTCAGATTTTTTTTTTCAAAAGTTGTGGAGATTAGCTTCACATATGGTCCAACAATGGCGTGTTAGTTGAGTTATGTTTGTGGTTACATATTTTTATGTATTTAATATTTTATGGTTTGTGTTAAGCTATCTCCGGTATAAATACTTCCTTATGTATTCAGTTCAGCAATCAAGTAGAAAGAAATCTTCTCAATTGGCAAAATATAGTTTTAGTGTTCTTCAAGTGTTCTTGAGAATAATTGTTTATTAATTAAATTTCTAACAAAGTAGATCATGTCATCATGATGGATTATAAACTTGATAGACATTGAATCTCATCCATTTAAGGCAAATTCAATCATAAAACAATCTAGTAACATGTGATTCATCATTGATATCCATAAGCTTTTGGATATTAATGATAAAACAAAAAAGACTAGATTGTTTATACTTTCATGATTTGCCATTAAATGGATTGGATTTCAATAGTGGATCAAGTTTATAATTCAACATGATGAATCATACAATATTAGATTATCTCATAATTTGGGCTTTAAATGAATTAGATTTTAATGTTGGATCAAGTTTATAATCCAACACTAATCTTCTCCCAATTTTGTAATCGACTAGGATAGATATCCCACTGCAATAAATTTCCATTCGACATAATGGTAGAGATTTGAACTATAATTAATTAATTACTAAACTTAAGAGTGCTAATGCAATCACCGAATTAGACCTCAATTTGGTTCCACCAAAATTTAAAAAAAAATTAAAAAAATTAAAAGAAAGTAATTTTTGTATGTAATAATTATTAAATACAAAATAATTAATATTATCATGGTAACAAAATAAAGAAATCCACCAAAACCAAGAGCAAAGATACATCGCTCACGCCAAGAAAGACGCATTTAAACCATACACGTACCATAATTTAAGCATCGTGTTTTTTTTTTTTTTTTTTTTTTAATTTTTTAAATATAGAGAATTTCTATGTTAGAAGAAATATTCTACTCGGTGCCAATCAAAATAAATTAAAATAAAATATTAATTTGTTTTAATTTTACGCCCGGTCTGGCTGGCGGTCTTCTTCCCGAGCCCGGTCGGGTCTCAAAATTAAGAAAATGCCCAGACAGAAATTATAACTATGGCAAAGTTGGTTCTGGGAAGCAAGGGTAGTTTCGTAGTTTTGTAGATTTGTCCAACGGTCAACTACTTGTTCAACTTGAGGGGAGGAAATGAGTTTTGCTTTTTCAACATTCTCTGGTTACTGTTTAAACTTTGAACCGGCCTCATTCATTCTTCTGAGTTCTGAATCCATCTTCTTTCGAAAGACCCAAATCATGCCGGTGGCGGAGCTCTTTCTTGCTGCTTTCCTTCAGGTCTTGTTCGAGAGACTAATGTCTTCTGACTTACTAAAGCTAGCTGGTCGAGAGGGTGTCCGTTCAAAGCTGAAAGCGTGGGAGAAACCGCTCAAGACCATCGAGGCAGTTCTGATAGATGCAGAGGAGAAGCAGCTCACTAACAGGGCTGTGAAAATATGGCTGGATGATCTCCGAGACTTGGCTTACGATGCAGAGGACATACTGATGAGTTTGCCAGCAGCTCTGGTACTAGTAGGCTACGTAGCATTATCCATTCTGGTTGTTGTTTCTCTGGTAACTAGTGTTAAGTACATATTAGTATAAGCTTCTAAGATTGGAGAAATCAGTAGGCGGTTGGAGGAATTGTGTAAACGGAGAATTGATCTGGGATTGAGAAGATTGATGGAGGAGGGTCATTGAATACGTTGCTGTTGGTGGTAGGCAAAGACCACCACCCACTACTTGTTTACCGAATGAACCTGCTGTTTATGGGAGAGATGAAGATAAGGCCAGGGTACTTAAGATAGTGTTAAAGATTGACCCAAATGATGATTCCAGCTTGATTGATACCCATTGTGGGTATGGGAGGTATTGGGAAAACAACTCTTGCTCGTGAGGTGTATAATGACAAGTCAGTGGAAGATTTTGATCCGAAAGTTTGGGTTTGTGTTTCTGATGACTTTGATGTTCTCAGGATCTGCAAGGCGATTCTTGAGTCAATTACGCTGTCTCCTTGTGAGCTGAAGGATTTGAATTCAGTGCAGCTTGTTGAAGGAAGCTTTGTTTAAGAAGAAGTATTTGATTGTCTTGATGATGTTTGGAGCAAGAGCTATGATTTGTGGCAGGCTCTTAAGTCTCCATTCATGGCGGGGCACCTGGTAGCAGGATAATTGTGACCACTGCAGCGTGGATGTAGCCCTCAACAATGGGATCTGTTGGATATTATGAGCTGAAGCTTTGTCTGATGATTGCTGGTTGTTTCGTGAAGCATGCATTTGAGAGTAGAGATGCTGGCACACATGAAAATCTTGAGTCTATCCGTCAGAAAGTTGTTGAGAAGTGCAAAGGTTTACCTCTCAGCAAGGGCTCTGGTGGTCTTCTACGATCTAGGCAGAGATTTGTTGAGGGGACTATATTGACAGTAAAATATGGGACTTACATGATGAAATTGAGATTCCTTCTGTTCTGAAGTTGCTTATCACCATCTTCCTTCACATTTAAAAAGATGCTTTGCTTATTGCGCAATTTTACCAAAGGACTATGAATTTGAAGAGGAGGAACTCGTTCTTTTATGGATTGCAGAAGGTCTTATTCAACTGTCTAAAGACAGTAAACAACTACAAGACTTGGGCAGTGAGTATTTCCGTGATCTCTTGTCAAGATCTATGCTCCAGAAATCAAGTAGTAGCGAATACAAATATGTGATGCACGACCTTGTACATGATTTGGCTCAATGGGCTTCTGGAGGGACACGCTTTAGACTGGAGGATGAATTTTCGGGGGATAGACAGTCAAATGTATTTGGAAAGGTTCGCTATTCTTCTTACATGTCTAGTGGTCATTGTGATGGGATGGATAAATTTAAAGTTCTTGATAAATTTGAGAATCTGAGAACATTCTTGCCAATATTCATAGAAGGTCTTATTCCTTCTTACATAAGTCCCATGGTTTTATCTGATTTGCTACCAAAGTTCAAAAAGTTGAGGGTGTTATCTCTGAGAAGATACTACATCACTGAGGTTCCTATATCAATTGGATGTTTAAGACATCTAAGGTATCTAAACTTTTCTGACACTAAGATCAAATGCTTACCTGAGTCAGTTACCTCTGTTAAATTTGGAAATTTTGATCTTAAGAGATTGCTTGCATCTTTTGAAGCTGCCATCAAGTATAGGAAATTTGGTTGTTACTTCATCTTGATATTGAAGGTAAATCTTTAACTGAGTTACCACTACGTAATGAAAGAATTAAAATGTCTTCAGACTTTGACTAATTTTATTGTCAGCAAAGGCAGTGGATGTACTTTTGAAAGATTTGAAGAATTGGAAGTTTCTTCAGGAAGACTTTATTTCAGGGCTAGAGAATGTCATCGATTCACAAGAAGCAAATGAAGCTATGTTAAGAGAGAAGAAAGGCTTAAAATTCTTGCAGTTAGAATGGGGAGCAGAACTTGATGACTCGCGAGATAAGGCTAGAGAAATGAATATACTCGACATGCTACAGCCTCACAGAAATGTAAAAGGGCTAGCAGTTAATTTTTATGGTGGTGCAAAGTTCCCATCTTGCAGGGAGATCCATCATTTTCCAATATAGTGTTCCTAATCCTGCAAAATTGTAAGAGATGCACATCCTTGCCCACGCTGGGACAATTATGCTCGCTTAAAGATCTCACCATTGTAGGCATGTCGGGATTAAGAAGTGTAGGTTCAGAGATTTATGGGGAAGGTTCCTCAAAACCTTTTGAATCATTGCAGTCTTTATATTTTGAGGATTTGCAAGAATGGGAGCACTGGGAACCTAACAGAGAAAATGACGAGCATCTTCAGGCATTCCCTCATCTCCGAAAGCTTTCCATCAAAAAATGCCCCAAACTCTCTGGACGACTTCCTAATCATCTTCCTTCTTTGGAGAAAATTGTGATTACTGAATGCATGCAGTTGGTGGTATCATTACCAAGCCTTCCAGCTGCCTGCAAATTGAAAATTGATGGATGCAAAGGTTGCTGTGTGATGGTCCATCTGAGTCCAAGTCACTAGTATGACTTCACAATATTTCAGAGTTCAAAATTGGTTTGAGTCAGAAGTTTCAGAAAGTAGAACATCTGAAGATTGTTGGCTGTGAAGGGTTTATAAATGAGATTTGTCTGGGAAGCCTCTAGAGGGGCTGCAAAGCCTCACCTGCTTAAAAGACCTACTTATTGGGAATTGTCCAACTCTTGTTTCTGGCTCAAGGCCTGCTTTTCTTCCAATTTGAGGAAATTACCATCGAGGATTGCAATGCTCTAACATCCTTAACTGATGGAATGATACAAACAATGCACGACTTGAAGTCTTATGAATTAAAGGTTGTCATTCTTTAACATCCATTTCAAGAGGGCAGCTACCTTCATCTCTGAAAGCAATTGAGATCAACAATTGTCAAATACTGCTGCGTTGGATGACACAGAGGATAGTTGTACTTCTTCTTCATATTCTTCTTCAATAATACAGGAGAAAAGCATCAACAGCACCAGCACATATCTTGATCTTGAGAGCTTATGTGTTTACAACTGCCCATCACTCACTTGCCTATCTTCAAGATATCAGTTACCTGTCACACTCAAACGCCTTGATATTCAGATGTGTTCAAATTTCATGGTGTTGACATCAGAATGCCAATTACCTGAGGTGCTTGAAGAGCTGAAAATTGTGAGTTGTCCAAAATTAGAGTCAATAGCAGAAACATTTTTTGATAATGCTCGTCTTAGATCTATTCAGATCAAGGATTGTGATAATCTTAGGTCCATACCCAAAGGCTTACACAATCTTAGCTATCTTCATTGCATTAGTATAGAACACTGTCAAAATCTTGTTTCTTTCCCAGAGGATTTGCTTCCTGGTGCCATCATAGAATTTTCAGTCCAAAACTGTGCTAAGCTTAAAGGCCTAAGAGTTGGCATGTTCAACTCTCTTCAAGATTTACTCCTGTGGCAATGTCCGGGCATTCAATTCTTCCCAGAAGAGGGTTTATTTCCCAACGTAGCTTACCTTGGAATTTCTGGTGATAATATTTATAAGCCACTTGTTACGTGGGGCTTTCACAAGTTCACTTCTCTTACAGCTCTCTGCATTAATGGTTGCTCATATGCAGTATCCTTTCCTGACGAAGAGAAGGGAATGATATTGCCCACTTCTCTGACTTGGATTATAATTTCGGATTTCCCAAAACTGGAACGCCTATCTTCCAAGGGCTTCCAGAACCTCACATCTCTTGAAAGTTTAACTGTCATGTCTTGCCCAAATTTTAGTTCCTTCCCGGAAGTGGGCTTTCCGTCCTCTCTTTTGTCTCTATCGATTGAAGGTTGTCCTTTATTGAAAAACAAATGCAAAAAGGGCAAGGGCAAGGGACAAGAGTGGCCAAAGATAGCGCATGTTCCTTATGTTAACATAGATGGAAAATTCATTTACGATCCGCAAGAGGAAGCACTATGTCCATTTTGATGTCAGAAATAATAGAAGAGCGAAAAACCAGATCATGATTTTGGCAACCATTTATTCTATGTCAGGTCTGTCGACTTCTATCCCCTCAACCATTATTCAGGTTGATATGAATTCATTTAAGTTGTTTTCAGTTTCACAGAAAATACTTATCTTAGAATTCAGGTGTATGTTCTATTTTGCATGAATTCGAGTGTATGTTATGCACTGTTTTAACAGTAACTCTGGGATGCCCATGTGCAGATTTTTGGTTGAATGCAGCAGTAATCATCACAAAAATAGCTTAGATCAGAAAGTATCATCTGGTCTTATTGTCAAGAGGACAGTCAAGCTGGATATTCCTATCTAAATGTATCAATAAAATTTTGCCTTCCACATATGCTGAGATTAATGGAAAGTGATACTTTTGAGGATGGCAGTGGATAATCTGGTGAAGGGACTTTGTTGGAACTGAAAGAAAGTTAAAGACCTGTCACAGGAGCTTGTTGCAATGTCTTCTTACTTCTGAGTAAGTCCTATCTTCATAATGAATTGTATGTTACATGTTGTCCTAGGAATTAAAAGACTAATAACATTTTACTTTCAAGATTTTTGAAAATAATTTTCTGTATTTGTTTAGGACTGTTATCAGATTTCTTGTTATGCATTGGATCTATATAACTCATTGCAATGTTTAGTATGACAGCTGCAAGACTGCACATATCCTGGTCTGCCATGTCACATTTGAGTCTTCAATGGCAGGGTACCTGTCCAGCAGGTCATGCATGTGTTTGCATCATCAAAAAACGAATGTAGTTGCTGATTTTCATGTTTTCAGAAAGGTAAAAGGGCTGCTCATTTTTGCTTTCCTTGGATTCTAGGCCCATAGAGATTAGTGCCTTGCTCTCTTTGAATCATAATGACTGCCTTGCTATTAGTTATTTGATCCTCTTAAAATGTGGTTTATGAGTTTCCTTAGTTTGTTTTTCTTTGAAAATTTTACCACTGTTTCTGTGTGTCAGTTGTTAGTTGGTGAGAGTGAGGCTCATTACAATGCTACTATTTTTTTTTCTTTTAATTCTTAATTGAAGCTATACAAAATTATTTTCCGTTAAAAGAAATAGAAATTGCCTTCCAGTGCTTATGTATTTTTTTTGCTCTCCCTGCATCTTATTGTAAATAATGCTAGTAAAATTTTTCCATATGCCTATATTTCCTAAAGTTAAAGTCTATTATCTTGAAAGAGGAATCCCTATGGATAAAGCAATAGTGCTTTTGTTTCATTTTTTTCATCTATCGCTAATAGGATTAATTGTTTCTTCTTTTGATAAGACCAGAAATAACTTTTTTTTTCTTCTTCTTTTTTTGTTTTTTTAAATAGAGATACAAGATAGCACCAGTTGACCATACAATGAGCTTCTAAATGTACTACACAAGTACCTGTTGGAACAGTGGATAGTAGTGCAATCACATACTCTTGCTGATTTCCTGAAGGTTGCAGTAACAAACCACTTAATCTATGCTGCTTTATGTTTTGGACGAATCTTAGGAATTTTGAAACGAATTGTGTTTCAGAGAGTTAGTGATACTCAATGATGCAAATAAAGACTGTGATCATCTCTGGTTGTGTGCATTCTTCTAACAACAACCTTATGAAGAGATTGGCTTTTGGATCTTCTTACTGTTTCAGACTTGTATCTATTATTGGCATAGCACCACTATTATATAATGTCAGTTTGTTGAGGTCTGCTTTGTGGGGGCTTGTTTTATCTCCTCTTGAATGTACTTGTAAAGTAAAGATCCATCATTTGTTGCCTCCTCGATGGGTTTGATTAAAAGCTAAACTGATGGTGTTTAAGGGAAATCCAGGCCTTACAGCAATGGGGTATTTTCTCCAGACCATGCTGGTAATTCTTTTGTGTTAATTTCGCAATCTTTAGACCCTCAATACAGTTTATTATATGGAAATTATGGAGTGGTTGATTTAATCTCCAAAGCAGCTTTTGATCAAGGACTGATGAATCTTTGGCTCCTGGCTAGTTTGTCAATGAATTTTAGATTTTCTCAAGCTTTAGAAAAGCTAACTTCTATAGCAGATTTAATTGGCCAATGTTGGTCTTCCATGTGATGATTTCACTTAATTAGGAGAGCATCCTGATACTATCGGAGACTCCTAATTCCCAAATGATTCAAATGATTTTATTGAATAGGTTTAATTAATGGTTGCACTTTTTTTTTTAATATTTCAGGCATGCTCTCTTTGACACATCTGGACAGAAATCAGAGCATGAATTTTGTGATGAGTTTGAGATTTTGAGAGAAACTAAAGGAAATGGGACATAAACGATCATGAGACTAAGTTCAATTTATTTACCGGTTCAACTTCAATAAACAAGTGCTGATATTATATGAAATCTGTAGTTTCAATCTTCTTCACCCCCCCAACAAAAAAAAAAAAAAAAGGCTTAATTGTTGTGTCACATTGTACAAATTGTAATTGCTTTAAAGCTGTTGAGATCGTATATTCTTGATTCCTTGAGCTACTTTGTTAACAAGGATTTCACCAATTTTTTTTTTCCCCGGCAAAATGCATAGAACCAGAGTCTCAAAGCATCAATAGAATTACTCTCACTGATGGTACAAACAATTAATTAATCCTGACCCATGCTAGAAAATCATTTGAACTATGAAGGAGTTTCTTGATAGCATGTGCATCAGGATGCTCTTCTCACTAACAGAAATCAGAGCAAATCAGCAAATGAATGTGCAATAGCATTAGCATACATCTATTAAAACTGGAGAAATCTGAAATTCATTGAAGAGATCTTGTTGCAAAGGTTCAACAATCTACTCAAAGGATGACAATTGGCAGGGAGTCTCATTGATACAACTAACTGTATTGTGGACTAAAGACTGCCAAAAGCTACCCGAAGAAATTTATCAATATGATCTTGGAAAAGCGCCCTACTTGCTGCCAGTCCAAGACCAGGATTTCCTTTCAAACTAGCACTAAATCGAATCCACAGAGGAGACCGTCACAGACCATGCCTCAACAGCTGATGTAAATCCCATCAAACTAGATATTTCAAGCTCGTAGGATTGCCTTTTGATAAAAGTTCCGGGTCCATATTTACCTGCCCAAAAGACTATCTCTTCGTTTGGTTGTTGTTGGAATGAGGCTCTTAACCAGCTCACTTTGTATCATTGAGTATTCCAACTCTAATCTTCGCTTCATTTAACGATCCTGAGATTCATCCAAACCATAGAGAAAAACAGATTAAATGGATATTGTATCCAAGAAAGAAGAAAAACTGTTGATGCGAGATTCCGGTTCTCCTCGTTATATTCGTGATCTTCGCCGATCAACTTCGGCTACACGTGAGGTCTCCTCGCCAGGCTTCTTCTCCAGGTTCTCACAGACATGTCAGACGCTATTGTTTTCCACAAGAAACCCTCCGACGCCAAGTCCGAGCATGGTTCGTAACGCTTACGATCTCTATTTTTTACGATTTTCTTCTTTAATTTCTTTTTCATCTCAAAACGCTAACCCTTTTACCTCACATTACCTTTTATAGTGCTCCTAATCCCGCTTTTCGCTTTTTTCGAGACCTCGATCGCCGCTATGGGCAAACGGGATTCATGGTTACGCCACGGCTCGGGAACGCGTGTCGTGGGTTCTGCGGAGATCTTTACGCCACTTCGCTCGGGAAAGCGCTACCGTCGCGATTCTCGCTGAGATTCGCGGTTACGCCACGGTTCGGGAAAGCGGTGCCTAGATTTCTGGCCGGAGAGCATGTTCTTGCCAATCGCCGCCGACCGCCTCCTCGCCTCTAATTCTAGCCGAATGGCTCTTACGCCTCTTACAGAAATTGGCCTCATGGATGACGCTGTCAGTGACGCAGGATATTTCGCTATTGTTCCCCGCACTGTTTTACTTAACACACCATGCCCGGGTCTGCCGACGATTTCTCCCAAACACCGGCCCCCGCTTCGTGTCAGAATGAGGGACCAAGAAGAGAAACTCGATAGTACTTCATGCGGGATTGAAAAGGCGCCAAGAGTCATGTCGATGGGACGTGACGGGCGTAAATCCTCCATTTGAATTTCAAACCACTTATGACCTCTGGATCTCAAATTAAATGCAACCCAAGAGTCCGGCCTCATTAGGAAAAACCAAATCCTCTCGACCAAGATATTCACCATTCACTCCGCCTCTCGTTCTCCTCCCAAGAAGCCCAGATAAAAGTCCTCCATCTCGATTTTCACCGATCCAACCATTACTTCGCGATTTCTTCTATCTCCTGGTCTCGGATAACAGATAATTTCTCTCTTCTGCTTGGCAGTAGTGGTGTGTGTTAGAGCTAGTGGAATGTCGAAGGCAAAAGAAGGTCATGGAGGTCGATGACGATTTAGTCGACTTCCCGCCTAGTCTCGCCACCGATCCTGCTGACCCCGGATTCCCTTGAGCCCATTAGTCTAGTGGGACTAGTGTTAGAGGATGTCTCCCAAACAACCCTACGAGCGGAAGTAATGTAGGAGAGATCTTCCGTTCGAGGATACGCTGAAATGAGAATGGCACTGTGAGGTTCCATCCGAACATCACACCGTAAGAACGGGTACAAGAGAGGCGTGAGCCTTGTCGCGATTATGCCATTGATTACATGACGTACACGCTCGCTTGATTTAGCCCAATGACCGGCTTAGTATAGATTCTGTGAGATACTTCTCAAGGTCCTGTGAAAGGGATGCTCCCACGGCCTCCCAGTGACATGTTACTCAGATTCTGGACATTTTAAGACGGGCGTGTCCTTGCAACCTTATTTCCCGGACATTTAACGGCTAAATCTAGCTCCTGGTCACCAATTTAATCCCAATTGGAGAGTGCTCTTCCTTCATATCATGGGGATGAGCGTTGCCAAAGCGAGCCCACGGTTGATGAGGAAGCACCAGACAGCCTAAAGAGCAAAAGATGCTCTGGTACTACTTCCAATCTAGCACCAAGAGTGAAACTATAACCGACCTCCCCATCGCGGAATCGCAAGAGAAAGTTCTTTTTTCGGGGGTCCTTGGGGGTCAGCAAATGAACTGGAAGGATTATCGGTCCCACTTCGCTTCACTGGCCCTGTGTTCGCCGCTTTGATGTCTTGTATCCATAATTGTTCTTGCTATTGGTTTGTCTCTAACCAAATGTCTGCTCGGTTGTAGTTTCACTTCCGCCTACCCACTCACCAAACGGTCGAGGTCAGGTTTCGCCAATTCGCCGAGCCGAGAACTCGCTAATCCATACAACTTGCTCGAGTCTCGCTGATACTTCCCCGCCATAGATTTGAGGACGCTGTGATCGGGGCTCGACCAAAACGCTTTCGACCTCCAACCACGGCAGGACCGTAGAGTGATGCCCGCGCAAAGTTGGCCAACATCGCAAGCAGTCCCACCCTTGAAGATTTTACCTCCGCCCGAAAAGTCGGGAAGTAGTGGAGCAATGCATCCGCCTCTTCTCTCCCTGGCCTCGATCTCGCTTACACGACAAATGAGTAATACACCGTCCCTACCTCAACGAAAGTTATCTAAACTGGAGTGCATGACTGAGGACTTCACTGACCAGGGTGAGGGGGTCCATGGCATAGCGCCTTCCACCTCAGCTGCATGACCACCTATTACAAGGCTAAGATTGGCTGCCACGAAAGACGAGGAGGATATTCAATCAAGTATTTACCAGAGACGCTGTTTAAGAAGTGGAGTCAATCTCGAGAATCTGAAGCTGATAGAGCAAGAATCACTTGCTCAAGCAAAAGCCATTACCTCGGCGAGGAGCTACTGGTCAAGGAGGATCTCGTGAAGGCGTATATGTACGAGGCTCAAATCTCTCCGCTGACTCCCACCGAGCTCAGTGTCGAGAATTGGAGAGGAGGCCGATAACCACGACTGTGGACTTCGATTCCTATCGCATCATGGTCGTTTCGAAGCAACACCGATCCAAGATGGATGACTCATACCGTGTTGCTCAACATATGGACGGAGGCGCCAAGGAAGATGTCAAGGGGTAGAGTCGATCGAATCGAGGAGGAAAACTCCTCCTCGTTCTCGACATGTAGGAAGTAGCACCACCCCGGACGAATCGGTGATAATTCTCCCCGCACTGTAGGAGGTCCAACCAACCGATGCCGCTTACCACTCCATCTACCATCTTTTGATATATTTCTTTTTAGAACGAATAACGCTTTATGAAATTTATCCTCCGTTAGCCATTAACACATTAATAAAAATATTTTTTACTTTCGCCTTGTAATCATCACTTATTTTCCGTTTGGGAATCTGCTCGTCTCGTCTGGTCGAGCAGGTTCTGGTTTGGCATATGGTTTTGCAACATGCCTTAAAAAATTTTTTTTTTTTTTTTTTTTTCGGATTCTCGCTTGCAGCGAGTGTCCCGCACGCTGGCCTCCGCCATAAATGCAAAGCTGAGATCAAGAGGCTTTGCATGCCTTAGAAAACTTTTTTTTCGACAGTTGAGGATTCTGCGCTTTACTTCGAAAGACGCTAGGCTTCGCCTCATAAATGTGCTTGAGACTTAAAGCGAGCCTTCATGCCTTAGAATTTCTTCAAAGCTGATTCTTTCTCGAAAGATCCTCGCATGCTTGGCTTCGATAAACAAGCTTTTGAGACTGACAAGCCTTTTTCATGCCTTGGGATGGCTTCTTCAAAGCTCGATTCCGCGCAGAAGAGATCCCGGCATAAATGCTTGGCTTCAGCCCGCCATAAACGCCAGACTGACGAGCCTTTACGCCTTAGATAATTTCTTCAAAGCTCGATTCTACGCCTCTCGTGGGTCGAGCAGATCCCGCATGCTTGGCTTCTTCTCACAAATGTGCTTTCAGACTTGACGAGCCTTGCATGCCTTGGATGGCTTCTTCAAAGCTTCGATTCTCACCGGGCCTCGGTCGAAAGATCCCGGCATGTTTGGCTTCGCTTATATAAACAAAGTGCTTTGAGACTTTGACGCCTTTGCAGATGCCTTGATGCTTTGCTTCTTCAAAGCTCGATTCTCACCGCCTCTCGTAGATCCTCGCATGCTATTTCGCCTCGCCATAAACAAAGCGACTGACGAGCCTTTGCATGCCTTATAATTCTTCAAAGCTCGATTCTCGGCTTCTCGCCAGTGATCGCATGCTTTCACAAAGCCGACTTCGACGAGCCTCAGACCTCAGATCTTCAAAGTCGATGCCTTATATTTTTTCATGATGCTTCTTCAAAGCTCGATTCTGCCTCGTGTGCAAGATAAATGCCAGACTTGACTTTTGCCTTGCCTTTTCTCTTGCTTAATGAAATTCTTCGACGCCCATTAATGGCAGGATTCGCCTTTACATAAAATTGTTCGACATAAAAAAAAGATAAACGATAATGATCATGAGCAATAGCTTTCAAACGTGAACAAGTCTTATCGAAGTATTTTCTTGAGGCGCTGCCCATGGTTCACCGTGGTCGTCACCAAATTGTAAGTCGGTCCCGCTTATCCGCTGACTTATATGGCCCTTCCCAATTCGGTCCCCAAAGACTTTCGAGTCAATCTTGCGCTCGATTCACTCTTCAAGACCTCCCACCGAATTCGTCAGATGTTCACCTTCCGTTGTAATACCGAGCAACCCTCCGCTGGTAAACGATCGATCGCTATCGCTTCTTCTTTCTTTCCGCAGATCAAGATTCAAACATATCCGTTGGCTGCTCTCCTCGCCATCAAATGATCCGTCCTGGTCGTTTTATCTCACCAAGATCGACCGCTTCATGTCCGAAAAGCCAGCGAATCCAGTGGTTCCCCGTCAGCTTGTTTAAGGTTGTTCTCAGATGCCCATAGCACACCGACAAACAACCCACGCACTTTTTCGCTTCCAAGTCTGCTTTCAAAAGCCTCACGGTCTTCATGCGCTTCTACTTGTCCATTCGACCGAGGTGAGTAGCGAAAGCAATACTTCACTTATCCCGAGGTTCCGCGTAAATCCTCGTGATTATCGAATCGCCATTATCCGCTACAAGGTATACGGATCCCGATCGACAAACTGTGTTTCCACACGAAGTCTGTTGTTTTCTTCTCGAATCCTGCTATGGCTTTACCTCTATCCACTTCAAGAATCTATAGCAACTATTGCATGTACGTTCCCTCGCCCCGTTCGCAATGGGTCGACGATCGATTCTATCGAAAGTAAACGGCTGGCGTGGAGCTTCTGGTGGTTGCTAGAAATTTGCAAAACTCGCATCTTACACAACTCCCGGTCTTCGCAGATCCCGGTGCATTGGTTTACCAGAAATATCCTCGCCTTAACCTCAAGGGCTGTGACCTCCCACTTTAACGATTTCCGCAAATTCCTTCATGTACTTCTTCAAAGACGTAATCCGCTGGCTGGCCTCATCCAAACACCGAATTCAGTGATATCCTCGCCGACATAAAGACTCATCAATCATCGTGGTATCTCGAGGTCGGCTCATCTTCCGGAATTTTATTCAGCGGTAATACCCCGCTCTATTTAAACTATCTGTCCCTTCCACCAGCATTTTTGTTCTATCCGCAAAGACTCCCCAAATTCGATCGACATTTCTGGGTGACTTCACCTCCAGAGGACCGACCTTACATTTTTGGTTTGCCATCGCCGCCATCCTAGCCAAAATGTTCGCTTCGATTATTCGCCCCCTCGATTTCAGATTACCTCCACCGCCGAACTTCCCATCACCGCCTCGACCATCTCTGTGCATCGCTTCCATCTTTCCTCTCTACGAATCTTTCATCGACATGATTCGCAGAATCACCGGGAATCGCCTCGATCTTAACTCGTCGCCACCACTTTAGCCAATTCCGCACTGCTATCAAGGCTTCATACTCGCTCGGTTATTTCAGGGTCGCAAATTCCAACTTTACAAGATAAGAGATCTCCTCCTGACCTTCCAATAATCCTCGCCTCCCGAACCCCGCCCTCGATGACCCATCCACGTGCATATCCGCTATACTGAAGTTTCTGTTGTTTATAATCGATTCGTTGATCTAAGCATACTTTGCCTCTGGAATTAGCCTACGAAATCGCCATCATTTCGGCTTTTATCGTCACAAGGTTTATACGTCGAACTCCGCCAAATTTCTACCACTTGACGAAATGCCGGTAGGCATCAGGAAGAGTTTGACGAATGGTGGTTTGTTATTACCGAGACCGGAATGTTTGAAAATATGGCCTCAACTTCGAAAGAAAGAACCACAACGGCAAGCCCATTTCTCCAACGGCATTCCGTCTCAAAAGGTGGCTCACGCGTAGTATACGGATATCGAACTCCTTCTTCCTCTCTCACATAATGTAACTAGCGCCTGATCCGACATCGCCAAATACAGATACAACTTGTCCTCATCCTCAGGTATACAAAGAATGAGTCATTGCAAGTATTGCTTCAAGTCCCAAGGCTTCTCGCATTCTCGGTGTCCATTCTGCTTTTCTTTCCTCCCGATCACTCGCAGCAACGGTCACCTATTATTCAGAAGCCTCGATATGAATCGCTTAACGCCGCCAACCTCCCCGAGGCTCGTGATCTCCTTCACAGTTACGAGAGACGCCATCTCGCACAACGTCGATTTTCTTTGGATTTGCTTCAATCTTCTACGGCTCACCACGAATCCAAGAATTTCGACCGACCTCGAAAGACACTTCTCCGCTTCATCTTATACTTCCTCAAAGCTCCGAATGTCTCCTCGAGGTGTCCGGCATGTTCCTTCGATTTTGACTCGGGTGATCATGTCATCCACGACACCTTCCACATGGTTTTCCTCAATCAACGCTTAAAGACTTTGTCACCACCGACAGTGGGTCCCCAGTGATTTTCGAGACCGAATGCATTACTCCTAATGTATCAAACTCTCGTTAGTGATGCCGCGTTTTCCTCATCCCGCCAGACACTGGATCCGGTTGATCCCGAGAACGCTATCCACGGTTTCGAAAGGCGTATTCTATGTCCACCTTAATCTACTAGATCGATCTTCGTAAAGCGGAAAGTTCATTCAAGCACGCCTTATCGAGGTCCTCAGAAATCCACACACATCCTCCACTTGCCATTCGCCTTTCACCAACACCACATTCGATATCCACTGATATTTGACTTCCGAATAAACCTCGCCTCAAGAGCTTTTCCACTCGCCATTTATGTTTCATACCTCCTTCCGGTCAAGCACCTCCTCTCCGCCTTACATCGCCTCGAAAGCACCTTCTTTATTGCCAGCTTATGACATGCTACCTCAGGGTCAATCCCTGGCATGTCTTCATGTGTCCAAGCAAACACATCAGCATTTGAGCCCCAGAAGCATTTCACCAACTCCCCGCTTTGTTTCTCCTTAAGTCTCGAATTCGATTCCGATTGCTCTTCCTGGCTCTGTCCCAGCTTGCTTCCATCCCTATGTGTCTTGTCTCTTCTTGCTTTTCCACTCGCATCGAGGGATGTTATCCGTCAGATCGCTTCCTCACGCCGAGAGAGTAGCCACATCCTCCTCCGTCTCCTCGTACACTCCTAATTCTACCCCCCATTCACCCCAGACTTCAGAGCCGATAACGGTCGACAACACCGTCATTTCATCCTTAAAATGGTCCGACCTAGGATCATCCGTCAAAAGGACCTTCCTCATCCACTACGACAAAGTCCAAGATTATTGTTCTTTCCGCTGGAGCTCCCCCCACCGTATTCGATAGGGCATTGACCACGCCAGGGATCCGAACCCCTTCAAGAGGTATCGGTGTATTCCAACTTCCGGCCGGCTATTCCCATCTCTTCCAAGGTTGACTTTAAATAAGACATCAATCGAGCTCCCGGTCAGATCAATCAAGATCCCACAAACTTTACAATGTAGCCTTGATGACTAAAGCATCCTCATGCCATATAGAATCCATTCTCATCCTCATCCATTCACATGATCGCATTCAATGTTCTTCTCGCTTCGCTCTTTGGTCACGTGTCAAGAGTAATCGTCACGGCGCATCTAGTATAATTTTTCGACCGTTGAATCTCCGGCCAATGTCATTCCCCGCCTATCACCCCATCATGGGTTACTCGCTACCAAGCTTTCTACCACTGGCCCCTTCATCTGTCCAGGGCCACCATCGAAAGTTCATCCATAAACTCGCCTGTGCACCGATTTCTCACCAAATCTTCGACTGGTCTTCGAGATCTCTACACTGGGGAGCGGCTACAGGATGAACTTACAATAACGCCCTTCATCCCTCCTCTTGCAGTAGCTATCGTGCAGTGAGGTGTCCTTATGACCAGACACCCCATCCAGGACATCTTCGCCAAGTCAACCACCCATAGTCCCGTTCTACCGACCGTGCAGCATCCGCTTCTTTCTCGTTTCTTCGGGCCTGTATGAAAAGTACTTTCGTCTCGCTTGCTCACAATGCGGAAAGTTGTAAGACCACCAGATGCCGAATCATGCCTTTCTCCAAGTGCTCTCCTTTGGGAACGTGCGAGGGCGCTCATTGCTACCGATATCATGGGTATTCTCCTACGAGGTCGGTGTTAGCTATCTCGGCCTCGCCCACTACCGAGGCTCGCGTGATCCCTCCTCCGACGCAACATTCCCCTGAGAATGCTTTCTTCTTTCTCCCAACCCTTCTAATCGGTCTGGTTTCGATCCGTATGCACCTTTCTCCTCTTCAATCTCGGCGTCTTCTAGTCTGTCAGATGCACAGATACGTCAATACTGGGCTTCTCAAATTGCACTACGCCTTTTCCTATCTTCTACCCCTTCTTTCAATCCCCTTAATCAGAGGTGGTCAAGGCTTAAGTCGAGGATGTAGCCCGACCTGGCTGAAACCTTCACGATGAATTTTGCGGCGGTTTCGCTTCCCCGTTTACGCTTTCGATCCATCATGTCATCTTCCGCATTATTGCTCACTAAATCGGGCCACACTCCCAGAATTTCAAAAGACCGCTCAAGGTTTTAATGCCGCTTCCAGGAAGTTTCTCAGACCATTCTCGTGGCACGCCCTCAAGGGATAGTAACACCGCACTTTCGATTGGAGATAATCCTTTCGTAATTTCACTCCCGCCATGTTGCCGTTATTTACGGCACCAACGGATCGGCTTCTTCCGAGTATCTCGAGGTCCCGAGCGCGAAATCTTCTAATAATCGCCTTCTCATGATCTTCATGAAGCTGATTCGCCCAAAGATTATCCTCCAAACTGTGGGCTCGTCTTCCTGCATGTCGTTAATTATTTGCGCTTAGTTCATCATCAGACTCCTCCAAATGGCTTCAGACGATCAGTGGTCACGTGCCACAACTTGATCTCGCTTTCTACATCAAGCAAGGCCAGCTCAACTCGCTTTCTTCAGCATTCACCACCCTGGCGTCACTTTGCCACTCATTTCGCCGGGATCCGGCTTTCTTTCTACGATTCTCCCTGCAGAGTATCGCATTCTCTCACCAATCCGGAATCTTCCCAGCTGGTTTGACTTCTCTGCACTATCGGACTCGTGCCACTCAACCGCTTTCTCACCCTTCCCCTTCGTTACCTTCGCCGCCTTCCGCAGTACCTCACGGCGGATGTGTTGTCAAGGTTCCATCTCGCTTCCATCCGCTCCATCCTAACATGACTTTTTCCGTGCTTCACCGATTTATCTCCCTCAACACATGGAATCGTCTTCCCATCACCCTCAGGCACTACTTCCTCCCGCTCCATCGCCACTTGCCTTCACCCCTCTTCTTGCTATCAAAGTAAGCTTTTTCATTCGGGTCCTGGGCTGTGTATTTACAGCGCAAAATGTCGTTGACGTTGGATTCCTGGCTTCTCGTTTCACTCAGATTCTGCTCGATCAACTTCACACGACCAGAGGCCCCTCGCTTTTCTTCTCCAGTAGGTTCCTCACAGAGACAAGGTCGAGTATCACGGTTGTTTTCCTACAAGAAACCCTCCGACGCCAAGTCGATGCATGGTTCGGGGAACGCTGCCATGATCTACTGGCTTTTTTCGTATTTTCTTCTTTAATTTCTTTTCTAATTCAAAAAATGCCAACCCTTTTACCGCTCACACCTTTTTATAGTGCTTCCTCCGAATCCCGCTTCCGCTTTTTTCGAGACGGTACGGGACTCACCGCCTTTGTGGGCAAACGTGATCTCATGCGGTTACGCCACGGCTCCAAGCGTTGCTGCTGGTTCGAGATCTGCAGCCACGCCACCTTTGTCGGAAGCGCAATGGCTGGTTTCGAGATCTCGCGCATGTTACGCCACGGTTCCGGGGGAAAGGTGGTCATGCCTAGATTCTCGGGCCGAGAGCTTGTCTTGCTAACGCTCCGACACGGCCTCGCCTCGACCTCTAGCCGAATGGCCTTTTACGCTCTTACAGGTGAAATTGGCCTGCGGGATGACGTGCTCGGGACAGTTAGATATTTCGCCTGTTTCGCCTCACAAGACCAGCTTTTTTACTTTAACACACCATGCCTGGTCTCGTCGACGTATTTCTCTCAAACACCTTTTGCTTCGCTTTCTTACTTTTATAGTAAGACTCATTATTTTTATTTTGCACAACATAAGATAGTTGGCTCTGGAGCTGTTCTTTAAATTTCGAATAAATTACAATGAAAGTGGACTGTGGCCTACCAATCATTGGACCTATTGAATGATATATTAATAGAGCAGCAAGGCCTCAAAGACAAAAAAGTCACAATTTGCTTTCATCTCATGCTTGCTTCTCCTTTTTCCTGTTTGATAGAAAGTTTTTAACTTTCATTGAATCAACTGATCTCATGCTTGTTATTTAGAAAGAGTGGAGCTTTTAACACCCCATCTAAAATAAAATTCTCGTAAAATCTCTTTTGAATTTTAATTTATAAAAAATAATCCCGCAAATTGGAACCAACCATCTTGCTTTAAAATTTCACCCTTCTTTTAAGTTTTTATTTATAAAATGCATATAAATCTTAAAATCTTAAATTAATTTCTTCATATTACATGACTTCTTTCTCCACCCTAAACTTCTATAAATTTCTCAAGGAAAAAAAATTAAAATATAAATATAGATTACTAAATTAGGTGGATTAAAAAATTTGTTAAAAGAAACATTTATTTAAATGTTTCATTAAAAATTTTGATTCAAAATAAAAATATAAATTAATTTATCTTTGGTAATTTAAGAAGTGTCAAAATGGCTTACTCCATTTAGTGATCATGTCTTTTTTAACTTACTTAATGATTCAATCTTTTTCGTCCTTTTTTTTTTTCTTTAAAGCTTTTTTGTTAGATTTTTTCATGTATCTTCTAAAACGAAACCCATCAACACCATTATAGTTTCTTCACTTGTCTTCACCATGCATGTTCTTCAACTGCCAATATCTTCTTGTCTTCACCATGTAGAAATGGAAAGTATGCTTTATTTTTGTTTTTTGATATTTTGGTTTTTGATTTGCTTGGTGATGGATTTTGTTTTACATGATGATGGGTTGCGATCTTCTCTCTCAGTTTCAATATTCTGAAATTTGCCAATATCTCCTTCTAAGTTGTTATTCTCAACCTCATCAAGTTCTTGAACTTTGTGGACTTCTTCCCCACTTTCCATTTCTACACAATAAACACCATCCGCACTGAATGTAAACAAATCAAAATTGACACGGCAATAAACAATTAATGCTACATACCAAAATCAAATGCCCATTATATAAACAAGGCCCAAATGTATCATTTATATTGAAAACCAAGACCCAAACCAAATGAACTTGAGCAAAGTAGACAATCTGAAAGCACATATAACCAAATGAACGATCGTGCATGGTAAAATCAAATACCAAAAAATTAAATTAAATTAAATTGGAACAGGAAGAGCAAATAGCAATAAGATTGGATGAAAACTGAATATCATAACATTAAAAAAAATAATTAATTAATTAATCAATTGAAACTACAAGAGCTAATTAAGAGCAAAAGATGGTTGATTTACCGAGAGCAAGGAGCGAGCAAAAAGTGTTACATCTCAGTTTTGATGTGATCTGTTGAGATGGTTTTTTTTTTTCGAACTGACAAGATCGTGCTATCAGACATACGTAGATATATAACAATCCATGACAAGAGAGGCCATTACACTGATATTTACAATAATATATATATACATGGGACTAACATTATTACATTTTTAATCTCCAAGACATGCCAGCCAAATTAAATACACCTCACTTTAGAGTGGATGTCTCTACTCCACTCGTGATTTCGTTATAGAAAAGATGTTAAAGTAGGCCTCCACAATTATATTTAATTGAGGGAGGTGGGGACTCGAAAATGGAGATGGTTATGAATACGAGAGAGCTCATTGAAATTTAAAGAAGAAAATGGAGGGAATTCCTACAGTGTCTTCGTCATTTTTTCTTTTGTTCAATTTTATTTTACTTCTGATCACGTGACAATCACGTGCAACTCATTAAAATTTTTCAATCGCGGTCTTTATTGTCGTTTCCGTCTTGTATGGCTCTCACATGCTTGGTGCGTCCATCACTACTCTTCTAATATTTAATAAGGAAAAATATTTACCGTCCACCATTTTTTAAAATACAAAATTCTTATTTTTTTTTGTTGGAATCTACCTAAAGTTACATTTTATTTCACTATTTTACCCGTTAAAACAAAAATTATAATTTCACCCTAAAAAATACCAATAATAATAAGATTTAATGCTGAATATCTTTATTGGTATATTAATGAAGTACAAAAAAATTTGTACAAAAAAATTTTAACTACGAGATTATAACTCAATGAATAATAAAATTCTACTTATCTTAAATTTAATTGATGATTTGCGAGATTGATCTATTTTTAATACTGCTGTTATAATTTAACATTCTAATTATAAATATATTTATAAAAAACCTGCATTTGATGGTTGTGGAATTAATTTTTTTATTGACGGG
Organism: Citrus cavaleriei; assembly: GCA_030448925.1. Lineage (NCBI taxonomy): Eukaryota > Viridiplantae > Streptophyta > Magnoliopsida > Sapindales > Rutaceae > Citrus > Citrus cavaleriei. The sequence goes on from JAUJEN010000159.1 coordinate 27,184, forward strand.
AAAATAATTAGATTTAATCTGATTATTTTTGATAATTTTTGGTGAAATTATAATTTTCGTTTTGAAGGATAAAATGATCATTTTTTTAAAATTTCTATTAATTTTCTGAACGGATTCCAAACGGAAGTGAAAAAGTAAAACAAAATGTAACTTTAAATGAATTCCAATAAAAAAGAAAGAAAGAATAGACGGTGATATTTTTCCATTTAATAATGCCAGATGATGGTTTGTAACTACTAATGGCCACAGACCAACTATCGCCCATTGGGTCTTAAGACAAAGACGCCCATTAAATTGGTATTGCATTTTTTTTTTTCAATCAGAAGATTTCACGGCACGGCCCGGTCAGCACCAAAAAGTTTCACCAATTTTTTATTTTTAATGCTTAAAAAGTTTCACGCCGCTTTTATTCAGTTCACGCACCGACGCTTTTTTTTCCCACCAAAATAATAATAATAATAATAATAATAATAATAATAATAATAATAATAATAATAATAATAATAATAATAATAATAATAATAATAATATTCACAATCATAATCATATTAATTTTATTAAGAGAGCAATTAATATTTTATTATTAATCACAATTTCACAATTATATATTTTATTTCACAATAATCAATCATAATTCATAACACAACAATACATAAATTTAATTAAATTTAATTCCATAGATCATAATAATAATTAATTAAAAAAAAATACAATCCTCGAATAATCATTACAATAACTCAGAATCACGTAAATATTAATATAACAAATCATTTATTTAAACTAAGATTTAATGATTTAAATTAATTTTTAAAAGTCTATGCTAAAAATATATTAAACATTTAATTTCATAACATTTATATTTACTTTTGTTAAAAAATTTACTTAGATATATTTTACTTTATTAATTACGCGCTAGCAAATTTCACCAAACGAACCGCTATTACGCTACAAGGCATTTCTACTTATCTCTAATCGGCTATGCCAGATGCTTAAAAATTAAGTTCGACACTCCCACGCAGACGCCGCTGCGGCCTTCTCAACGTTTTCACCGAACGCTGCCATGCATCTGCCCGGCCCATTGACCACCTTTATGCAGTTGAACTAAATTACTAGGGTTAGGGTGTAAGTCACATCACAACCCAAAACTGGCTAAATTTGGGCACCCAATGATCCAAAAGGTGGTTTTTAACCAAGGCATAACATTAGAATTTTTGGTAATCGTTGTTTGGGTAAATAACCCAAAAGCTGGTTTTAACGAAAGCTAGACTTGGAACTTTTGGATACCGTATTTTGGGTAAGATGTAACCCCTGTAAGGTCCAAATTTCTAATCATCTCTTGTTCAAACCAGCGACAACCAGGCCTTATTTTGAGTCGAAGAAAGGTCCGTTGGTCAAGAAATTTCAGTTAGCGTTCAAAAATAGTGTTGCAGTTCGTGTTCGCAATCTGAATTAAAAATTTTTCAACCGTGCAAGCACCGGGAATATTTCAATAAAATCAAGACTGGTTTGAATAGGAGAGATGTCTCCTCGTACATTTCCTTTAGTTGAAAGACACAGCTTAGAATAAGTCACTAGTATTCATTAGCACGCAATAAAAAAAAATTAAAATGATTTGTGGATTCACGCTAATTTACTGATAATAAGATGCTCCGGCCTACAAATCGCAAAACTGAAATTGCCAAAAAATATTAAAATAATAATAATAATAATTAAAAAGGAGAAAAAATGAAAGTACAAAGTGGAGGTGGGAAGAGCTCAGATTCTATGGGTGTAAAAGAGTCTGTCATGCCCAGTGGAGCATTCAGAACGAGGAATTATCTTTTAATCATTGCAAACACCCTCACTTCCACTAATTTTAATTTGATCATTTCATTTTATTTATTTTTAAAAATCTAATAACAAACGAAACCAAAAAAAAAATAAGATAAAATAAAATAAGCAAATGGAAAGAATGGCTCAGATACGCACAAAAGTCATCAAAATACTTGCTTTTGGTCCCAAGTCTAACGACGTGAAATCAGCATCGAGAAATGTATTATCATCATCGCCCATAATCAAATCTATACAAAGACCGAAACAGAAAGAAACAACAAAACTCAAACAGGGGCATCCGATAACGCTGCAACTAAAAACATAGACTCCATAGAAGCGCAAAACAAAAAATAAATGACCTGATGCTCCAGAGAGGCGGAGTCTGCAAAACCCTAATGGCCGAAGGGGATTATATATAGAAACTAGAAAAGAGAGAAATGACGAAAGTATACAAGTGCCCTTTAGCTTTTGGGCTCCTAATGAGGTTATGATCTCCCTTTCTGAGAGGTGGAGATCTGTCCACTTCAACCCTCATGGCCGAAGGGGTTTATGTAGAAAAACAGAGAGAGCCTTTTAGCTTTTGGGTCCTGGTGATTTCAAGGATAGGCCAATCCAATCATTATGGGCTGAATGGCTGATCTTCTCTCTTCGGGCATATACATAGACTTAAACTATTGGCACCCCATTGTTATCCTCATAAAGCCTCACTTTAGATTACATTACATTCAGGAGCAAATATGAATTTAATTACACTCACTTCGATTTTTTTTTTCCGATGCAAATTACTTGCATTTATAAGGGGTCCATTTTTTTTTTTAACATGTTACTTTCTATCTAACCAAAATTAAATTGCACAGATTTAAAACAATGTATTGTTCTTTTTTTATTTCTTACTGATTAAATATTTTGTACTTATGATTGTTTTTACATTATTTTTAAAATATTTGTAACTTAAGTCAATGGTTGGCGTACAAAATTTCATCATCCTAAAAACTTTTTTAATTTATGCGTAGGATAATAATAAGATTGCAGAAGAAAAGAAAAAGAAAAACTAAAAAATTAATAATTAAAAAATTAAGTTAAAAAATAGAAGTGTTTTATTTTTTTAAAGGGTGTTTTTGGAATTAATGTAAGAATAAATGAAAAATGGATTTTATGAGAAAATTAGAGGAGTGCCAATAGTGTGATTCATATCAATAAATATATGATTTAAGATATGCAAAACAAAAAAAAATAAATTATTATGAGACGATCTTGATTACTCTAGCATGCACACACTCACAGTTTTTAATTAAGCATAGCAAATTGTGAATGGTGTCTCCTTAACTCATATCTAATTATACCGCCAACAAATTTCTTGAATTTGACTCTCGAAAATTATGGGATTGGTAGTTACAATTAAGCCAATACAGATAATTTAATTTATTAAAAGACTTGAGTGTTGAAATAGAAAATACATGTAAAAGAAACACAATACTTAGGTGGCATTTATTTTTTTGGTCTAAAATCTAAATAAACATGAATTAGTCTAAATTCTAAATAGAATTAAATGTCTAAATCTGAATGATGTGTTTATTTTTTTATCTGAACCTTTGATAATAAGTAATAATTTGTTTGTTTTCTTCAACTTAAAAAGTTTGAAAACTAGTACCTTTTCATTTGTGTCGTTACAAATTTTAAATGCTGCATAAATAATAAATATTTTAAGGAACGTAAATAAGAGTATTTTATTGTAACATAAATCATGTTCAAGTGAATGCAACTCTTTAATATTCTAAATTAGAGCATATTAGTCAATTTTATTGTAGTTTATAATGTATTATACGAAAAATGTTAAAAAATTGTAAAGATAAATAACGTTAACTTGAATAATAGAAAAAGATAAAAAGAATAATAATAATCCACTACTTTGTTATCATTATCGCATATTATGGAGATAAATAATAATGCTAATTAGTAAGTTTTATTTAGGTAATGATGAAAATAATTAATTAGATTGTATTATTTTTGGAGAATATCTTTTCATCATGTTATTCAAACTTTTTAAATTAAGTAAAAAAATTGACTTAATAACTTAATGACTTAGGTGGCGTTTGTTTTTTAACTTAATGACTTAAAGTGACTTAACTTAATTAATTAAGTTAATTAGAAGTATTTGTTTTTATAACTTAATGAGACTTTTTAGATAATTTTGACTTAATAAAATAAGCTAATTTTTTTGGCTTTTTACTTAATGGAGAAATCTAAATTAAGTCAATTACTCACAACGCCAAAATATCCCTGCTTTATAATTTATTTTTCATGCTGCCTATCCCAAAACTCACCTATGATATTTACCCCACATACAAATTTCCGCTTTTTTCTTTTCTTATATTATATATTTATAAAATTTGAATTTATATTTTATATATTAAAATTCCAAAATAATTATGTATTCACTGAATATAGCTTTTACTTATAAACGTTAAAATATCAGTAGATTTAATATATTATTTATTTGATATTCAAATTTAATAAGATACAAACGTAAAAGACATATTTTCAAATTTTTTAAAAAACAAACAACTTAATACTTATTTTTCGAGATTCAGACGAAAAAACAAACATATTATTCAGATTTAGATATTCGTATCTATTCGTAATCTGATTAATCTACGCTCATTCGATTTCGCATAAAAAACAAACGCCACCTTAATGATTAAAAATTTTCATTTAGTTAAAAAAAATAAACTTAATTAAGTTAATTAAGTCATTAAATAAAAAAACAAATAGCCCCTTAATTGATTGAAATTAAGTCAATTAAGTCCTCAACTTAAAAAAATAAACGCTGCTTAGTTGAAGTCGTGCCTCCAACAAACGGTAGACTTCGGCCGGTAAAGAAGTTGAAAATGATCATGCTTGGAACATAAAGAATCATTCGCTTTTCGTAATGATCATTAGCTTTTTTATTCCAAGCACTTAGAATTTTTTCTAGACTATACCTACCGGGAATGAGGACATTTTAAGTTACTTTATCAGTTTATCAGATTTTATTTTATTTTATTTTATTTTTTTAAGGGGTCATCTGAGACTTCTCTGACTAATTTATATTCTTCGTAAGCATTCATGCAGGCTTTAGCTTATAATAACAAATGGATCTCCGCAACAAATTAATTTACTAATTTATGAAAAATCTAAAATTTTTAGGTCAATGGTTTGTTGTTCTGATGACTGATGGTCAAGAGGTGAATGATCTGTGTAAGGAAAATGTTTTTTTTTTTTTTTTTGCCCTTTAACCCCTTGTTTAGTTATGTACAATATATATACCTCAACGAATCTATCATTACAAAAATTTAGACAGTCTATCATTTCGAGGTTTTAGTTCATGCTATAATTGCATGCCTGTAATCCATCCAATATATTAATAATGCATCTTCTGAATACAATATGTATATAATTACCTTATATTATGACATTTTACCTAAAAGTAACTTAGTCAATGGAGCTAGTGAATCCAATGAAATTTAATTAAGGCTTTGGATACACGCCTTATCAACTTACTTGCCAATTATGGGCATTAGCAGACCTAACGAATTGAACCTGCTCTTAGTTTTCTTCTCTTTAATCATCTATTTTCCTTAAATTCATTTAAAAGCAAAACTATCTTCTTCTTCACGTTTCACTTGCTTCCCTTGCCGTTAGGGAATGTGAAGAGCATGAAATTAAATATATGCATATCTATATATATATATATAGATGTACCCTCTACCTTAATTTATAATTTCGTTGCAAAACAAAAAAAAAAAAGATCATGAGCCACAGAAAAATTCAATCACAAGGAAGCATACCATTTTCTTGGGAAGACAAGCCTGGTGTATCAAAAATCACTACGCCTCAAGAGTGCTCTTTAAATCAAGGGCTACATGCACTTAACCTAGAATCACCGTCACCGCCGCCGCAGCAGCCAAGAACAGCTTCTAGTAATCCCAATAGCCTCAGCTTACCGGCGGAGGAGATATTAAAGATTCCTCTCCCTCCTTGCCCATCACAGCAGCCTCCGAGGAGAACCACTTCTTCAAAGGGCGTAATAGGTTGGTGGCAAGAGGACCCTTTTCTTGCTGCTTACATGGAGTGCACCAAAAGTTCAGGGAGCCGACAACGTAAGAATAGTAATCCTAGTTGTGTCGGTTCAAAACCAAAGAAGAAGAGCAAGTTTTTATTTTCGTGCAAGGGTTCTTGTGAGACTCATGATGATAATTTTGTGAGGCTTTCTAATCTTCCTCCTCTACCGAAAGAAAGAATTAGAACCCTTAGATGAATGAGAGAGAAAGAAAATTACAAGCGACATTTATAACTTCTCTGGATCTCAATGTAGTATTATAACTTATTTGAAATAATAATATATTAGTTATGCAATCAATAAGGAGACTTTATGTTTGTAATTTCGTGCAGAGATCCTGTGCATGTAAAATTTTTATTTATGAGGTTATTACAAAACTAATAATTGTGATTCTCTTATAATCTTAGCTGTTCTTAATTTTTAAAAATCTCTGTTATGTTGTTTTTTAATAAAATTTTAATCTTTTTTTTTTTATTACCAATCACCCATGTGAATTTTTTCTGATGAGAAGTTTCAATTTTGTTCTTGATCTCAAAATTAATTTTAGCTCTAATTATTGATATTGAACTCTAGAGTCACCCGAAAGGCCGAAACATTACCTCTACATATGTCGCCTGTGGTCAGTTATAAACTTAAATTTTTTTGGGGTAAGTTAATGCATTACTCTGTAAATGTGTTCAAAACTTATGTTGGGTTATAAAAGAGGAAATTACTCTATGATTGTTTCAAAGAAATGCGCGCGCGACTAGAAGTTTGAAACACTGTGATTGCAGAAAGAAAATAAATTAGTTTTGCTTCACGTCGTCAATAAATTTTTTATTTTTGAGTCTTTGCTCATTTCAGAATTTTTTTTAAAATTTTTGTTGTACATGAATTTTTGTCGTGTATATCTCTCACTTAATCTCTGTTGTAGAAAGTATAAAATAATCAATAAAGCAAAAAGTGATATCCTCATAAATGGGGAAATCTACCCCCAAGAATTTTAATTCTTAAAATATACTCCATATTCTGGTGAGTCGAATTCTACCCCCAAGTGCGCCCGTAAAATATACTCATATTCTTAGTGAAATTAATTCTACCCAAGAATTACGTAAATTATGCTCCCTAAAAAATGTGGAGCATGAATTATGCTTTCCAAGAATGGGAGCAGCAGAACCATGCTCCCCAAAAATGGAAAGCAAGAATTATATTCTCTCAATAATGGAGAGTAGCTTGGGGAGCAGGAATTATGCTCCTCATGAATGGAGAGCATAAGTGGAGGATTGCAAAAATCATGGGTCCATGGGGCTCTTGACCTAATTTTAGGTTATGGACCGCACATGAAAAGTCAAGTTCAAATAGGGAAGTTATCGTTGAATTAAGCCCAGTAAAATAAAAGTCAACAATAGAAGGATATTACTTGGTCCATAAGCAAATTAAATAGAGTTTGATACAGATACAACCTATGAAAAGATAAAAATATTTTATAATTAAAATCCTAGAGTACAGAAAAGAGTTCGATAGAATTTAAGTTAGAAAAAGACTTTATCTATATAAGGCTATAAAAGCAGTGGCCTCTCATAGTGTAAGGCGCCGAAAAAAACAGAAAAAAGAGAGAGAATCAAGTTGTAAGTGCGATCTTAATAAAATATTTATCTTTCTCTACCTGTAGACGTAGGATAAATGTCGAACCACACTAATTCTTTGTGTCTTTTTATTATATCGCCCCATACAAATTAATTCTCTAATTGACTAGAAATTTACGTCAACAATCTCAATCATTTATACTTTCTATTATCAATTCAACAACTAAGTTAATTTGGATGAAGACTCGAGTCTCGTTGGAGATTGAAGTCGAAAAGTTTGTAGCCTAAAATCTATAGAACAGGGACTCAAGGGGTTGGGTTACATTGAAAACAAGACGTTTTATGCTATTCTATCCTCAGGCCCATGTTAATTTTACACTATTGGATTTTGGTAGCCCAATAATTCCGAGCCTCATTACCGCTTGAGCCGCCCAGTTTATTCAATTTGTTACACTGAAAATCCTGCAAAATCTCTTCAATTGAGGGCCCCCTAGATTTAACTATTTTGGTGCCTCGAAAAAGATTTTGTATACAACGTTTCAACTTCTAATCGATAAGATAGAACCTAGTGCAACCTTTTTCATTTGGATTTCTAGGCACAGTTTCTTCAGTTGTCATCGATTATATTCAATTGTTACGAACATGAGAATCAGAACACATGTTTATGAAAATTGACAAAATTATCATGTTATATATTAGGGTTATTATCTGGTATTTGAAATTAGGGGATTGTCACTTTCCTTCTTACAGAAATTAACATATATTATTTACCTCCCTACTGTTTTTATAATAACCAAAAATCCTCATGACAACATAAGTTTATAATATTATCCTTATTTTTAACTACTCTTTTATTTACATTTATTATAAATTAAATAAATTACATGAATAGAAACTAAATAAAAAAATTAAGCATTAAAAACAATAAATATATATTTTGATATGAAAAAAAAATTAATAATAAAATTTTTTTCTTGTAATTATTTATTTTGTGAACATTTCTTATAATAAACATTTTGTAATATTTTAAAATTAAATATAAAAAGATAGGCAAAATATTTTATTATTTATATTATAATAAATATTTTACATTAAAAAAAAGAGTAAAAAATTAAGATACGCCGATCATCGTTAGTGAAATCGACAACTCCTTGAAATTATTATTCTTCAGTATTTTTCTTTCCCTCCCAAAGAATGGTCCTCCTTGAGATTTTTACTTCTTGCTTTTCGAATTATGAAGATCCCATTAAATTTATAATATTGGGGCTGCAATCGGATAGAATTTCAAGACGAGGACTCTCGTTGTATATTTTGATTTTATTAGCAGCAAACATTTGATCCCTAACAATTTAGTATCATATATCATATCACATGTATATCCAAAATCAACATGATTATGTCAATTGTTCCTTGTGATTTCTTTCTTTGTTTCTTTAATAGTTACAAGAGACTGATTTAGCGATCATATTATACAAATCTTGGTTTATCATTCAACATATATTTTGTAAAATGTAGCAATTTTGCCTTATCTAGAAGTTATATAGATAACTATTACTTTATGGTAAACTTTCATTTTCTTGGAATATATTCAAGCAATGTGTTCGTTTGAAACGGTTTTTCGGCCGGCTTTAAACAAAGAAAGAGCATCTTTATCGCTGATACAAAATTTGTTTAATCAAATCACGATGGTTAATGGATCATTAAAAACAATATAAGTGTCTAAAGCTTAAACCGAAAATATATCCTAAATATTGAAAGATGGTAATAAATTTTCGATATAAATTCAGATACAATCTCGTGAAAATTTTAGACCTTAAAAACATACGGTGGTCGCAACAAATATTTTGTTTATAGAATTACTAATTAGATTTTATATACAATGCGATGTTGATGGCTAACTAGTTTTGAAAAATCAGTTCCCACTTTTGAGGAAGGGACAAAACTTGCTCTGTTCATGTTAAAACTCAAAGCTAATAAAGTCGTTGCAACTACTACATAATTTTACATGTGTCCTATAGTATTTTTTGAAGTTTGTGACACGTATTCCTGAAACCTAATTAACTTTTTGGACATTGAAAACAACTCGAAGCTTCGCATCAAATATCAATTCTAAACCAATAATATCGTTCGTTAGTCAAGAAAGGAATTTTCAGTCGATTAAAGTCGCCATATGACACCTTGAACTTTTATATCTGTAATAAAGATAAGGAATTGTCTAAATTGAGGGTTGCTTGAATTTGAAGGCTTGGGGCCCATTTGGCATCGTGCAGTTTTGTGCATTATTAGTATCTTTAATTAATTAAAATTTTGTTGATGTAACGAGGGATCTAGTGACATCCACGAAAATTATAGATGTAGGTTCAAGAAGAGACACTTCGACTTGGCAGTATGCATAGATTTTCGAATCCAAATTGAGTCCTTATTAATGAAGAAAAGATAAAGACGGGAGAAAGATAATAATATACATATGGGTCATATATATATTACATTGATATTTATAATTAAAAATTAAATTAGGATTCGATGATATCTTTGCTGGAAAAATTATCAATTAACGCTTTAATTTTAGATTGATGTTGCAAAGACTTGAACCAATCCTTACCTTTCAAGCTTTAAATCATGCAATTTATAGCTTTTTATCAACTACTTTTTTGTGAAAATTATATATATTCAGAGACACACACGAACACTATACGCCATGTAGCGTATATTTGAGAGATCTGGAAAGAATATGGAGGAAACTCGAACCATACTCAAACCGCTTATTCAAGCACCAACTATGAATTTTATGATGCCATTACAGATTCTTTTTTACTCTTTGAAGGTCTCAATTTTGTATTTGCATAGCTACCAATTTTCTTGAACAAAAGAGTAACTGAATGATACCCATAAGTCTGCACCAATTGATCTGATAGAGAAGATTGGTAGTCTCTTATTTAGTTAATGCAATGTATTTATAAGAGATCTCCAAAAGTTCTATAAATTTTACTTTCAAATACTTATTTACTTACCTACATGTGTAGAAGGGTAAAAAATACGATATTCTCAAAAAATTCTTCAAATAAAATAAAGCTTAATATTATTTTAATAATATACTATTAGTTTTTTAAATGAAAATAATAAAGAATTAAAACACTTCTCTTCTTTCTTCAACTAAAGTACAAAATATAAATCAACATAGGTAAATTAACTTTCCAAATTGCAGTATATATAGGAATCAATTTATTCACAATCTAATCGGTTATTTTTCGATTTAAATATCACGCCATTTTCAAATAAATAATAAAATCTATTCAAGAAATTTTTCACGCCTAAATATATACCCTTTAGCCTGAGTAGAGAAAGATGAGATGAATGAACGTATATAGAGGTCTCCATAGATCATGGGAGAAGCTTTTAGAAGTACTAAAATAAGTTCTAATGGAATGCATATGTATTCAAGACTTCAAATTTGACACATATAAATTATTGTAATTTTATATTATTGTTTGAACTCTATCTACTAATTAAGTTTTGAGGTGAAGTAATTACTTAACAGAATAATTGCCTTAGAGGTCCAAATGCACCTATTAAATAGTAAAAGATCAAACGCACATTCTAATATCATAATGACAATCATAAACAAATAAATGACATTTACCTCTTTGTCTTGCTAGATTTATTACATCAATCCAGCTTATATATCATTATATTAGCTATTATTTTATTCTACTATAGTGGGAGGAAAAAGAAGTTTCATACCAATACTAACTCGGATGATGTTCGAAATTATTAGTGAATAATGATAGATTGTATACAAGCTGAAAAGATAAAATAAAAATAATAAAAAATTTTAGTATAGCAAGAGTAGGTCTTTGGTGTTCCTATAACATTATTCCTTCTTCATTCAGATTTACCAAAATTGATATATATACTATTATAATTAAGTTGAAAAAATACATTAGCTAAGATTGGGTAAAAAAGAAGTTAGATTTCCAAAAGATTCAAGATTTATACAAGCAAAGAAATAAGTGAATCCAACTAAAATTACATACAATAAATTTTTTGTAAAATACAAGGTTCCTAAAAGAAAAAAAATAAAGATAATAAATCAAAATACAAACGGTGAAATTCTCCATCTTCTTCAATTGAGAAATTTTTATTCAAATTCTTAGGACGTCTATAATTTACTTTATATAATTTTATTATTGTCGTGTACTCTTTTATCTTTTATTAATAATATTTCTCTTTTAATAATAAAAACAAAAGAATGGATGAAAAGAAAAAGTGGGGAATATCCACTGTGCAATAACATATAAGAATAACTTGATTGCAATTTGCAAATTAAGAATAACTCGCTACGCAAAACAACAAAATCTGGAGAAAATTAACTATGATCATACCCGTGATATGATGCATGTAGCATGTTACTAATTCCATATTTTCCTTTGATCCACAATTGAATTGGAACGACGAATTCATTCTTTTTTTCTGAACCATGAGATAGTTTTTTAATGAGCCTCAATCGTTAGAGACACCTTTAAATTCATACCATAATTCATACCATTATTCTGTGTTGGCCTGAATGCATTCTTTTTTGTTATGTATTTAATTAAATTACGTCCTGGAACACAATTTGTGGCTCCCATTCCTTTCATAAACCAATAGTGAGGTCACTGATCACTTTATGATTATAAATTAATTAAAGCCCAGTAGTCTTTGTGCATAATCCAAAACCAACAATCCAGGTAATAATTAAAGAAATTAAAGAGGGGTAAAGTGAGCTGGACTTAGTTGATTTTTTAAAAATATATTAAGAAAATATTCGCTTCTGGGTTGGACGACTTTCTTTGTGTTGTAGGGTGATCGATAGTTATTTTATTACTATTCTGCCCTTGCATACGGACAATCACTTCAGCCATTGGTCGCGGAAATGCAAAGATAGTTGAGTAATATTGTCATCCAAATAAAACCCATTCACGACCGAAAAACGACAACGCATTATCCTCAAATATTTGGTTTTGGGATTGTGATATTTATATTGAATGATGGGCATTTGCGACTTCTCACGTCCAATGGGTTCATCAATTCATAGGAAAGATGGAAGAAATCTTTCTTATATTAATTAAATGACGAAACTAAAATTAGTTAAGGAAATGGGATTCGTATTAATTTCACCCTTTAAGAAGGCCAGTGCTGCTCAAAGTTTCGCCTGCATTTTAGTCACCACTTAATCACCAACACTTTACCTTTTTGCTGGGACCTAATCTTATGAATTGGAGATTAATATGAGTCATGTGATGATTAACTTTGTTAAAGATTCTCATACAGTCATGGCCATTACTACCTAAAACCACCTCGTGAGGTTCGCTCAGATAAAAAATCGAAATTTACAAGGAAACGTAACTGATCGATGAATTGAGTTGATGCTTTTGAATTTTGGAATCATCACGTAAGTTTCTATTGATTCCAGCAGCCGGCGGCAATCTACGAATTAAATTTATATAATGAAACGGACCTTTATGAACTATAACAACTATATTTTTTAAAGCCAACACAGAACCAACAAATTGCTTTCTAAACTGAAAAACACTCAGTAATTCAGCTTTTTATACGAGAATTATTATACTTATAATAACATAAGCCCTGTTACCCAAAAAATCACTGAAAACCCTACCATTTTTGTTTACTTTCATAGCTAATTTTGTAACTATACAGAGAGAAAGAGAAAGATAACTCTTTGATTCTGCTTTGAATTTAATGGGAACTGCTATTATAACTTACAGGCGATTATGTAATTAATGATGAGGTTTGTTTATTCGTGACAGCGGAACTGTACATGCAGATGGACCGTTGCAGCTGCCTGGAAGTGTAAATTTGACGTATTTCCGACAGTCTTCGGAGAATAGTATGTTCTCGACCGGAGCCAGATCATTGTCCGTCCTTACACGTTGATAGTGATGCAAGGCAACCAAATCGGTCTGATAGTTCTGTCTCCATTCTAAGGCGGTTCAGCTGGTTCCTTAGGTTTTCAAATGCTCTGTTACGCATGTGACCGGGCCGATTCGCGGTTCGATATCATGCGGTCTACGCTTACGCTCGTCGATGATGGTGAAACCGTCTGTTCGGCCTATCTGAACCAGAGTTTGCGTTGGTTTTGATTCCACCCGGTTCATCGGAACCGGAATTTGATACCGCAGGGATCGGTGATTGTCAGCTGGAAAAGGGTCCAAGTCTTCTGTACGGCGGAAATCACTTCTTCGAAATCAGGAAAAGGTTTGAATATCATCTCCGATGAGAAAATGGCTTTGACAAGGACAAATATGGCTCTGGGAATTTTCATAGATAGGAGGGGCTGCTGAGGAGGAAAGGGGAAGAATGGCATGGGGTATTTAAGGGCAGGGCTAAGCAGTTCTTTGTAAATTTTACTGAAAATGTATGTATCATTCCAAATCGGTTGTGTATTCGTAGACTGTATGCCTCAATCGTTTACTTTTGAGTCGCGGCACCTAAGGTGGGGCTAATGTTAACGTACTTTTAAAGCGACATGCGGGTGACAAGCTCGTGGGTCCTGAAAGATTGAGTTTTATTGTTAGCTTTTGAAGAACAAAAGAGTTTTGGGTCCTGGCCTGATACACGTCTTTCAAGGAGTTAAGTGCATTTAGCTGGGTTGAGTATGGAAAGGTGCAGGCGAGAGGGGAGTCGGTCAGGAACTGATTTCAGCCTGCGATGAACGAACTGATCCGGAATATTATAGTTAATGATTGATGGGCACTTGGGACTAATTTGAGAGCGGAAGAAAATCTTTCAAAATGTAGAAGTCTCTGGCTGTCGACTTCAAATGACGTTCAATCAACTTTTCACAGGATAAAAAATAAAATGATTGCGATGCTAAACTTGTAATGGTGAAATATCAATTATGTTTTATGTCATGGTATGCTCCATGGCCCGTATGCCCACCTACAGTCATGAACACCCAAATCTATTTTATCATATATATATGACGGATTTGCATTAATTAATGCACTTGCTTAATTATTCCTTTAATATTTCAATTTATTAATTTATAGGCGAAAGAGAAAAATTATTTATATAGAGTGTCTAATTTGAGCTTATAATATTATTTTATAAAGAGCAGCAGAAGTTGTTGCTCAAATCGTATTTTATTATAAAGTTTAATTAATTTTTGTCTTCTACCTATAAGCATAATACACAAAATTATGAAGGAAAAAATATTAAATTTTCTATGGTTAGTAGAGTTCATAATTAGAGAACTGACCAAGTAGAATCAATATTATTGAAGATGGAAAAGGAATCCAGAAGGCCCTCTCCAAAAAAAAAGAAAAAAAAGAAAAAAGAAACAAAGCTAATTAATAATTGTTGTACAGCAAATGGTTAGCATGAGGCTAGCCGGCATTTGATAAGTGGTGTCCAATCGCAAAATACAAGGTGTTATTGCTTGTGTTTTTCACTCTAATTTTTTTTTTTAAAAATTAAATTAATAAATCTCCATCTCTGTTTTCTCCTGCCCCACCATCTGAGCCACAGAAAAAGATATACATGTAAATGCTTGCAAGATTCTATTTATAATCTATGTAATGTTATATATGAACATCGACTTATATATATAAGTTCATAGAATATTCTTCTGTTAGTTGTCTTGGTATCAAAGCTGCTAACTGCCAACAACTACTATCTATATAAAATTATACAAATAACTGGTGGATAGAAAGATTGACAAAATGGCATCCTATCATCTAATTATAGCAAAATTTGAAGCAGTCTATGTGAAAGATAATTTCATAAGGAATCAAATAAATTACAATAGCTAGCTAGATACCCATTCATTGAAGTTTTAGAGGTGCACACACACACACACATTTTTTCCCAATTTCTCAACTGTGTTTCGAGAGTGGATTGCATGCCTACAGGGTATATATATTTGGTAAAGATAATATGCAAGGAGAGCCAAAGTTGATTAAGTGTCGAAGAAGGGAGCAGTGCTAAGAGGTTGACAAATACTTTCCCAAGGAAATTTAGTTCTGAAGAAAATAGAATCTTAGTCTAACTTTGCTTTTAAAGTATCTTTCAAAAAAATTAAAATAAAAATAAAAACTTTGCTTTGCTTATGTGGTATCCAGAATTTGATTGGTAAGCACGTAATTAGTCAATTTTTGCCCATATCCATTTGAATAACCTGTGCCAAGCTTTGTGCTTGACCGTATGTTTACCGTTGAAAGTAGAGTGAAGTGGATGTGCTCTTAGAGTCCATTTGTAAGTTACAACTCTAATGAAATAAAATTAGTAGCCGTTAAACAGAAGCTACAGGAGTTGCTCTACAGTTGAATCTATTTCTGGAATTAACGCACCCACAAGTTTTGCGTAACGTCACTGAAAGAGGTTATTGAACCTTTGCTAACCTTAGATGTTCTGAGTTTGATCGTCTGCTTCTTCCCCAATTAACTCAAGTGTAATAGTTTCTGTTATTTAGTTTTGTTGTATGATATTAGCATTACTATCACATAGTTTTTGGAAGGATGGTTGGTATTGAAATTGAAAAGGAAAAGCAGAAGGTGAAAAGAGAAAAGATTTCTGAAGTGCAGATTTAATTAATACCAGAAGTGGTGTTGGAAAGGTTAATCAATGAAAGATATATGCCGATTAAGAGAGATTATCTTCTGATTTATTAACCTTATTCTATATAGAATCTAATACTAGTATGCAAGTCTAGAAAACATCTCAATGCTAATTCTTTCATGCTACCATACAGCCAAATTTAGCACTGTAGCTCCTGCTAACGCATGGTATTTGTTTTTAAATCGACCTTACATGAGAGACTACTTAATAGCTAAGTGTATGTAAACCACCTCTTTCACCTATGAGAATTTGTTGATTCGAGTCTTCCAATATATACTAAAACAAAATATGTTTATATACATACTTTGGAGGTTAATTAAAGGATCTAGAAGTTTATAGTATTGATTATATATACCGATGTGACATGACACAAAAGGGTCGAAGAATTTTTTACAAGGGTTAAAATTTTTATTTTAGCTTTTTGACCAGATTAGTAGAGGACTTGGAAAAAATGAAAGAAAAACTATATGAGCTTTTGTAGTCATTTCATTAGGGATGGATTGTGGAATTTTATCTCTAGATTATTCCAGTGTTGAAGAAGTAATTTCTTCACATTGCTTAATCGGTTTCATTTAGTAGCGGCTGATCGTCTCTTTCGTAGATTAAAGAAGCAAGTCCCCACACGCAATAACAGTAATGTTTACTACTCATTGAACTGCTAGAAATATTTGTAAGATAAATTTGTTTTGGTGTTAGTCAAATGGGTGAGATTTAATTTTGTTAGACAGTGACTGTGTAAGAGTGGTGAGATTAGAGAAGATGTTAATTATCTCTACTTTATAAGTAAAACTATTAGTCTATTGGTATAAGATGAAATACATTCTAAATATACAAATTATCTGGGCCCTTTTTTCTAAATTTAATGGTGTCTGAGAAATGACCCTCGATGTTACTGATTGCGGAGTTAAAACACGTTAATTTATATAGATTACCCAACTTGTTTCAAAATCAGTGTATGTTAATTTAATTTGTACACAGGTCTCATCAACGTCGTTTTAATTCGCAGATGTTGAATATATTGATTGCTTGCAAGACATCTCTAAGGACTACTGGGCATCTACTGAGTGGACGCTGCATAGTTTTGTTTTAGCATCACTTTTATTCGTCTCCTTATTTTATACTTTCAATCGACCCAAAAAAAAAAAGGTGATAAAAGCCAGATTTTTTTTATAGTATATAAAAAAGTTAACTCCATGAAAATCTTATTAAAAAGAATTTTGATAAAAGACAATTATAAGGTTTATCCAGAAATAAATCGCATGTTCACCTTTTTTTTATATTGAGTAATCATTTGTTTCGGCATAAATCTAATAAATACATCGTATTCTGGATTTAGTTTGAGAAATTTTATGATCACAATAATTTGAGGTTTACTGATAATTTCATAATAAAATCGACAATTATCAACAGTATTGAAATAGATAATGCATATGACTGATGATCATCGAGAGTGTTTTTTCGTTGATATTTGACATGCATATATGCGTGCAGCGATGTTCATCCGAACCAAGTATCAAACGACGTTAAAAGTATCAGTAAACCTTTCATGGAACTGTGTGATCGACTCAAATTTATTGAGGAAGAGAAATAAAATTAAAACAGTTCATTTCACCAATCTTCTGATAATTGACAGCAAGTATCGATTTTAATTAATTATCCTATTTCAACTGTAATTTTTAACATGGCAAATTTATGGATCTTCCATATACGTGCTACTTACACCACGCAAATTAAGGAACTTATACTTGCATGCTCAATTAATCGCTTCCTGAAAGACCCCGACCTTGATTTTCAGCAAGCGCTTGACCCATGATTTACGTTGATGAGGAAGATGTTCATTGCTGCGAATCAATGGCAAGTGATTAGTATCATCATCTGTATCATCAATGGTGCCGTGTAAATGTAAGCACCATTCTAGAGTGGCAGAAGACAGCTGTGACACCTGACGAGCTGTCAGCACAGCTGTCTGGGCTTCACCGTGGCCATTGGCTGGATTTCAGTTTTATGGAGGTCACTGGTGTCGGATTCCCTAAAATAACACCAGTAATTTGTGCAGACGGTGACATGAAAAATGCAAAAAGTAATTTCTTTGACTGGATTAACGGTATGTATGTTTTACAACGCAAATTCGCCCCATTCTAGGTAATTAATGGTTTTATTTTCTAGGAAATATCATATGATGACTGCAGAATTATTCTCAGAAATGCTAGTAAGAATTAATTTTTTAATGATGAGAAGATATCAGTGAAAATGATGTATGAAAATGATAAATTAATTGTTCCACCTTCACTCATATGTGGAATCTATTAGGTAAATTAAATTACTATTTTATATGCAAAAATATAAATATATAAAAAGAAATCTACTCACAAACGTTATCCAATCTAAGAGGCATGCTTATCATAAAATGGTTCATTAATTGAAAAGTTGTGATGTTATATAGATATAGAAAGTAGACGATATTTACAATTAATATCACTGTAGTCAACAATGGATGATGGGAAGCAGTTTTCGAGTAATATTATTCATGGTTGCAGGATGGCCGTAAAATACCATCCACCAAATGGATTAATTTTACATCCTCAATGCGCAGCTAAGTTCTGTATTACGTTGCTATAGTGTCATTTATCCGGCAGACTGTAAATTGCTTGCCAATGCGTGTATATAAGTGTAGCCCATTTCATTTTTTACAAGCTTTCAATTATTATTTTAAAAGAACGTATTGCAGAAGCAGCTCCAAAGGGTGAAGGTACCCAAACCAAGCGGACAAGAGAACAATAAGAAACTAATCAAAATGATAAATCAAGGGAGAATAGAGCCATTGAATGATCGCAATTTTTCTTTTTTTTCCAAAGAGACAATCTTCAGCCTCAATTTAAATGCAAAATAGAGTATATTTACTGACTTGAGCGGTTTGATTAATTTATAGAAGAATCAATACCGCTGATTTTGCATGAGCTGCTTTGGTCAAGGGGGCTTTAAGGAATCGACTTAGCAACTGGTTATACTCTTTATTAGCTACTATGGTTTAGGTACCTGAAATGCATTTGAAACTCGAAGTATTTAATAAACGCCATGCTGAAAATTAGTGATTCAATTGAGAATTCGGCAACAGGAGAACAGAGAATATCTGATAGTTTAAATTGTTAAATAAATGGCGTTGATAATTTAAAAGTGCAGGGTTTTGCATGGATATCTTTATTTGATATTTACTAAATCAACAATTACAAAATAATCAAAGGTTAACGACGACGAGAATTATATGTAATGAGCAACCATGTCGGCTGGTATAAATACGATTTCAAACCACAATTATGCCTATTACTTAAAATAATAAATATTATACTCTTTTTTTGTTTCAACTAAAAAATGGTGCCTTGGTTCACTTTTTGGTACGCAAGATATTATATAAACTACATGTGATGAATCTCAAATTTTCAATCCTATGCAAATACAATATAAGATAAACAAATCTGAAATTTTACGATGAAGTTATATATGTATCGACTTCAAAAATGTTTGAAATTATACATGTATCTAAATTCCAGAAACAAAACTTAAATTAAATCAGTCCCAATTAAGTCATTTTCAATACCAAATAACAAAAGTCATCATGGTAAGAGTTTCTTTTGTGGAAACAGATCATAATGGGGCCATCAACAAAATTAAGATTAATAAATAAAAAAAAAGTATGAAGAGAAATAAAATAAATCAAGAACCTTTAGCTTCTTAAGATTCCATAAGCCACAGAAGCTTAGCCAATACAATTAAAACGAAAAGATAATTCTATATGAACCGTATTAAATCAATGAATGTAAGATCACAACAAGCATGTTTATACACAATTGCTAAAATAATAAGGTAATAGGGAAAATCTAAATTTATCAAATAAATCAAATCAATTGAAAGTATTGGTTTCTTAGCTATAAATAAAACAATATCATAGAGTAAATAAGACTGACTCTCAAAAAAAGTGGTAACAAAAAAAATCAAATCAAAGAATATAACAGAAAAAGAGAAGAAAAGATCTTGCTGAACTTGAGAGAGTCTGTCACGGGCAAGATGGAGATCACTGAAGGCAGTCGAGTGGCAGCCAAGAAGACTAGAGGGCTAGGCAAACGACGGTGGTGGGGATGAATCAAGTAGTTTACTAAAGGAAACATGGAGCTTAATGAATGCCTTTGCGAGTCCTGCTATTTTCACTTTTTTTTTCCTTTGTATTTTTCACTTAAAGGCAACCAGATACTTTTTTATTTTAATATGAACAAGGTTTGTAATTATCAAACAAGTATATATAACACATTTATTTTAGTCTGAAATTTGAATTTAACTTTTTAAGACATTTAATATCAGTCAGTTTGTTTGTTTTCTTAATTTATCGTTTATTGTCAAATAATTTTATCTAAATAAAAGTAGAAAAGCCCATTTATCTAAAGTCTAAAGTCTAAATGGAAATTTTAATTTCAAATCGTGGTTATGTATTTCTATCTTATGTATAAATCTAATATTTTTGTATTATCCAAAGTTATTTTTTAGTTACTTTAATTTTATTCATAAGGTAACATCAACTAAAATGGAAAAGTGAAGATTTCCAAATTATTGTTCATTGTGAATTGTAGATGAATCAAACTAAAAACAATATGATACAGAATTAAATCTTTTATTATAAAATTAAATTAAGAAACAATAAGAGTATTCTTTTTTAATACTATCAAACTAATCAACTTGTTAAATTTATAAACCTGTAAGAATAAATAACGACCGCTTAAAAAGATATTTATGCTATAATCGCTTAGTCAAATTTTTTCATTCAACAAAAAACATCTTGCATCATATTTAAACTTCAATCAATCTTTAATTTATTTAGATTTCATTAAAAAAAAACACCGCTATTTATTTCAGTTAATTAGTTTTAAATTTTTTCTATCTGAAGAATATCTGTATCTATTTAAACTTCAAATTTAATTCAGACCTATTTAGATTTCATTAAAAAAAAAAACACTGTCATTTATTTTTAATATATCTGTTATTTACTAGTGACAAATATATTTCCGACAAATTATAAAAAATCAAATAATATGTCAAATATACCTATTTTGCTGTAGGATTAATGAAAAGCAAGACAAAATTGTATTTTATTCTACGAATATAGCAACTATTGAATTTGTAGATAATTTCATATAATTCGTTAAGATCCTAAGATTTTACAGAGGTTAAACCAGATTTCCAAAAAATAAGGAACTTTTATTTTGTCCCGGTTAGTAATTTAAATAAGTCGCAAATTAGCTTAGCCTAAATGTTATGATCCACAAGTTCACTTGGTCTAAACACTTGAGTTTTTTCCAGTTTCATATTTTTATCATCAAGCCCTGTTTCTAGGTTCACACCTCAAAAAAGACAAAAAAATTATAAATATCTCGGTTTATTTTATTTTTAAAATTCATTATTAAAAGGAGAGACTCAAACCTTTACCTTTTGTAGATAAAAAAAGAGGTGCTAAATTACTGAACTAAATGGTTGTTGTAACGGAACTTTGTCAAATTCAGTTGCCTACATTTTTGTTTTTTTAAGACTTAATCGGCATTTTGATGGTGCTTCAGATGTTAGACAACTTTGATTTCATTCTAAACAATAAACATATTTTTTTTGGTTTTGAAGGTTGAAGCTTTTAAACTTATGAAATGGGATATCGTTAGTGATAGGATGGGCTTTAAGTAGGGATAAAATTCTGCACAACTAAAACAAATTTTTATAAAACGTTTTTATTTTTATTTTTAAAATTGCAGAAGTATGTAATAATTACAATAAATGTCCAAAATCACGTCGTGTCCGGTCAATATAACATAAGCATCCGATTTCATTTTAAAGTCAGCAGTTTGCTTTCCGCCCCTTCAATAGCAAATGCGAGGGAAATTAAGATCATTTCAATTACTATTATCTATTCCAGGTCAGTACAAAATGTAGACCTAGTTGGCGTTCATAGGCCATGACATAAGTTCGTTCATTGTCGTCACTAGTATATTCATATGTGTGTGTGTACACAATGCGCCAGACAGAGGTTTCTTTTCATTTTGATAGATTTATGGGATTAGGAATAAGAGCTACAGTAAAATTCCTTGCGTAAAAGATTTGTTGCTTAAAAAGAATTTTACCCTCAATTTGATAATTCAATTTAATGTCTCTTTCTCGTCATCTCTTGTTGAAGTAATATATTTTTCTTAATTTAATTTTTGGGCTATTGTTTTGAATGGTGTTGTTATTGTACCGTGAGCAAATGCCTAATTGCTTACTTGTTTACACTTGAGTGAATATGGGTTTATATAAAGAAATAGGGACGACCTAAGACAGCAAGGCTCGTGAGCTTTCTGGATTTCTTTCTTTTATTCAATTAATTACCTTAGCTTAATACTTCAGGTTTTGCAACAAAAGAAAAATACATCTATAGAAACACCATTAATGCAAGGAAAGAAGTTTTGCTTTGAATTGTGGGTTTATTTAGATATCTATTTGTCTTTAATGTAATTTCAATTGAGATAAGCAATCGTATAATATCCATTAATCAAACCAAACCTTGAGATCCCTATGCCCGCCTTTGGTTTCAAATCAAAATAGTGCCATAACTATAGGACGTAGGAGCCCAGAATTCTATGTACGAGGCAAAACCCCACAGGACTTTTGTAGTAGTTTTATTGAATTGATTAGTAGCCATCTCATTAGTACTTGTATTGTCTTTCCATGCAAATAATATACAATGTAAGAACAAAATTATTCATAAATGAGAAGTACATTTTGGTACGTATCACCAATAAGATGCCTCCGCGTTCATATCATTTGTAGCGACATAATTAATATGTGTGTGTGTGCATATATATATAAGCTCTTTTTGACAATGTTATGCTAGAAATACACGGATGTTATTATAGATCAATCAACAGCTTCACGTTAAAAGAACGTTCATACACAAAACGAACAAATTATTGCAAAGTGGATTGTCTCTAAGGATAAGCCCTCATTGATATTTCTGATGGGATCTATTTTATCTGGTCGGTTTTCGAAGCTACCCTCCTATTCTTTTGTTGCGACTCTATGTCTGATGGTGAAATGTGAGACAAGAACGAGCCTTGTTTCTGCCAGTAATCGTAATCTTGATATATATATGCACAAAGGAGAACGAGGAACTCCAAAAGTCAGCAATCTGTTAAGTATTACCTAACCTTGCTAATGGAAAAATGGACGTATAAGAGCCCCACATTTTAGATCGGGGCATAATGCAGTCACTATCATTTGTTCACATGTATGCTTGTGTTTACATGCTTAGTCAAATTGATTTTACTTTCATTAATTGAAATAGAGTGAATTACTTTGCATCAAGTACAGTGGTACGGATCTTTTCTATGATCAAGTATATAAATATATTTTCCCTGCGGATCCCAAGGCTCCAAGGCAGATGAAATGAGACACAGAATGGGAAGACTTGATCGTTGTTTTATCATAAGTGAGTTTCAAATCCGTAATCAAACCTTTGAGCTTTAATTACAATATTAGTACATAATGGCTTAAGGATAAGGGACTGAAATTGCATTGATATATGGGGCAGCCTACATTTGATAATCTTGGAAACTTATCTTTGAAGGGCCAAAGTTAATTATTACGTATAATTGATGGGCAGAGGTTATGTGATGGTATTTCTTCTTGAACACTGATAAAGTGACAATGACAAGACCTCTGTCCATACTTTAGTGGTTATCCCATCTCCATTCCAATATTCTCCATGAATATCTGATGATAAAAGCTTTGATACAAATTTCTATGGTTTTAATAATTCTTTGTCATTCTTTCATTTTTGGTCAATAGATCAGACACAAGTAGCATAATAAATAAGACCTAGTTTGAATCTGTTTTAGGCCAAAAAATTATGACTCTGTTATATGTATTGTTTGGTAAAGGAATTATTAATTTGATCACGTTACTTGCTTTTTTGTAAAAGAAAAATATATACCACAATACCTTCGATAAGTAAATAATTTTTTATTTAATAATAAAAATATTTCTAGCTTGACTTAGGTTAATATAATAAATTAATAATCCTACTAAATGCATGTAACAATTTTTTTCTAAATCTTTAAGCCATCTAAAAGTAAATTAATAATTAGTGAAAAATTAATAATAAAAACATTTAAAATCTAGCATTGGCAGTTTTTACTTTTTTTTTGACAACTCTAATTCTTCCTCAATTTTACTCTTTTTCAAAACATGTGTCTAATTAGTGGGACCAAAAATAAAACTAACCACCCATGAATTTATATAGAATTTATGTACTAAAACATCCAAAATATTTATCATAGAGTTTATATTATATACCAAGCATCTAAAATATAATATCTGTATTCAGAGTAATAACCAAGACGACATCAATTTTACGCTCTCCATTATTGTAGCAGGTTAAGGTATTAATTTTGGGTAACTATATATGTTCTTAACATCATTAATATAAAGACATTTTTTTTTTACCATGCCGTTGTGAAATCACTTGGTAATGAGCATCGTTTGTATCTGAATTCACGCTCTCGATTCGAGATTTTAATTCAAATTGCCATAAATATCATTTAGAGCTGTCCTAATGATCTTTATTCTTCCCTACTAAATCGACAACAGAACTCCAATATAGCTTTTCTTTGACATTTATTATTTAATACACCAATATATATATATTGTTTTTTATATATACATGATAACTTTTTAAAATTTATATAACATGAATTTGGTCAAATAATATATATACTGAGAATAGTGCTAAATTAAAATATAAAAATCTTCAATTAATAAATAATCATTTATATATAAATTGAAGCAAATCATTCATTTATTGATAAATTAATATTGCTGCTAAGATAATAATTTTTTCTTAATCCTACAAAATTATTTCATAGAGGTTTTAGTGTATTACTATTTATTTTGTTGGGATGTCACTGGTTTGATCTGATTCAAAGCTTCCAGAATTATTCTAAAGTAAAAGAATGTCATGAATAACTAACCAAGCAACAAAATGCACTGGTTGAAATTATAAAGAAAATATTCTAACTTATTGCCTTCATGCAGTTTTCCGCTTTACCTACCGAAAGGAATTTACTGAAGGCTTTGATTCATCCAGCTATCGTTAAGGAACATCTCAAACGTATCAGCAGTGAATTGATATATTCCTTCATCCTTTCAGCTGCTATTGTACATTTCATTATTCAAAGAGAGTGTATGTCTTTTTCCACAGTTTTATTTTATTTTGCAGATTATTTTGTCACTCTTTAGTGAAGAAATAGTCAAAAAAGGTGATCTTTAATCTGCCACCTGCCGTCATATTGACCTTGATTTAATCTGATTATCATTATTTTTACCTATTTGATAATGGATATAGAGATAATGAAACTGTTTTTACCGTATTGTTATCAAATAAGTAATGTAATTTCAAGGAAAAAAGAAGAAATTAAAAAATCCTTGATAAAATAAAATGTTTAAGTAATATCTTAATAAAAATTTAATGACGAGAGAGAAAAAAAATTATAAATGGAGGTTCTGTATATAAATGCAAGATTTGTGCCATGATAGTAACTCCATTAATTAATTCAAGGTTTCGGTTTCATTTTACATCAGGAAAAGAATTTATTATTACTATTATTATTATTATTATTATTATTATTATTTGTCCTTGTATGTCTTTAGTTTATTCCATTATGTAAAGAATAGTCTAATAAATCAACATTCTTCTGATACATTCTTTTCCAGTATTATTATTTGCCCATATTGCCCTTGTATTGTAAAATGACAATGCAAATTGAATCTCTACATTAGGAAAAAGGTAGACAAGAGATCCAATTTCAACTAATTTAAAATAAACAAATATTGAGAACAGGTTTCATATTACAATATATATTTATCATTTAGTTTCAAATTAGGGAAATTATTAATTTGTGGTAAGTGAGTCCTGAGGAAAAATAAGAATTTTTGAAAAAGTTATTTTTTAAAAAAAATCAATATCTTAGCAAACGAAGGAATTAATAATTTACTACTAATGAACAGTAAAAACTATTATTATTTAACGATTTAAACTATTATCAATTTATCATGTATTAATTTATGGGTTGTATTGTATATGCATATAAAATAATTATGTCAAAGGAATTCCAAAATTTTATGTTTCTGTAAATGTCTTAGCTTCGTCATAATGTAATAAATTAACATTCAGGAACTGGGGAATGGCCCACTTCCACCTCTATCGCACCATAATTTTTGTTATTATTATAAAATATCTAAAAATCCTGATGATCAATACAGATTTTACTCCTTTTACGGGCCGTTTCATCATATCATCTTCCCTCTCCAGCCATGCTGTGTGTAATTGTTTAGGTGCCAATTAATATGACGCAATTAAGTCAATTGGTTTGAGTATCTTCAGTTCTCTACTAACAAGTAAATGGTACATGCAGCCAACAGCTGTTGAGCCATCAATATTATCTTCTTCTTTGTTCTATAAGTTTCTGTACTACTGCGAAAATTTTTAAGAATGGAACCTGATTAGCCGTGCATGATCTCAAAAGACAAAATGCATGAAGGAGAAGGTCAAAAAATCCTGAAAACCCATGTAATCTTGGCAAATGAGACAAGGCTCAAACTTTAGTCTTATAATACGCGCAATGCACTGTGTGTTTTGATCAACACCCAAGCATGCTTGTCTTTAATTTACAGGCTGTAAATTGGTCACAACGATCTCTGGCTTTTTATAGATAATCCAGTTAGAGTTCAATCTGGTGGAAGTGGGAAAAGCAATAACATCTTATCCGTAATTTGTTTTAGATTTCTCTAATATGGAGCCCATGATGTATGGAATTTAATACGAAACGGAAGAAACTGTCGTTTTATAATTAGTTTTATCTTCTCTTCAGCAAATTGCTGAGAAACGAAATCATAAGCCAGCTATGAAACTTCCAGCCGCTGTTACAATAATTAAAGCATTCCATCAAAGTCTTGGAAGATCGCTCTATGGATTTCAGTTTCTGGGTCAGGAAAGGATAGATAATTTGTATGGCTACAAGGAAATGATTGATTTATATCTCCTAAGAGACTTTGATAGTTATTCACACTCTCTCATATATTTGGGGTCAAAGTTAAAAGTAGAGAAAAATTTCACATTAACTGAGAAACGAATCTCTCTGACTACATATATAAGTTTGAGATAATTTCAATTTTAAAATATTTAGCGTTAATTCCTATTAATGATGTACTTCATTCTCTTATGAATCTCTAAAACTACTTTCTTTAATTTGGAGCACCCCACATATGATATTTTCTCTATAAATTTGATTTATTTTTGTGAATCTTCTTCTTGTCAAACTAAAGCGTTAATTGATAAAAGAAAATTGAAATATATTGATATTTCTCAATATTAAAAAATAATAATAATAATTAGAAATAACTTCTCGTATGCATTTGCAGAGTGCTTCATCCTCGCCAAAATAGAATGGATTTGTTTAATTCATTTTATGGACCAAAAAGGGAAGATTCTTCGTCAATAATTCAATTTACGGTAAAGTGAGAAATACGATCCAATACCATTTTACTCGATCTCCCATGAAAATGATCAGCAAATAGTCTCGTTCGAATGTCAATATCTGACCATTTACCCAAAGCTTCATTATTCTAAGTATATCTCTCAAAAACATTGTATAACAACCAGTCAACTAATTAATGCAATCCACTTCTCGTCATCATGATTAGAGAGAAACTGCTGGTGAACCCAAAAGACAAGTTGAAATTTGATCGAAAAACATTCGCGCTAACGATGTATTTTAACTGCT
This sequence comes from Citrus cavaleriei, assembly GCA_030448925.1. Lineage (NCBI taxonomy): Eukaryota > Viridiplantae > Streptophyta > Magnoliopsida > Sapindales > Rutaceae > Citrus > Citrus cavaleriei. The sequence goes on from JAUJEN010000159.1 coordinate 55,122, forward strand.
GAAAGGAACTCTGCTGGATGTGCTTTTGACTGGCTTTCGGTACGCCAAGCCAAAATCCGATCAGTAGAATATTTAAAATTAATCAATTTGATACATTCCTCAAATTTAATTTTGCATTTTCGTCGTTTACTTTGGTCTCTGATTTGCTTTATTAATTTCGCCATGAATTCTTTTTGTTTTCGTGGTAAATGATTAAAGGCAAAGATCCTCTGATTTCGAGGATTTGGCTTTCTTTGACTTGAAACGTGTTTTCTGACATGTACTCAAAGTTTTAATACGTTTTTAGTTTGTTGTCTAACATTGTTTATGTTGGTCTAACAATTGTCGTTCGCCAGGCATGACGTAAAAGGAGATAGATAAGTCCAAACAAAATTAATTATATTGTACTCTGATTGGCCAAGAAGAAATTAAAAAAATTAGTCATTTCTAAATTAAAATTATAAATAAAGAAAATGACTTATTTAAGATTATCTAGAAGGAAGCATCACGAGCTTAGAAATCACATACGGAGACAATGATATGATCGTCCAATTAAATAGAAATTGATGATTCGACTTCAACAAAACAACTTATTTTTAAAAACACTGATCGGTCTCTCACAGTTCAGTAGGGCCATGTGATAGTGAGCATCATGTCTAAGAGCAGTTATGAAAGCTATGTATGTATAAGGGAAAAAAGAATGGTTGAAAATTTAAAATTTGCATTTACGTTTAATTTTATACATGTAAGAGAAAGTGTTTATATTAATTATGATGGACTGGGTTCTTACAGGCTGAAATTATAAAATCAACATGGAAACCAACTGACTTTGGTTTGAATTGATTTGTGAAAACACGTCAACGTACAACCTCATTTTATTTTATTTTATAATATTATGAAATTCGACAACTTCCATTAAGATGTTGCACTGTTTAAACATCTAAATTTCATCAGTGTCAAATTTTTTCTAATCTTAATGGATGATTGTTGATGTTGAGACAATGAATACCTTTAATTAATTAATTAACTGAATCATTTTTAATTATACTAAAAATTTTATGAAAAACGTATGGAAAAATAATAAGTTGTCATAATTTTCAATTAATCTTGATTACACACGCAAGCAAACTTATTATTCTCCCAAAAATAGTGTTTATAAGAGACGTTAATAAAGTGTCGTCAAACTAAAATATATTAAAAACATTTCAATACAGCATTTTGTATTGTAAACTTCAGAAAGTATTGAATGAGTGTTTTTTTTTAACTTATCTCTTATTTAAAATAACTTAAGGAATCGCCATCATCATCATTATCATCATCATAATTTATTATTACATACGTAAACATGCTGTTTAATACTGCTGTTTAATAAAATCTAATTTTAATGTACTATAAAGTCGGTATTTAATAATATTAAAAACTGATTTTATGTTTATTCTAATACTCAAAAGCTATTCTCCGTGTTTAAAAAAAAAAATAACGACGCCCACATTGGTGAGAGAAATCGATACATACACGCATATACATGTATGTATAATCACCAAAGTAAAATGATAAGATTATCAAAAAGAAAATAACATAGATTATTTTTATCAAACAAATAAGGATTTTGATCTTTTTTCTTATATATTTTCTCCTGACCATCATCATGCATATGTATATTCTAGATTTCAATTAACCTTTATTTTTTAGTCATGAATTTTGTAATAATGTAGTGTCAATAGCCATAGCTATAACCAGATTGAGCTGTAAATTGAAAGTTAAAAGTTCCCGAAATGAAACTGACATTTGCTACTTATTGATGCTTCCAGCAACCTCAAATGCTTAATTGAGACAGTTATTACTGCCAGATGAGAACATGTTGGAGGCATTAATTAATCACGCATTCATTCTTCAACACTGTACTGAAAAGAAAACAGACGAATTCTAGAATCTAGATCATGGCTAATATTTGGGAAATTTATTTCGTGAAATGTCTCGAGATAATGATTCAAGCTCCAAAGATAATTGTTTTTCTTCCTCTTAGAAAAGATGCGCTTTATTTAAATACAAAACTAAATTGGTAAATACGGTAAGTCTTAATTCGACATTATTAATTTGTTGGGTGATAAACTTATAAAATAAGTTTAAAAATTTGTATTCTAATGATATACTTAACGTAATATTCATCTATTAAAATTATAATGTTATATCATTAATTATAACAAAAAACTCACAATTATTTAAATACATGACAAAGAAATAATTAGTGACGATATTTGGGAGATATAATTTTATATCGTTAATTTTATAAAATTATCATTAATTCATGATAATAATATAAAAGGTTGTTAAAACTCATTAAGAGAATTTGAATAACTCTTAATGTAAATAATGATTAATTATAGCTTAGAGTAGCCAAAGTCAATATCAGATAATTAATTACAAGTATATAATAAAGAGATTAATATTTGATTTTAATTAAACTTTCGCCCACTAAAGAAGTGCAATTAAATCCAAAACAACGTCCATAATAGTGCCGTAGTAAGAAAGAAGCAGAATCGGATTAACTTTATAAATATGTAAATTGAACGAAGTAATACTGAT
>JAUJEN010000160.1:0-46265 GCA_030448925.1 Citrus cavaleriei
ACTATGGTCATCAAGCCCTCGCAAGGTCTCTGTCTCTACCTGAACCGGGCGGATTTACTTGACTCAGCCCCAATCTCCTGCTGCTATAGCTCACCCATTTTCGGGCTCTTCCGGGCGGACGAACTCAGGGGTCTGACTGTGGTTATTTTTGGGAGCGGGCCAGCTCAAGGGCCTGGCTTTGCACACAAGTGGGCCTCGAAAGTCTTGCCTCATTCCGAGTCGTGCAGACGAACTTTGCCAGCCTCTAATCTCTCAAGGTTATAACCCACCCATTTTTTTCATTTTTTCCCGGCTGGCGAACTTGGGACCTTGACCTTCATTGGTCATTTTAAGGTGCGGCTGTGCTCAAGGCCTATTTTCAGCTTAAACCTGGAGGCTCCTCGTGAAAGTCTCGCCAGATTCCGGTCTGGCGGATTTAACGTGGCCAGCCCCACCCCCAAGGCTTATAGCCCACCCTTTTTTGCCCTTTTTCCGCTTGGGGTTTTAGTCTCACCTGGCGCGATTTTGCATCACAGCCCAAGGCTCATTTTTTGCACAATGGCGTCTCTCAAAGTCTCGGCTGTACTGAGTCCGGCGGACGAACTTGGCAAGCTCCCACTTCAAGGTTATAGCCCACCTTGGCTTTTTTTGTCTTTTTCCATGAAGAACTTGGGACCACTGGCGCTGAGCTTTTAAGTGCTGCCAGCTCAAGGCTCATTTTTGGCATGCAGACCGGGCTGCAAAGTCTCTGCCCCATTCCGAGTCCGGGCGGACGGCCTGGCTGTTCCCACCCCTGGTTATAGCCCACCTGCTTAGGCCTTTTTCCGCTGATTTAACTGGGCGCCTGGGCTTCGCTGTTATTTTAAGCGTGGCTGTGCCTGGCCGCAGTCTGCCCCATTCCGAGTCCGGGGACCAATCTCTGGCAGCTCCCACCCCAAGGCTGTAGCCCAATTGCTTTTTGTGGTCCCATTCCAGTCCTGGGATTTAACTGGCCAGCCCCACTTTCAAGGTTGTAGCTCACCTGCTTTGTGGCCTTTTTCCGCTGGACGAACTTGGCGCCTGGCCTTCAGGCGGTTATTTTTATTGGCACAGCAGCCTATTTTTACAATGGATGCTGCTTGCAGTTTCGGCCCCATTCTGAGTCCTCATGGATGAATCCTGAAGGCCCCAGCCCCTGAAGGCTATAGCTCAATTCAAGCTTGGTGCCCTATTTTACTCAGGGACGAACTTGGCGCCTGCATTCTGGCGTTATTTTTTGGCGCTGCTGTGCCCGGGACGCTTGTTTTTTGGCACACGAGGCCGGGCCGCAAAGTCTCTTCGGGTTCCCATCTGAAATCCGGGCGGATTTAACATGGCCAGTCCCACCCTCAAGGCTATAGCCCACCTGCCAGGGTTTTTCCGCTGGACGACTTGAGCCCGCCATCGGGCGCTTATTTTTGTAATGCAGCTGCTCAGCCATTTTGCATGAGGTTTGTCTCGTGATCATTCCGGAAGTCCGAGGACGAACTCTGGCAGCCCCAATTTCTCAAGGCTCTAGCCCACCTGTTTTTGTAGGCCTTATTCCGATTTGGTCTGATGCCTGCCTTTTCGGGCGTGTTATTTTTGGGCCGGCTTATCGTGGCCTATTTTTTGCACACGGATGCCTCGCAGCCTCCTCACGACTGAGTCCGCGGATTTGAACTTGGCCAGCTCCCACCCCTGCCACATAGCTCAATTCGCTTTTTTGTGGCTTGTTTCGCTTAGATTTGGTCTCATGCCTTTTTATCTGGAGGTTGTTTTGCTGCTGTGCTCAAGGCTCTATTTTATAATATCGGAGGCCGCTTTAAAGTCTCGCTTCCTATTCCATCTCCGTGCGGACAACTTATGGTACCCCACCCGCCAAGGCTATAGCCCACCCGCTTTTAGGCCTTTTCCGCTGGATCTAACTTGCGCCCCGGCTCTCTGTGGCAGTTGTTTTTAGCGTAGGCTGTGCCCGAGGCCTGTTTTGCAACACGGAGTGTCAGCTCGCAAAGTCTGCCCCATTCGAGTCCGGGCGGACTCTAACATGGCCAGCTCCCACTCTGGCTATAGCCCACCTGCTTTTGGTGGACCTTTTTCCGCTGGACGAGCTTGGTGCCCCGGCCTTTGGGTGGTTATTTTTGGCACGGCTTGGCCTGGTCGGCTTTACCGGAGGTTGCTCGAAGTCTCACCATTCCGAGTCAAAGGATCTAATCCCATGGCCCCACCCCTGCCTATAGCCCTCCTCCACCTGCTAGGCCATTTCTTCCGCTTGATCTAACTTGGCGCCCGGCCTTTCTGGCGAGTTATTTTCTTGGTCGCTACTTGTACCTGGCCTGTTTTTCCACACGGAGGTCAGCTTCGCAATGTCTCGGTTCTTATCCGTGGTCCGCTGGACTAATCCTGCCATTCCCACCCTCAAGGCTGAGAGTGCCCACCTGCTTTTCCTGGCCTGTTTCCGCTTAGACGAACTTTGCAGTGCCCGCATTCGGGCTGTTATTTTGGGCGCTGCCAGCCCGAGATCATTTTTCTAACAATGAGGTCAGCCACAAAGTCTCGCCCCATTCCGATTCCAAGTGATCTAACCCACAGCCTCCCACCCCCTGCTGCTATAGCCCACCCGCTTTTTGTGGCCTTTTTCACTGGACAACTCTTGGCGCCTGCCCTCTAATGGGGTTGTTTTTGGGCGAGTGTCAGGTCTCGAGGTTCGCTTTGGTTCACTTGAGGCCGGGCCAGAAGTCTCATCCCCATTCCCGAGTCCGCGATCACGGCCAGCCGCCCTAATTTCTCAAGGCTGCTGCTCAATTGCTTTTGTGGTTTTTTCTCGCTGGACGAGCTTGGCGCCTGCCCATGTGGGCGGAAGAGCCAAGGGTTAAATGGCACAATTTTGCACATATCGACCGGGCTGCATGTCTCGTCTTTTCAGGTCCTCCATGGATTTAACTTGGCCAGCCTCTAATTTCTAAGGCTATAGCCTATCCGCTTTTTAAAAGTCTGCTTCCGCTTAGACGGTCTTGCAGTGTCCCGGCCTTCGGGCGGTTATTTGGCTCGCATGCCTGGGTGGGTTCATTTTTTGCACACGGAGGTCAGTCACACGTCTTCATCCTTTCTGTGTCCGGCGGATAATCCCACAGCCCCACCCCCCAAGGCTATAGCCTACCCGTTTTTGTGGCCTTTTTCCGCTTAGACGCATCCTGGCGTCCCCGCATTCAAGTTATTTTTGGGCGCTGTGCTCAAGAGATTATTTTTGCATACGGAGGTTGGCCATAAAGTTCCCCGCGCCTATCTGACTCAAGGGATTTAACCCACAGCCCTAATTCTCCACAAGTGCCCACCTGCTTTTTGTGGCCTTTTTCGCTTGGATTTAACCTTTTTGCGCCTGGCTCTTCGGGCGTTGTTTTTAAGGATGCTGTTTGAGGGCTGCTTGAGCTCACGGAGGCCGCCAGAAGTCTCATCCCATTCCCGAGTCCGGGCGGATTTAACATGACCAGCCCCACTTCTAAGGCCATTGCCCACCTGCTTTTGTGGCCTTTTTTTCCATTGGATTCCAGCTTGGGCGCCTGGCCTATGGGCGGTTATTTTAAGCGCTGGCTGTGCTCAAGGCCACTTTTACACATTTAAGATCACTGCAGTCTCACTTCCCATTCGATCTGCAGACGAATCACGGGTTCCCCACCCCCCAAGGGGCTATAGCCCACTCTGCTTGTGGCCTTCCGCTGGGATTTAACTCTACGCCCACATCGGGTAATTATTTCAGCGCGAGATGTGACCGGGTCACTTATTTTTGGCCCATATAGAGGCTGCTCAGAAGTCTTCGTACTATCTGGGATTCAAGGATTTAACTACGGCCAGCCCCACCCCTGAAGGCTATATTTCACCTGCTTTTTGTGGCCTTTTTCCGCTGGATTTGTGCTTGGTGCCTGCCTTGGGTGGTTATTTTGGCACTGCTGGGGCCCGTGGCTATTTTTTAGACTGCTGGAGGTTGCCTGAAAGTCTCGCCCATTCCGGGAAGGTCAGGCGGATTTAACTTGGCAGCCCCACCCCTGCAGTTTTATAGCCCACCTGCTTTTTAGGCCATTCGCTGATCTATCCTACGCCTGCCTTCGTAAGGCGGTTATTTTGTCGCTACTTGTGCCCGTGGGTCTGTTTTTTGCGCACATCGAGGCCGTCAGAATGTCTCTCGGCCCCATTCAGTCCGGCTGACTAACTGGCTAGCCCCACTCCCCAAGGTTATAGTCATCTGCTTGTGGTCTGCTTCCGCTTAGATTTAACTTGGCTCTCTCGGCATTCAAGTGCTGATGTTTTTGCATAGTTTGCATTTTTGAATACGAGTTGGCCAAGTCTCGCCCCACTCCGGATCTCCAAGTGATCTAACCTGGCCAGCTCCCACCCCCCAAGGCTATAGCCCACCTGCTTTTTTGTAATTTTCCATGCTGATTTAACCTTGCGCCTCGGCTTTCGGGCTAGTTTTGGGTGATGTCAGGCCTGAGGGCTGCTTAGCTCATTGAGGCCGGGCCAGTCTCATCCCATTCCAGTCCAAGGGATTTAACATGGCTAGCCCCTAATTTCTGCATGGCTGTTGCTCAATTGCCAGGTTTTTTCCGTCGGATTTGTTGGGCGTTATTTTATGCTGGCTGTGCTCATGCCAATTTCTCTGCATTATCAAGACTGCCTCGCAGTCTTCACCATTCAATCCGCAGAATAACTTCGCTGCACCCCTGGCTAGTAGCCCAATGGTTGTGGCTGCTTCATGAGATTTAACTTGCCTCTGCATTCGGAGGTTATTTTTCATACACAACAGCTCATGGCCTATTTTTAAGCACATTTGAGGCCACTGTGAAGTTTCTCTATTCATTCCGGGCGGACAAACTTGGCCAGGCCCCACCCCCTACAGCGAGAGCCTCACCTGCTATGGGCTCTTTCCAGCTGGATTTAACCTTGAGCCTGCCTTCAGAAGTTGTTTTTCATGAGGCTGTGCCCGAGGGCCTGTTTTTTGAACGGAGGCCGCTTCGCAATGTCTCTGTCCCTTTCTGTGTCCGCGAGTAATCTTGCCAGCCCCACCCCCATACAGGGCTCACCCATGGTAGAAGTTTGCTCGCTTAGACGAATCTGGCGCCCGGCATTCGGGCAGTTATTTTGGGCGCTGCTGCAGCCTGCAGACTATTTTGAATATGGAGGCCGGTCATAAAGTCTCTTCGGCCCCATTCCATTCCAAGGGATGAACTCAGCCAGCCCTGCACTTCTGCCACATGCTCACCTGCCAGGCCTTTTCCGCTGATTAACTCGCCTGCTGGGCGTTGTTTGGGCGATGCTGTGCTCTGAGGCCTATTTTGCTCCACGGAGGCCGCCGAAAGTCTCATCTCATTCGAGTCCATGACTTGAACATGGCTAGCCCCACCTCAAAGGTTATTGCCTGTCTCCTGCTTTTTAGGTCTTTCCGCTTGGATCAGCTTGGCGCCTGCCTACGGGGCGTTATTTTTGGGTGCTACAGTTCATGCCAATTTTTTTGTACACTCAAGACTGGCTGCAGAAAGTCTCGGCCTATCTGAATCCGCAGATCTCATCCTGGCCGGGCCCCACCGCCACAGGCCCACCTGCTTTTTGGCCTTCCGCCTGGATCAATCCTGGCGCCTGGCCATCACATGCTAATATTTTGAAAGAGATGTGCTCACGCTTATTTTTGGCACACGGAGGCCGCTCGCAAAGTCTCGTACCATTCCGAGTCCGAGGGACGAACTTGGCAGCCCCACCCCCCAAGGCTCTAGCCCACCTGTTTTTGTGGCCTTATTCCGCTGGACGAACTTGGCGCCCCGGCCTTCGGGCGGTTATTTTTGGGCGCGGTTTTGGTCGCAGCCTATTTTTGGCATTACAAAAGCACCGCCGCAAAGTCTCAATTCTATTCCGATCCGCAGACGGATTCTACGTCTCTACCCTCAAGGCTATAGTCAATTCCTGCTTAGGGTCTTTTTCCGTTGGATAACTTATGCCTGCCTTCGGTGGTTATTTTAGGTGGCTGTGCTCACAAGCCTATTTTTTTACACACGGATGCTGGCTGCAGTCTCACCATCTGAGTCCGTCATGGATTTAACTTGGGCCAGCTCCCACACCTCTAAGGCCATAGCCTACCTGCTTGTGGCCTTTTCCGCTGGACAACTTACGCCTGCCTACGGTGGTTATTTTTTGGCACGCCGTCTGTATCTATGTTTTACACGCTGGAGGCTGCCCAGAAAGTCTCCCCATTTCCGAGTCCGGCGGGATTTAACTTGGCAGCCCCGCTTCCCTGCCTATAGCCCACCTGCTTTTTGTGGCCATTTCTTCCTTTGGACTAACTTGGCACTTGGCCTTCGGGTGGTTAGTTTGGTCATATGCCTGCATCTCTATTTTTGGTAAACAGATGCCGCCACAAAGTCTCATCCTTTCTGAGTCCGCGGATCTCAATCATGGCCAGGTCTCTAATTTCAAAGGCTATAGCCCAATCTGCTTTTGTGGCCTATTTCGGCTGGATTGATCTAATCCTATGCCTGGCGCCTGGCCACGGGCGGGTTATTTTGGCTACAGCTCCACGCCAATTTTTTTGGCACATGGAGGTCAGTTTCAAAAACGCCTCGCCTAATCCGATTCTCGGGCGGATTTTAAATTGGCTAACCCCACACCCAGTGCAGCCATAGCTCCACCCACATTTTAAGGCGGCCTTTTCCGTTGGACAACTTATGCCCTGCCGATGGGTGGTTATTTTGGCACGGCGGCCTGTATTTATTTTTTTTATTAGACGCTACTGGAAAGTCACGACCAGCGGCTCCCATGGATTTAACTATGTTTCCTAATTCTGTTTATAGCCCACCCACAGGGCTATTTTCCAATGGATACCATGCCTGCCTCACGGCAGGTTTATTTTTAAAAATGCTATGTGGGTCTATTTGCATCACAGACGCTGTTGGAAAGTCCCACGATTCCGAGTCCGGGCGGATCTAATTTGGCAGCCCCACCCCCTGCCTATAGCCCACCTGGCTTTTAGGGCTATTCTTTCACTTTCGCTGACGAACTTTGGCGCCTGCCTGGCCTCTTGGGTGTTGTTTTGGTCACGGGCTGCAAGACCTTATTTTTTGGCACGTGGATGCCGCTGCAGTCTCGCATTCCTTCTGAGTCCGGCGGATGAACTTGGCCAGCCCCACCCTGCCAGGCTATAGCCCACCCGCTTTGTGGCCTGTTTTTGCTGCTTGGCTGAGAACTTGCGCCGGCATTCGGCAGTTATTTTCATGGTGTGTCTGCAGACTATATTTGGCACACTGAGGCCGCCGCAGTTCTCGGCCTCCAGTCCGATTTCACGATCTAACCTGGCTAGCCCCACCCCCACGGCTATAGCCCACCTGCCAGCCTTTTTTCCGCTTGGATTTAACCTTGCGCCTGCCTTCGCAAGGCGTGTTGTTTTAAGGCGAGACAGTAAAATGAGGGCTGTTTTTGGCACACGGAGGTCACTAGCAAAGTCTCATCCCATTCCAAGCCCGGCGGACGAACATCGCCTGCCCCACCCCCTGCCATAAATTTCACCCGCTTTTGCCTTTTTCCTCTGGATCTTGGCGCCTGTACCCTCAGCCTATGGCTGGTTATCTTGGTCGCTGCTGTGCTCAAGCAAATTTTTAAGTGGCACACGGAGTCCGCCAAAGTCTCACCCTATCTGATTCAAGCGGATTTGTCTCTGGCCAGCCTCCCACACCCCAAGTGCCATAGCCACCTGCTTATGGCCTTTTTCCATTGGATCGATGCCTTTACTGCCGGACGTATGTTATTTTCAATGGGGTAACTTTGGGGCCTGTATTTTTTTTGCCCATGGAGGATGCTCGAAAGTCTCACCCCATCTGAGTCCGGACGGACGCATTGCAGCCCCAATTTCCCCCAGTTTCATAGCCCACCCGCTTTTAGGGCTTTTTCCACATGAATCCTGGCGCCTCGGACTTCGGCTGGAGATTTTTTAAGTAGCTGCCACAGCCTGGTTCATTTTTTCGACACGACGGATGAGGTCCGCCTCAAAGTCTAGCCCTCATTCCGAGTCCGGGCATTTAATCCTGGCCAGCCTAGCCCACCCTCTAAGGCCATAGCCCACAATCTGCTTTTTATGGCATTTCAGCTGACGAATCCTGCGCCCGCCTACGGGTCGCTATTTTTGGCACGGCTGCCTGCAGGGTCTATTTTTTTGCATCGCTGATCGCTTGCCCGGAAAGTGCTCTCCCATCCCAGTCCGGCGGATTTAACTGGCAGCCCCACCCCTTCCAAGCCTATAGCCCACCCGGCTTTTTGCCATTTTCTCGCTGGAGGAACTTTGGCGCCTGCCTTCGGGGTTATTTTTGTCGCTACAGCTCGCGACCCTATTTTTTAGAACACGGATGCCGCCTGCAGTGCTCCGCCCCTTTCTGAGTCCGCGGATTTGCAACTTGGCCAGCCCCACTCCCTGGCTATAGCCCACCTGCTTGGTGGGCCTGTTTCTGCTGATTTAACTTGGCGCCTTATCTGGCGGTTATTTTGGGCCACAGCTCAAGCAGACTATTTTTTGGCACACGAGGTCAGCTGCAAAGTCTCACCACTCCGATTCCTGCGGGACGAACTGGCTAGCCCCACTTCACGGCACAGCTCACCCCACAGGTGGGTCTTTTTTTCTCAGATCTAACTTGCTTCGGCTGGGTTTTTCTTTGGCGTAGGTGTGCTTGAGGGTTGCTGGAACACGGAGGCCGGCCAGAAAGTCTCATCCCATTCCAAGTCTGGCCATGGATTTAACATGGCTAGCAGCCCTAATTTCAAGGCGATAGCCCACCTGCTTTTAGGGTTTTTTCCACTGGATTTAGTTGTCAGCTGGCTTCGCCTATGGGCTTTATTTTTATGCTGGCTGATACAAGCAGCTCACAGCGGCCAATTTTTGAAGATTTGAGTCCGCTGCAAGAAACCTCGCCCCATTCCGATTCCGCGGATTTATCCCATGCCCCACACCCCAACGCCCATAGCTTCACCCATTATGGCTTTTTTTCCATTGGATTTAACTTACGCCCCTGCCACGTGGTGGTTATTTTTAGAACGGCTGGGCCTGCGGGCCCTATTTTTTTGTATGCGGAGGATGCTCGAAAGTCTCACTTCTATCTCGAGTCCGCGGATTTAACCTAAGGCAGCCCCAATTTCCCCCAAGCCTATAGCCCACCTGCTTTTGTGGTCTTGCTGGATCTAACTTGGTGCCCTGCCTTCGGGCGTTGTTTTTGGGCGCTGCTGTGCTCAAGTCTATTTTCGGCACACGGATGCCATTGAAGTCTTTGCCCTATCTGAGTCCGGCGGATTTAACTTGGCCAGCTCCCACTTCTGCTAAGGCTATAGCCCACCTGGCTTGTGGCCTTTTTTCTGCGTTGGATTTAACTTAAGGCCCCTGCTTTGCTCGAAAGTTGTTTTGGGCCAAGTAGTTTATTTTTGCACACGGAGGCCGCCGCAGTCTCGCACCATTCGAAAGTCCAAATGAACAAACTTGGCTAGCCCCACCCCCAACGCTTATAGCCCACCTGCTTTTTTGTGTCCTTTTTCCGCTGATTTAACTTGGCATGCCTGGACTTCGGTATGTTATTTTTGGGCGCAGCTGTCCCCGCAGCCTATTTTTGGCAGACCGAGGCTGCTCGCAAAGTCTCGTTCCATTTCGAGTCCGGCGGATTTAACTTGGCTAGCCTATCTCTAAGGCTATAGCTCACCTGGCAGGCCTTTTTTTCCGCCAGATTAACTTGTATGCCCCACGGCCTGGCGGTTATTTTGGCACGGCTGTGCCCGTGGCTCATTTTTGGCACACGGTGTCTCCTCAAGCAATTCCTCGGCTTCTATTCCGAGTCCGGCGGGATTAAACTTGGCCAGCCCCACACGCCCCCAAGGCTATAGCTAACCCACAGCTTTTGTGGCCTTTTTCCGCTGGATTCCATCTCATGCTTCTGCCCACGGCACTGGTTTTTTAGCACGGCTGTGCTTCAAGGCCCCATTTTGGCACAATAGTCCGATCGAAAGTGTCGTCCCATCTCCGGAGTCCCAGCAGGATTTGCACAGCCCCACCCCTGCTATAGCCCACCCACAGGGCCTTTTTCCACTGGACGATTTAGATGCCTTTGGCCTTTGAGCGGTTATTTGGGTGCGGTTGCACTGCTGGGCCTATTTTTGGCACACGTAGTCTGCTCGAAGTCTCGTCTCCCATTCTGAGTCCCAAGTGGATGGAACTTGGCCAGCCCTAATTTCAAGGCTATAGCCTCAATTCATTATGCTTTTAGAAATTTGCCAAGTGTTATAGGCCGTTGCAACTTGGCTCACTTTTGGCACTCACGGACCTAACTTATGCGTAACTTTGGCCTGCAAGTCTCCTCTTTCGAGTCCATAGCTCAACGGTTATTTTTGGCCTTCCGCTGTGTGCCTTATTTTTAGAACGGCTGGGGCTGCGGGCTCTATTTTTGGCTATGCGGAGGATGCTCTAAAGTCTCGCCTCATTCCGAGTCCGGCGGATTAACTTTGGCAGCCCCACCGCTTTTTTACAGCCCACCTGCTTTTGTGGGCTTTTTCCTTGATTTAATCTCTGGTGCCCCGCCTTCGGGCGTGTTATTTTTGGGCGCCGGGCTGTGCTCAAGGGTTCTATTTTTGGCACATGGATGCCGCCGAAGTTCTGGCTCCTATTCGAGTCCGGCGGACTAACTTGGCCAGCACTACCCCTAATTTCAAGGCTATAGCTCACCCGCTTTTGTGGCCTTTTTCCGTTGGATTTAACTTACGCCCCGCCTCGAAGCGTTGTTTTTTACGCGCCAAAATGTGCTAGCCTAGCTTTGGCACACGGAGGCTTTCGCGAAAGTCTCGTGAAGACCATTCCGAGTCCAGCTGGATAAACTTGGCCAGCCCCACCCCTCAACGCTTATAGCCCAATTCGCCAGCTTTGTGTCCTTTTTCCGCTGGATTTAACTTGAAGCGCCTGGACTTCAAGGGCGTTATTTTTGGGCGAAGTAGCCTGTCCTCAAGGTGAGCCTATTTTAAGTAGACCGAGGCTGCTCAAGAAGTCTCGCTCCATTTCTCGAGTCCGGGCGGATTTAACTTGGCTAGCCCCCACCCCCTACAAGGCCATATAGCTCCACCCGCTTTTTTGTGGCCTTTTTTCCGGCCAGACGATCTCTTGGCGCCCACGGCCTTTCTGGCGGTTATTTTGGGTACTGCCAGCCTGTGGCCTATTTTTTGGCACGGTGGCCCTCGCAAATTCCCCATTCGAGTCCGGCTGGATAAACTTGGCCAGCCCCACCCCCTAAGGCTATAGCCAACCTGCTTGTGGCCTTTTTTTTTCCGCTGGATTTAATCTCGCGCTTCTGGCCACGGGATAAAGATGCTGTGCCAGCGCGGCTCATGGCCCTATTTTTGGCAATAATAACAGAATCCGATCGAAAGTCTCATCCATTCCGGAAGTCTCCAGACGAAATCTCTGGCTAGCCCCACTTCAATTTCAAGGCTATAGCTCACCCGCTTTTATGGGCTTTTTTTCCACTTGATTTATTTCTGGCGCCGGCCTTTGAGCGGAAGAGTTAAAAGCGGTTGTACCTGCTGCCTATTTTTGGCAGCTACAGAGTCCGCTCGGAAAGTCTCTGGCTCATTCTGAGTCCCATGCGAAACTTGGCCAGCCCCACCTCCCAAGCTATAGCCCACCTGCTTTTGTGGCCTTTTTTTGCCGGATTTGGTCTTGAATCACCCCGCCTTTTCATGTTATTTTTGGGCTGGGTTGTTTCAAAGCCACGGCCTCACTTTCTTGGCATATAATACTGAGGCTGGCTGCAAGTCTTGCTCCCATTCGAGTCCGGCGATTTAATCTGGCCAGCCCCACTTCTCAAGGCTATAGCCACCTGCTTTTGTATTTTTTCCACTGGACGCACTTATGCCCGGCCTTTCGGCGAAAAGCATTATTTTTTTGGGCGCGTGGCTGTGCTAGCTGCTCATTTTTGGCATATTGACGGAGGCCGCCAGAAAAGTCTCGCCTATCTGCGGTCCTCATGACAACTTGGCCAGCCCCACCCCCCAAGGCTATATCCCACCCGTTTTTTAGGCCTTTTTCCACTGGATTTAACTTATACTTCATGCCTGCCTTCATGGGAAGAGTTATTGGTGCACAGCCCCAAGATCCTATTTTTGGCAAACTGAGGCCTCTCGCATAGTCTCATCCCATTCGGCCTCAGTCCGGGACTTAACTTGGCCAGCCACACCTGGGCCCAAGGCTAGCTCCACCTGCTTTTGTGGCCTTTTCACTTGACGAATTGCACCCGCCTTCGAAGCTGTTATTTTTGAGGAGCTGCTGTGCCGACGGCCTGTATTTTTAGCACACGGAGGTCAGCCAGAAATTCTTCTCCCATTCTGAGTCCAAGTGGACAAACTTGGCCAGCCCCAATTTCAAGCCTATAGCCCAATTCGCTTTGTGGACTTTTTCCACTGATCGATTTGGCGCCCGGCCTTCGAAAGGTTATTTTTGGCACGGCTACAGTGCTCGGGTCCTATTTTTACACACGGAGGCCGGGCTGCAGAAGTCTCGCCCAATCATGCATCTTGGCTGACAAACTGGCCAGCCCCACTCCCCAAGCGCTATAGTCCCACCTGCTTTTTGGCCTTTTTCCGCTGACAACTTGGATTTCTGCCTGCCTTGTTGTATTTTGGAGCGCATGGCTACAGCTCATGCCTATTTTTTTGGCACATGAGTCTGCCTGAAAAGTCTCTGTCTCCCATTCCGAGTCCAAGTGATTAACTGGTGGGTTCTGACAAGCCTGCCATGCTATAGCCCACCCGCTTTTGTGGCCTTTTTCTCACGGGATTTAACTTGGCACCCCCAGCTGTTTCGGCGTGCTATTTTTAAAAGTGCTTCACGCCTATTTTTGGCACACACACTATACACGAGGTCAGCTGCAAGTCTTGCCTCTGCTCGGAGTCCGGGATTTATCCAGCTCACCCGCCAAGGCTATAGCTCACCTGGTTTGTGGCCTTTTTCGCTGGATTTAACTGGCACCCCAGCCCGGGCGGTTACTGGGCAGTGCACGCCTATTTTGCACACGGAGGTCAGCCAGTCTTTGCTCCTTCGCTCGGAGTCCGGCGCTGGACCTGGTCTTTGCCCTACCAAGGCCAGGGGCGTTATAGCCCACCATGCGTGGCCCCTTTTTCCATTGGATCTAATCTTGCACCCCAGCTCTTTCACTTAATACAAGCAGTTTCACGGCCTATTTTGGCACACGGAGGTCAGCCATGAAGTCTTGCCTGCCGAGTCCGAAGATTTCTTGGCCAGCCCCACCCCCCAAGGCTAGCCTGTCTGCCAGTGGCGTCAATCGGGATCTAACTGGCTAATCCTGCGTCCCGGGCTCAGGTTATTTTAGGCGCTGCAAGGTGCTAACTGCCCATTTTTGGTACACGGAGGCCGCCTTGCAGTCAAACCCCATCTGCAGTCCCAGGACTAATCCCACAGCCCCACCCCCAAGGCTATAGCCCACCCCGCTTTTTGTTGTACCTTTTTTCCGCTGGACTAACATGGCCTCCTGGCCTTCGCGTTGTTATATTTTTGATGTGCCAGCTGCCAAGGCCTATTTTTTGGCACACGGAGGTCACTCGGCAAGTCTCATCCCATTCCGAGTCCGGCGGATTTAATCCTGGCCAGCCCTAATTTCAAGGTTACAGGTCACCAGTTTTGTGGCCTTTCTCCGCTGGATGAACTTGGCGCCCGGCCTGGCAGTTATTTTGGAGTGGCTGTGCTCAAGGCCCTATTTTTGGGTTAGCACACGGAGGCCGTGGTCTCACCTCGGCCCCATTTTTAGTCCTGCTGGACAAACTTTGGCCAGCCCGACTTCCCAAGGCTATAGCCCACCTGTTGTGCCTTTTTCCTTGGCTAACATCCCATGCCTGCCTGGCGGTTATTTTGCTGCTTGCTCACAGCCTATGTTTCTTGCCATCGTGCGCCTGCAGTCTCTCACCTCCATTCCAGTCCAGCGATTTTAACTTTGGCCAGCCCCACCCCCCAAGGCTATAGCCCACCTGGGTTTGTGCCTTTTTCCGCTGGGATTTAACTTTGGCGCCTCTGCCTTCAGGCGTTATTTTTGGGCATGGCTGTGCCTGTCCGGCTTTGGCACACGAGGCCGCCTGCAGTCTCGCCCCATTCCGAGTCCAAGGGATTTAATCCTGGCCAGCCCCACTCCCCTAAAGGCTAGCGCACCTCTTTTCAAGGGTCTTTTCCTACTGGATTTAACTTATGACCCTACCAAAGGGTTATTTTGGGGCGGCTGTGCCTGTCCTATTTTTGTAAGAATGAGGCTGCTTCAAGAAGTCCGCTTAATTTCGAGTCCTATGGATAAACACGCCAGCCCCACTTTCAAGTGCTATAGCTCCACCACAGGGCTTTCTTTTCCACTGATTTAACTTACGCCTGGCTCAAGGAGCTGCTTACTGGGTAGCCTATGTTTTACACGGTGGCTGGCCGTGAAGTCTCAATTCTATCTGAACTGCGGATCATCTCACAGCCCCACCCCCTACATGGGCTATAGCCCACCCACAGCACATTTCTTTTTTTCCGCTTGGATTTAACTTGTTTCAGCTCAGGTTATTTTGCATGCTGGCCAGCTCCGCAGCCTATTTTTCGCACACGGAGGCCGCTCGCAAAGTCTCACCCCATTCCGAGTCCGGCGGACGAATCCTGGCTGTTTAACTTGGCTGCTATTATAGCCTCCACCCATGGAAGGTTTTTTCATTGGACTTAACATGATGCTCGCTCTTCTTGTTGTTATTATTTTTGCCGGTTGTGCTGCTATTCTATTTTTTTACATCGAGGCTTCGCAGTCTTCGGTTCCCATTCCGAGTCCGGGCGGATTTTAATCCTGGCTGGGCCACCCCCTGCAAGGCTAGCGCACCTGCTTTTTTGTGGCCTTTTTCCTGCTTGGATTATCTCTATGAGCTGCCCTCAGCGGCGCAGGCTTTTAGATGGCTGTGCCTGTGTCTCTATTTTGGCATTAATGGAGGCCGCCTCGCAGTCTCTCGCTTTGACTCTCAGTCCGGCGACAAACACGCAGCCCCTAATTCTCAAGGCTATAGCCTTCCAACTGGCTAGGGCTCTTTTCCGCTTGGACAAACTGGTTTCCCGGGCTCGGGTTTTTTATGCCACAGCTCAAGAGCCTATTTTTCAGACACGTAGGCCGCTGCAGTCTCACTCCCATTCCAGTCCGTGGACGAAGTTGGCCAGCCCACCCCCCAAGGCTATAGCCCACCATGAGTTCTTTTTCCGCTTGGACGAACTTGGCGCCCGCTCGATGTTTCAAGGCTGTTCGTAGCCCATATTTTTCAGACATGAGGTCAGCTGCAAAGTCTCACCCATTCAGTCCAAGGATTAATCCCACAGCCCCACCCCCAAGGCTATAGCTCACCCACAGGGCCTTTTTTCCGCTGGACTAACATGGCGCCTTCGGCTCGTGTTGTTATTTTTAGCTGGCTGTGCTCATGCCTATTTTTGCACACGAGGCCGGGCCGCCAAGTCTCATCCCATTCCGAGTCCGGCGGACGAACTTGGCCAGCCCCACCCCCCAAGGCTATAGCCCACCAGTTTTTGTGGCCTTTCTCCGCTGGATGAATCCTACTCTGCCTCAAGCAGTTATTTTTGGAGCGGGTCAGGCCTGGCCCCTATTTTTGGCACACGGAGGCCGGGTCTCAAATTCCACTCCCCATTTCCAGTCTCAAGGACAAACTTGTCACAGCCCGACCCCCAAGGCTATAGTCATCTGCTTGTGGCCTTTTTCCCATGGATAACTTACGCCTGCCTTCAAGAGCTTTTGAAGTGCTTACCCAGCCTATGTTTCTCACACACGGTGGGTCAGTCAGAAGTTCTCACTCTATTCAGTCCGGGTGGATTAATCTCACAGTCTTAATTTCAAGGCTATAGCCCACCATGGTGCTCCTTTTTTTCCGCTTGGATTTTAACTTATGCGCCTGCCTTTCGTAAGGGTTATTTTTGGCACGGCCAGTTCAAGGTTCTATTTTTGGGTGGGCCACTTGAGTGTCGCCCATGAAGTCTCAATTCCTATTCTGAGTCCGTGGATTTGGTCTTGGCTAGCCCTTAATTCCCCAAGGTTATAGCCAATCTGCTTTTGTGCCTTTTTCCGTTGGATCTAACTTGCTCGGCTGTATGGGTTATTTTTGGCACGGTTGTGCCCGTTAAGGTTCTATTTTTACACACGAGGCTGCAGTCTCGGCCCCATTCGAGTCCGGCGTGGATTTAATCCTGTAATAGCCGCACTTCTAAGGCTATATGCCGCACCTGCTTTTTTGTGGTTTTTTCCGCTGACAACTTACGCCTGCCTTCGGCGAAGATGGGTTATTTTTACCTGAGCCTATGCAGACACGTGGCTGCCAGTGAAAGTCTCATTCTATTCCGAGTCCGTGGATTAATCCTGGCCAGCCCCACCCCCAAGGCTATAGCCTCCACCTGCTTGAAGTTCTTTTTCCGCTGGATTAAATTTCACACGCCTGCCTTCGTATGGGTTATTTTTGGGCACGGCTGTGCTCATCCTGCTCTTGGCACACTGAGGCCGCCTTCAGAAGTTCACCCCATTCCGAGTACTGTGGACGAACTTGGCCAGCCCCACCCCCCAAGGCTATAAAGCCCACCCACAGGTTCTTTTTCTCCCATGGATTAATCAAGCCTGCCTTCAAGTGGTGTTATTTTGAAAATGCTGTGCCCAAGGCTCCTCATGGCTTTTGTACACGAGGCTGGCCAAGAAAGTCTCTGCCCCATTCCGAGTCCGGCGGATTTAACTTGGCTGGGGCCCCCACCCCCTGCTATAGCGCACCTGCTTTTTGTGGCCTTTTCCGCTGACTTAACTTACAGCCGTCTTCAGATGGTTATTTTAAATGGTTGTGTCTGTGCTCCTATTTTTACACGGAGGCCGCTTTGCAAAGTCTCACACTTCGAGTCCAAGTGGATGTAAACACGGCCAGCTCCCACTCCTCAAGGCTATAGCCTCACCTTGCTATGGCCTTTTTCCGCTTGGACAAACTTGGCGCCTGGCCTGGGTTTTTTGGGCGCCACAGGTCCGTAGCCTATTTTTCGACATGTGAGGCTGGCCAGAAAGTTCAATTTTATCTGAAAGTCCTAAGCGGATCTAACCTGGCCAGCCCACCCCAAGGCTATAGCCCACCTGCTTTTTGTGCCCTTTTTTTCCGCTTGGACGAATCCTTACGCCTGCCTCTGATGGCTTTTTTGGGCGCGGGCCAGCTCAAGAGCCTATTTTTTCGGTAACACAGAGTCAGCTCGCAGTCTCACCCCACGTCCAAGGATTGAACTTGGCTATCCCACCCCCTGCTGTTATAGCCCATCTGCTCAGGGCCTTTCCTCACTGGATTTAACACATGGCGCCTCTGTGGTTGTTGATTTTTAAGGCCACAGTTTTGGCCTATTTTTTATGATTACCACTTGAGGTCATGGCCAAGTCTCATCTATCTCGAACTGGCGGATTCAATCCTACGCAGCCCCCACCCCAAGTGGCTATAGCCCACCAGTTTTTTGTGGCCTTCTCCCGGATGAACTCACGCCTGCCTTCAAGAAGTTATTTTTGGAGCTGCTGTGCTCAAGGTTCTATTTTTTTTAAGTACGGAGGCCAGGTCTCAAATTTCACCCCATTCTCGAACCGGCGACAAACTTGGCCAGCCCGACCCCCTGGCTATAGCCCAATCTGCTTGTGGCCTTTTTCCTGGACAAACTTTGGCGCCTGCCTCGGGCGGTTATTTTTGGGCGCGGCTTTACCCACAGCCTGTCGCACACGTGGCTGCAGTCTCACCCCATTCCCGAGTCCCATGGATCTAACTTGGCTGGCCCCACCCCCCAAGGCTATAGGCCCACCTGCTTTTTGTGCCCTTTTCCAGCTGGATGAACTTATACTGCCTTCTCAGGCGGTTATTTTGGGTGTTGTGTTATCCTATTTTTGGGTACACCGAGGCCGGGCCAAGAAAGTTTCGGCTCATTCCGAGTCCCATGGATCAACTTGGCTACAGCCCAATTCTGGCACATATGCACCTGCTTTTTGTGGCTATTTTCCTTGGATTTAACTTGGCGAGATCGGCCCTCAGCGGTTATTTTGGGATGGCCAGCCTGTCCTATTTTTACACACGGAGGTCAGCCTGCAGTCTCGCCACTTCGAAGTCCTGGCGGACAAACATGGCCAGCCCCACTCTGCCATGGCTATAGCCCACCCAGGCCTTTTTTCTCCGCTTGACAAATTTGGCGCCCCTGCCTGGCGGTTATTTTGGGCGCCGGGTTGTGCCTGCAGTTTATTTTTCAGGACACAAGAGGCCAGCCAGAAGTCCTTCTCACCTCCTATTCAGTCCGGCGGATTTAACTGGCCAGCCTAATTTCTGCCATAGCCCAATTTGCTGCGTCTTTTCACTGGATTTAACTGCTCTTTACCATATGAAAGAGCTTTGGGTGCTGCTAGCGCTGTGATCCCATTTTTGGAACATCGAGGCTCGCATGGGCCTCTGGCCCCATTCCGAGTCCCATGGATTTACTTGGCCAGCCACAATTTCTACACAGTAGCTCACCTGTTTTGTGGCCACTCAAGTGATCTAACTTGATGCCTGCTCGGGAGGTTATTTTTGGTGCAGCAAGTCTCAGATCCTATTTTGGTTACACGGAGGCTGCTCAGAAGTCTCAGATTATTCCGAGTCCCATGGATTTAACCTGGCTAGCCTCAATTTCAAGTGCTATAGAAGCCCACCCACAGGGTATTTTTCCATGTATTTAATCCTGGACGGGCTTTTTCGAGGAGATGCACATACGCCTGCCCTATTTTTTGGCACAACGAGGTCAGCTTTAAAGTTCCTGCCCCATTCCCGAGTCCGCGCGGATTTAACTTGGCCAGCCCCACCTCAAGGCTATAGCTCACCCACAGGGCCTTTTTCCGCTGGACAACTTGGCGCCCGGGTCAGGCGTTATTTTGGGAGCGGTTGCACGCGCCTATTTTGTGCCACGGAGGCTGTTCAGAAATCCCACTCCTATTCCGAGTCCTGGGCGGACGACTCTAATGCCACCCCAAGGCTATAGCCCACCTAAGCAGGGCCTTTTTCCGCTTGGATTAACTCGGGCGCCTGGCTTTTCAAGGAAGTTCTTTTTCGGGGCGCTGGCCA
This sequence comes from Citrus cavaleriei, assembly GCA_030448925.1. Lineage (NCBI taxonomy): Eukaryota > Viridiplantae > Streptophyta > Magnoliopsida > Sapindales > Rutaceae > Citrus > Citrus cavaleriei. The sequence continues at coordinate 19,144 of JAUJEN010000160.1, forward strand.
GCCTGTATTTGTTTTGGCACACGGAGGTCAGCCAAGTCTCTCTGGCCCACCCGAGTCCATGGATTTAACTTGGCCTGCCCCACTCCCCAAGGCTATAGCCCACCTGCCAGGGCCTTTTTCCGGCTGGACGCACTTGTCGACCTGCCTGGAGGTTATTTTTGGGCGCCAAGCAGTTCATGGCCCCATTTCAAGTACACTGAGGCCAGTTCTTGAAGTCTCTGCCCCATTCCGAGTCCCATGATTAACCCACAGCCCCCCAAGGCTACAGCCCACCTGCTTTTGTGGCCTTTTTCCACACTAACTTACACCCGGCCTGGTGGAAAGACATGCCGGGCTATGCCCAAGGCCCTATTTTTGGTACACAACGAGGCTGGCCAAGAAAGTCTGGCCCCATCTGAACCGGCGGATTTGAATCCAGCCAGCCCTAATTCCCCCAAGGCTATAGCCCACCCGCTTTTAGGGCCTTTTTCCGCTGGACAAATCCCATGCCTGGCCTTCGAGGTTATTTTTGGGTGCAGCTGTGTTCACATTCTATTTTGGTCACACTGAGGCTTGTCAGAAGTCTCAGACCATTCCAGTCCGGTGGACGAACTTATGAATTTCAATTTCTAAGGCTATACCAATTCTGTTGTGGCATTTTTCCTACTGGACGAATCCTGGCGCCCCCGACCTTCTGGTGGTGGTTATTTTAAGCGTGGACTGCGTTCGCTGGCCCATTTTTGGCATACCTGGAGGTCAGCCAAGAAAGTCTCATCCCATCTCGAGTCCAGCGGACGAATCTCGAGCTGGCCCCACCCCCAAGGCTATAGCCCACCAGTTTGCGGGCCTTCTCCGCTGGATGAACTTGGCGCCCGGCCTCGGGGTAGCATTGATGGCTGTGTTCTGTCCTATTTTTTTGGCACACGAGGTTGGTCTCAAATTTCCCATTTCTAGTCCTCATGGATAAACTTGGCTAGCCCGACTTTCCGCTATAGCACCCACCTGCTTTTTATTTCCGCTGGACCACTTGGCCTGGAAGGTTATTTTTGGGCGCTGTGTCCCATCCTATTTTGGTCACACGGAGGCTGCTCTGAAGTCTCAGATTATTCCGAGTCCCATGGACGGCCCTCACCCCCAAGGCTATAGCCCACCTGGGCATTTTTCCGCTGACCTATCTGGCGCCTGCCTCTGGTTATTTTTGGGAGCGGCCAGCACGCCCATTTTTGCACACGGAGCTGTTCTGCAAAGTCTCACCCCATTCCGAGTCCGCGGATCACCTCACGCCACGCCTGGCTATAGCCCACCTGCTTTTGTGGCCTTTTTCCGCTTGGGACAACCTGGCGCCTGCCTTCTGCTTTTTTAGGCGCTGCTGTGCCTGGCTTTTTTTGGCACACGAGGTCCGCCTCTCGGCTCCACCCGAGTCCGGCGGATTTAATCCTGGCCTGCCCCACTAAGGCTATAGCCTACCTGCTTGGCCTTTTTCCGCTGGACTAACTTGTCGCCTTCGGGAGGTTATTTGGCCATGGTGTCCTGTGGTCTATTTGGTCACATGGAGGCTGCTCAAGAAAGTCTGTATCATTCCGAGTCCATGGACTAATCCTTGGCTAGCCCTCACCCCCAAGGCTAGCCCACCTGCTTTTGTGGCATTTTTTTCCCGCTTGATCGACCCCATGCCTCACCTCTTTCAGGCGCGACCTTCGTAAGGGGTTATTTTGGGGTGTACGTGCTCAAGGCCTGCTTTTATACACGGAGGTCAGCTTGCAGAACTCTCATCCCATTCCGAGTCAAGGACGAACCAGGCCAGCCCCACAAATTTCCCCCAAGGCTATAGTCCCACTAGTTTTGTGGGGTCCTTCTCCGCTGGATGAACTTTGGCGCCTGCCTGGGCTCGGGTACAGTTATTATTGGGAGGACAGCCCTGTGCCCGTGAACTATTTTGGCACACTGAGGCCGGCTCTCAAATTCCTCCCATTTCTAGGTCCGCGACAAACCTTGGCCAGCCCGACCTCAAGGCTATAGCCCACCCTGCTTTTGTGGCCTATTTCTGGGATCTAACTTGCTCGGGCCTCGGAGGTTATTTTTTAAGTAATTAGCTGTGTCCGTATCCTATTTTGGTCACACGGAGGCTGCTCGCAAAGTCTCGTACTATTCGAAATTGATGGGATTAACCTCATTAGCCTCACCCCTGCCAGCCAGGCTAGCCCACCTGCTTTTTGTGGCATTTTTTTCATGGATTTAACTTGCCTGCCTCGGGCGGGTTATTTTTTTGGGAGCCGGCTGTGTATCGCTGCCTATTTTTTGGCACACGAGGCTGTCTGCAAAGTCTCACCCCATTCTCGAGTCCGGGCGGATTTAACTGGCTGCCACGCAAGGCTATAGCCCACCTGCTATGGGTGGCCTTTTTCCGCTGGAATCTAACCTGGCGCCTGCCTTCTGTGGTTCTTTTAGGCGCCAAGGTGCCTGGGCCTATTTTTTGGCACACGGAGGCCGTCAAGAAGTCTCGGCCCACCTCGAGTCCCATGGATTTAACCTGGCCTGCTCCCACTCCCACAAGGCTATAGCTTCACCGCTTGTGGCCTTTTTCCGCTGGACGAACTTGTCGACCCGGCCTTCGGGAGGTTATTTTTGGGCGCGGCTGTGCCCGCGTCCTATTTTTGGTACACCGAGGCCACCCGCAAAGTCTCGTCCCATTCCGAGTCCGGCGGACGAACTTGGCCAGCCCCACCTGCTGGCTATAGCCCACCTGCTTGTGGTTTTTTCCGCTGGATTAACTTACACCATGGCCTGTGCTGGTGGTTATTTTTGGGCGCTGGCCAGTGCTCAAGGCTATTTTTTTTACAACGAGGTCGCTCAAGAAAGTCTCGGGCCCCATTCATCTGGTCCTGCTGGATCTAACTTGGCCAGCTCCCACCCCCCACATGCTATAGCCTGTCTGCTTTTGTGGCCTTTTTCCGCTGGACAAACTTGGTCTCGCCTTCTGGAGGTTATTTTTTAAGGAACTGCAAAGTGTCCAAGGGATGCTATTTTTGGTCACACAGGCCAAGGTGTCCGAACTATTTTGGTTGCTCGCAGAAAGTCTCGCGCTCATCTTCCGAAGTCCGGGCATGGATTTAACTTGGCTAGCTCATTAGCCTCAAGGCATTTTTCCCGCCATAGCCCACCAGGCGGGTTATTTTTGTGGCATTTTCCCGCCGCAGTGAAATCTGGAACGCCCAGCCCCCATGCGCAAGGGTTATTTTTATTGGGAGCGGTTGTGCTGTGTAATGGCCTATTTTTAGTTGGCCAACATTAGCCCACCATGGGCCTATTTCTGCCTGCCTCGGGAGTGTCACCCTCATTTTTGTCTGAGTCCTCATGGTCGGTTTAACTGGCTGCACACCCTGTAAGGCTATAGCCCACCTGCTTTTTGTGGCCTTTTTTCCGCTTGGACGAATCAAGGCCTTCTACGCCTGCGACAGTTATTTTTAGGCGCGGCTGTGCCTGTGGCCTATTTTTGACACACGGAGGCCGCCAGAAGTCGGCAGTCTCGCTCCGACCCGAGTCCGGCGAACTTGGCCTGCCCCAAGTAGGGTTTCTTCCGCTATAGCCACCTCGCTTTTTGTGTGTCCTTTTTCTGCTGAAGTCCGGCGGATTAACTTGGCGCCTGCCTCACATTTTTTCATTTAATCTAGTCAATTCGCCTTCGGGAGGTTTTATTTTTTGGGCGCCGGGCGGTGTCCGGTCTATTTTGGTCACACGGAGGCTGCTCTTGAAAGTCTCGACTCATTCCCGAGTCCGCGGATCTAACTTGGCTAGCCTCACCCCCCAAGGCTATAGCCCACCCGTTTTTGTGGCATTTTTCCGCTGGACGAATTAACTTACGCCTGACCTCATGTGGTTATTTTGGGGCATGCGCCTGCTCAAGGGCCTATTTTTGGCACACGGAGGCCGCTCGCCAAGTCTCATCCCATTCCGAGTCCGGCGGACGAACTTGGCCAGCCCCACCCCCCAAGGCTATAGCCCACCAGTTTTTGTGGCCTTTCTCCGCTGGATGAACTTGGCGCCCCGGCCTTCGGGCAGTTATTTTTGGGAGCGGGCCAGGCCTGTCCCATTTTTATACACACGGAGGCCGGGTCTCACCCTCCCCCAATTTCGAAGTCCCATGCGGACAAATCCTGGCCAGCTCTGGACTCCCCAAGGCTATAGCCCACCTGCTTTTTAGGGCCTATTTCCGCTGGACTAACTTGGCGCCTGCCTCGGGAGGTTATTTTGGGCGGAACAGTCCGTGATCCTATTTTGGTCACACTGGAGGCTGCTGCAGTCTCAGAGTCTGCTATATCATTCGAGTCTGGATTTAACTCCCATACACGCCTGCCTAGCCCAATTTTTCTGCATTTTTGGCATTCCAGTCTCCCCTTCCCCCGGCGGATTTAATCCTGTGGCATTTGGCCTTGCCGTCCGCTTAACTTTGTTTAATTCATATTATGGGCTACAAGGCACATGGTATACGCGTTCCTCTCCCCATTCAGTCCGCGGATTCGGCCTGCCACCCCCATATAGCCTACACCACAGGGTTTTTTCGAATCCTGGCGTTCTGTATTTTTTGGCTTCCATTACGCCTTCCGCGAGGCCAGCCTCACCTCAAGGCCTTGCTTTTGTGGCCTATTTTTCCGCTGGACACACGCCGCCTCTCAGTCCCGGCTTACAGTGGGCGGAGGCCTCCTGGATTAACTTTACGAATCTTCAACACACGGAGCTGCTCGTAAAGTCCAAGGTCCAGCGTCGAACTTTGGTTCAAGGCTATAGGCCCACCCGCTATTTTCCGCGGTGTGCTCTATTTTTAGCATTACGATGGAGGCTCTCGTAAAGTCACTCGAAGTCGAAATCCTGGCGCCCCCTCTGCTATAGCCCAATTCTATGCATTGGACATTTTTCCTCCTATTTTGTCACATTTGCCTGGCTCTGTGCCTTTGCTAGCCTCACCCCTGGGCTCCCACCTGCTTGTGGCATTTCCGCTTTGGCCTTACGGATTTTTCATGCAGTGAGTCCGCGGATTAATCACCGCCACGCCCCAAGGCTGCCTTGTATTTGCCCAGCTTGGATTTTGTGCCTCCAGAGAAAGTGCATTTTGTCCGGATTTAACTCTGCAAGCCTGAGGTTGAGCCATGCTGGGCCAGTGCACACCGAGGCCACCTGCAGGCTGCTATAGCCCACCTGCTTTTTGTGGTTTTTTCCGCTGACTGCTCGGGTGGTTGAACTTGACTTTTTTTTGGGCTATTATGAGCTTCCAAACTTACACTGCCTCGAGGTTGCTTGGGCGAGCCAGGTCTGCTCTATTTTGCACACGGAGGCTGTCAGAAAGTCTCTTATCCCCAGTCCATTTCGAGTCCCATGGATCTTCCAGGCCAGCCCACTTCTGCTGGCTATAGCCCACCAGTTTTGTGGCCTTTTCCCGCTTGGATGAACTGGCGCCTGCCTTCGGGCAGGTTATAGAGAAGCCTGTGTGTCCTATTTTGCACACGGAGGCCGCAAAAGTTCTCCCCCATTTCGAGTCCCATGGATGAACTTGGCCAGCCTCACCCCCAAGGCTATAGCCCAATGCTTTTGTGGCATTTTTCCGCTGACGATCCATGGCTCACCTTCGCGGCGGTTATTTTGCGGCTGTGTTCGGCCTATTTTTGACATGGAGGTTGCCAAAGTCTCATCCCATTCCGAAGTCCGTGCACGAATCTGGCCAGCCCCACTCCCCAAGGCTATAGCCCACCAGTTTTTGTGGCCTTTCTCCATGGATGAATTTGCCAAGCCTGGCAGTTATTATTGGGAGCGGCCAAATTGTCCCATTTTTACACGGAGGTCGGTTTCAAATTCTCCCATTTCTGGAGTCGGGCAACCCGACCAAGGACTTGGACGAATACGCTATAGCCTGTGCCACCTTTTTTGTGGCCTTTTCCGCTGGATTAATCCCATGCCTGTCTCACCTATGTTTCACACACGGTGGCTTTAAAGTCTCACCCCATTCCGAGTCCGGCGGATTTAATCTTGGCCAGCCTCACGCCCCTGGGCAAGGCTATAGCCCACCTTTCTTGTGGCCTTTTTCCGCTTGGACTAATCCTGGCGCCTCGGCCTTCTCTGGCGGTTATTTTTAGGCTGGCTGTGCCTGTGGGCCTCATTTTTTTTGGCACACGGAGGTCAGCGCGAAAGTCTCTGGTCCTCCGAGTCCGGCGGATTTGAACTTGGCCTGCCCTCACTTCCAGCCATAGCCTACCTGCTAGGGCCTTTTCTGCCTAATCCTGGCGCCTGCCTATTGTTATTTTAGGCGCTGTGCCTGGGTCTATTTTTGCACACGGAGGCTGCTCAGAAGTCTCAGACTATTCCGAGTCCGAGGATTTGAACTTGGCTAGCTTCACCCCCTGGGCTAAGGCTATAGCCCACCTGCAGGCATTTTCCGCTGGACGAATCTGTTTCAACCTTCGTATGTTATTTTAGCGGGCTGCTGGCTCAAGCCCTATTTTTGGGACACGGAGGTCACTGCAGAAAGTCTCACCCCATTCTGAGTCCCAGGCGGATCGAACTTGGCCAGCCCCACTGCCAAGGCTAGCCCACCCGGGGCCTTTTTTCCGCTGGACGAATTTCCTGGCACCAGGCCTTCGGGCGTTATTTTTATGCTGTGCGCAGTCTGTCGATTTTTTTTGGCACACGAGGCCGAAGTCTCGGCCCCATTGAAGTCCAAGGACAAACTTGGCCAGCCCCACTGGCCATGGCTATAGCCCACCTGCTTTTTAGGCCTTTTTCCGCTTGGACAACTTTGCGCCTGCCTTCAAGGATTATTTTGCGCTGTGCCTCAGAAATATTTTACGCACACAGAGGCCTGCAGTCTCATACCATTCCGAGTCCGGGCGGATCAACTTGGCCAGCCCACCCCCAAGGCTATAGCCCACTTGTTTTTGTGTTTTTTCCACTGGAAACTTGGCCCTGCCTTCGTGGCGTTATTTTTGGCGGCTGTGTACGCTGGCCCAATTTTTGGTACACCGAGGTCGCCTGCAGTCTCACCCCCATTCAGTCCAGGGGATGAACTTGGCCAGCCCCACCCCAAGTGCTTATAGCTCACCTGCTTGTGGTTTTTTCCGGCTGGATTTAACTCATGACCAGGCCTTAAGTATTTTTGCGCTGGGTTGTGCCTGTGGTTTATTTTTATACGGAGGTCAGCTTCGCAAGTCTCGCCTAATTTCGAGTCCGGCGGACAAACTTGGCCAGCCCCACTCGCCATGGCTATAGCTGCTTTTTGTGCTTGACAACTTTCTACGCCTTCAAGGATTTTTTAAGCTGGCTGTGCCCGTAGCCTATTTTTTCAGACATAGGCCACTCGCAGTCTCACCCCATCTCGAGTCCGCGGATCTAACTTGGCCAGCCCACCCCAAGGCTATAGCCCACTTGTTTTTGTGGTCTTTTTTCCACTGGACTAACATGCCTGCCTCTGGAGGTTATTTTTGGGAGCAGCTGTGTCCGTGGCCCCATTTTGGCACAGAGGCTGCTCAAAGTCTCAGACCATTTCGAGTCCGCTGGATCTAACTTGGCTAGCCTCACCCCCCTGCAAGGCTATAGCCCACCTGCTTGTGGCATTTTCCACTGGAACTTGGCGCCTGCGGCTCGGGCGGAGTTATTTTGTGGGCTGTGCCACGGCCTATTTTGGCACATGAGGCCTCAGCAGTCTCACCCCATTCCGAGTCCGCGGACGGTTCAATCTGGTCAGCATCCCAAGGCTATAGCCACCTGGGGCCTTTTTTCCGCTTGGATGAACTTGGCGCCTGCCTTCCTGGCAGTTATTGGTAGAGCTGTGTTGTCCTATTTTGCACACGGAGGTCTGTCAGAGAAAGTCTTCTGCTCCACCTTCCCCAAGTCCATGCCTTGCCCCCTCCGACTTCCAAGGCTATAGCCCACTCTGCCAGGCCTTTTTCTGCTTGGATCTAACTTGGCGCCTGCCCTGGCACCTGTTATTTTAGGCGCGGCTACAGCTGGCCATATTTTAATAAAAGTTCATGACGGCTGCTCTCAGGTTCGATCATTCTGAGTGGCTCTTGTTTGAGCTCAACCCCTGTATAGCCCAATCTGCTTGTAGTATTTTTCCGCTTGGACTATCATGTTGAGGCCGCTCAAATGACAGTCGTGAGGCCGCTGCAGTCTCATCCCATTCCCGAGTCCCATGGATCTAACTTGGCTGCAGCCCCACTTAAGGCTATAGCTAACCACCAGCCAGGCTTTTTCTCCGCTGACTTATGCCTGCCTTCGGTTTGTTATTTAGCCTGTTCTGCCCTATTTTTTGTAAGCACTGCATCAGAGGCTGGCCTAAGTCTCTTCCAACACCCGAGTCCGGTGAGGTGGAACTTGGGCCAGTCCTATTCAGTGCTAGGTTGCCCAATCTGCTTCATAGCCCACCCGTTTGGTGGCCTTTTTCTGCTTGATGAACTTGGGCGCCTGCCTCAGGCTGTTATTTTTGGGCTCGGCTTTGCCTGTGGCCTATATTTTTGGCACACGGAGGCCGCTCGCAAAGTCTCGCCATTTCTGGGAGTCAAGGACAAACTGGCCAGCCTCGACTTCTAAGGCTATAGCCCACCCGCTTTTTGTGGCTTTTTTTTCCGCTGGATCTAACTTGGCGCCTCGGCCTTCAGGTTATTTTTATGGGCGCCAAGGCTTGCCTGCAGCGCCTATGTTTCACATAAGTACACGGTGGCCACTGCAGTCTCACCCCATTCCGAGTCCTGGACGAACTTGGCCAGCCCCACCCCCAAGGCTATAGCCCACCTGCTTTGTGGCCTTTTTTCCGCTGGATTTAACTTAAGGCGCCCCGGCCTTCTGGCGTTTATTTTAGGCGCTGCCACAGGTTGCCTGCTGTTTCTATTTTGGCACACGGAGGTTTTCACCGCAAAGTCTCGTCTAATTCCTGAAGTCCCATGATTTGAATGCTGGCCCCCCCCACTCTCCAAGGCGATATAGCTCACCTGCTTTTTCAGGCCTTTTTTCAGTTGGACGAACTTGGCGCCTGCCTTCAGAAGTGTTATTTTTAGGCTGCTGTGTCCATGGACTATTTGGGTCACACGAGGCTGCTCGCAGTCTCGACCATTCCCGAGTCTCGAGGATCTAATCTCACAGCCTCACCCCCCAAGGCTATAGCCCACCTGCTTGTGGCATTTTTCCGCTGGATTTAACTTGGCGCCTGGACCTTCGTATGGTTATTTTGGGCGTGCCAGTTCAAGGCCTATTTTTTTGCACGTGAGGCCGCCGCAAAGTCTCACCTCCCCGGTAGTCCGGCGGACGAACTTGGCCAGCCCCACCCCCAAGGCTATAGCCCACCCGTGTTTGTGGCCTTTTTCCGCTGGATTTAACTCACACCCGATGCCTGGCGGTGTTATTTTTAAGCGGCTGTGCCTCGTCGTATTTTTTGGTACATTGACGGAGGCCGAAAAGTCTCGCTTTAATTTCCCATTCCGAGTCCGGCGGACAAACTTGGCCAGCCCCACTCGCCATGGCTATAGCCCACCCGTTTTTGTGGCCTTTTTCCGCTGGACAAACTTGGCGCCCCGGCCTTCGGGCGGTTATTTTTGGGCGCGGCTGTGCCCGCAGCCTATTTTTCGCACACAGAGGCCGCTCGCAAAGTCTCACCCCATTCCGAGTCCGGCGGACGAACTTGGCCAGCCCACCCCCCAAGGCTATAGCCCACCCGTTTTTGTGGCCTTTTTCCACTGGACGAACTTGGCGCCCCGGCCTTCATGCGGTTATTTTTGGGTGCGGCTGTGCCCGCATCCTATTTTTGGCACACTGAGGCCTCTCGCACAGTCTCGTCCCATTCCGAGTCCGGCGGACGAACTTGGCCAGCCACACCCCCCAAGGCTATATAATCTGCTTGTGCAGGTTCCTTTTCCATGAACTTGGCCTGCCTCAATTTGGCTGTGCCCATTCAAGGCTTTTATTTTGTTGAGACCGAGGCGCCTGCAAAGTCTCGGGGTCCCATTCAGTCCTGGCATGGACGAATCTTGGCTGCCAGCCCCACCCCCAAGGCTATAGCCCAATTCACAGGGCTCTTTTCGGCTGGACGAACCTGCCTGGCCGGCCTTCGGGAGGTTATTTTTGGGCAGCTGTGTCCATTTTGGCCTTCACACGGAGGCTGCTCCGCAAGTCTCGCTACCATTCTGAAGTCCTGGCTGGATCTAACTTGGCTAGCCTCACCCCCCAAGTGCTATAGCCTCACTGCCGCTATGGGTGCATTTTTTCCACTTCAAGAATCTCACATGCTCGGCCTGTGGCGGTGTTATTTGGCGCTGGCTGTGCACGCGGGCTTGCACACGGAGTGCTGGTCAAAGTCTCACCCGACCAGTCCAAGGGTTAATCAACTTTGCCGCTTATCTCTGCCGCTTATAGCCCGGCTATGGCCTTTTTCCCATGGATCAACTTAATCCTGATGCCCGGCCTTCTGGCGGTTATTTTTGGGCGCTGCCTGCCTGTGGCTCATTTTTTGGCACACAGAGGGGCCTCGCAGTCTCATCATCAATTCAGTCCCATGGCGATCTAACTCCTGGCCTGCCCCACTCTCCTCCAAGGCTATAGCCTACACTGCTTTTGTGGCCTTTTTCTGCTGGATCTAACTTGGCCTGCCTTTCACATGAGGTTATTTTAGGGCGCCACAGCCTGTGGTCTGTTTTGTCACATCAAGGCTGCTCGCAGTCTCGCACTATCTGGAGTCCTGGGATCTAACTTGGCTAGCCTTCACCCCTGTGGCTATAGCCTTGCTTTGTGGCATTTTCCGCTGGATTTAACTTGGCGCCTGCCTTTGGCGTTATTTGGGCGCTGCCGCCTGCTGCCTATTTTTTTGGGCACGGAGGCCGCCTCGCAGTCTCTTCATCCCATTCCGAGTCCCATGGATCAACTTGGTCAGCCTTCTTAGCCCCAAGGCTATCGCCAACCTGTTTTTCAGGTGGCCTTTTCTCCGCTTGAAGAAAATCTCTTGGCGCCTGCCTTCGGATCGTTATTTTTACGCTGGGCCTGTGCCCCTGTCCTATTTTTTGGTACACCGAGGCCAAAGTCTCTGCCCACCCGAAACCGGCTTGAGGAACTTGCCACAATGCAAGCGACTCCCCCAAGGCTATAGCCCAATTGCTTTTGTGCCTTTCAGTTCTGCTTGATGAACTTGGCGCTTTTACTTTCATAGGCTTGTTATTTTTGGGCGCGCTGTTACTACAGCATATTTTTTTGGCGACACGGAGGCCGCTTTTTCCTGCAAGTCTCACTTCAACATTCCGAGACCGGCGGATGAACTTCGCCCGCCTCAAGGCTATAGCTCAATTCACCCGCTGCGGGCCTTTTTACGCTGGGAATCAACTGGCGTGCCTTCATGTTTATTAAGGCTGCTGTGCCCGTGGCTTATTTTTGGCTCACGGAGGCCGATCGCAAAGTCTCGTCCAATTCCGAGTCCGTCGGAGGAACTTGGCCAGCCCCACCCCCTGGTAAGCGCTATAGCCCACCTTGCTTGTGGCCTTTTTCCATGGACTCTAACTTTGGCACCTCTGCCTTCAAGGTTATTTTTTGGCACGGTCGTCTGCTCCTGGGCATATTTTTTGTACACGGAGGTCAGCTGCAGAAAGTCTCTCGCCTCATTCCGAAGTCCGCGGATCTAACTTGGCCAGCCCCACTCCCCAAGGCTATAGCCCACCCGTTTTTGTGGCCTTTTTCTGCTGGACGAGCTTAGCGCCCCGGCCTTCTGGTGATTATTTTTAGGCGCGGCTGTGCCCGTGGCCTATTTTTGGCACATGGAGGCCGCTCGCTAAGTCTCGTCCAACTCTGAGTCCGTCAGAGGAACTTGACCAGCCCCACCCCCCTAGGCTATAGCCCACCCATTTTTGTGGCCTTTTTTCTGCCGGGACGGATTTAACTTGGCGCCTGCCTTCTCTGGGTAGTTATTTTTAGACTTGCTCCTGGGCCTATTTTTTGGCAAACGGAGGCCGCTTCTGCAGTCTTGTCCAATTCCTTGAGTCCGCTCTGGAGAACTTGACCAGCCCTACCCCCCCAGGCTATAGCCCACCCGTTTTTGTGGCCTTTTTCCGCTGGATTTAACTTGGCGCCTGGCCTTCGGGCGTTATTTTTGCTGCTGGCCTGTGGGCCTATTATTACACACGGAGAACGCCGCAAAGTCTCACCCATTCCGAAGTCCCATGACGAATCCTTGGCCAGCCCCACTCCTCAAGGCTATAGCTCCACCCGCTTTTCAGGCCTTTTCCGCTGGTCAACTTACGCCTGCCTTCTGGCAGCGGCTGGACGCTTCTGTTTATTTTTTGCAGCAGCGGTTGTACTTGCTCTATTTTTGGCACACCGAGGCCGCTTTCAGTCTCTGCCCATTCCGAGTCCGCGGACGATCTAATTTGGCCAGCTGCACCCCCCAAGTGCTATAGCTCCACCTGCTTGTGGCCTTGTTCTGGCTTGGGATGAACTTTACGGTGTCTGCTTCAGGCGGTTATTTTTGGGCGCTGGCTGTGTACGCGCCTATTTTTCGCAGACACGGAGGCTGCTCAGAAGTCTCACCCATTCCGAGTCCGGGCGGGATTTAACTTGGCCAGCCCCACCTCAAGCAAGGCTAGCCCACCTTGCTGGTGGGTTTTTCCGCGAGCACTAATCCATGCCTGCCTTCTATGGCGGTTCTTTTAGGCGCTGCTGTGCCTGTGGCCTATTTTTTGGGTACACATGGAGGCCATGCTTGTACGCCCAATTCCTGAGTCCGTCTTTGGAGCAACTTGGCCAGCCCCACTTTCCCCAAGGCTATAGCTCACCACAGTGTGGTCTTTTTCCATTGGATTTAACTTGGCCTATGCCCCGCTCGTGCAGTTATTTTTGGTGCGGTTGTGCCTGCCTATTTTTGGTACACGGAGGTCAGCCAGAAAGTCTCTGCCCCATTCTGAGTCCAAGTGACAAACTTGGCCAGCCCCACTTCAAGGCTAGAGCCCACCTTCACAGTAGCCTTTTCCGCTGGACAACTTGGCGCCTGCCTTCGGTGGTTATTTTTGGGTGCGCCGTGTCCGGCCCCATTTTTTGTCACACGGAGGATGCTCACAATGTCTCGGCCCCATTCAGTCCGTCAAGGACGAAACTTGGGTAGCCTCTATCCCCAAGGCTATAGCCCAACAGGGGCATTTTTTTCTGCTTGATGAACTTGCGCCTGCCTCAGGCTGTTATTTTTGGGCGGCTGGGACGCTGCCTATTGCCAAGACACGGAGGCCGCTCTGCAAAGTCTCACCTTCCGAGTCCGGATCTAATCCTGGCCAGCCCCAATTTCTGCTATAGCCCACCTGCTTTGTGGCCTTTTCCGCTGGATCGGTCTCTTGGCTCTGCCTTCATGTTATTTTAGGCGCTGTGCCTGTGGCTATTTTTTGGTACATGCAGGCTGCAAAATGCTCGGGTTCCCACCTCGAGTCCGCTTGAGCAATCTTGGCCAGCCCCACCCCCCAAGGCTATAGCCCAATTGCTGCTGTGGCCTTTTTCCATGGATTTAACTTGGCATGCCCCAGCCTTCGCAGGCAGTTATTTTGGTGCGGCTGTGCCTGCCTATTTTTTGCACACGGAGGCGCTGCAAAGTCTTGTCCCATTCCCGAGTCCTGCTGGAGCAACATGCCAGCCCCACTTCCCCAAGGCTATAGCCCACCTCTTAGGCTTTTCCCAGGCTGGACTCTCTGGAGTCTCCCAGCTGGCGCCCGCCAGGCAGTTGGTCATTTTAGTACTGCTGGCCTCATGTTCTATATTTTTTTTTACACACGAGGTCGTCAGAAGAAAGTGTCTGCCCCATTCCGTAAGGATTTACTGTGCCTGTATTTTTTGCTTGCCTCTCTCATGGTCCCCATGGCTATAGCCCACCTGCCACATGGGTAGTTTATCGGCTGCATGAACATGGCGCTTCACCGGGTCCGGGCGGAAAGGCTTGGGCGCCGGTCCGATCCTGGCCTCGCTCTTTATTTTAGGCACGGCCAGGCTTTCAAAGTGCAAAGTAGCAATTCGAGTCCGCGGACTTGGCCAGCTGCACCCCAAGGCTTGACAGCCCACCTGTGTCCATGCCTATTTTACACTTGTTCCCCCCATTCCTAGTTCCGCAGGGATCTCCTTGCTTGCAGGCCTTTTTTCCGCAGGACTAACTTGGCGCCTGCGGCCTCGTATGGCGGTTATTTTTCATGCTGATTGTCCCATGGGGCGTATTTTTTGCACACGGAGGTCAGCCTGCAGTCTCGCCCATTCGAGTCCTGCATGGATGAATCCCACAGCCCCTTCTTACCCCAAGGCTGCCATAGCCCACCTGCTTTTTCAGGGCCTTTTTTGCTGGTCGACTTGCGCCCAGCCTTTATGGCGGTTATTTTAGGTCGCGGCTGTGCCTGTGGCCTATTTTTGGCACACCTGAGGTCAGCCTTTCAGAAAGTCTCTCGGCTCACCAATTGAGTCTGTCGGAGGAACTTGGCCAGCCCCACCCCACAAGGCTATAGCCCACCTGCCAGGGCCTTTTTCTCGCTTGATGAACTTGTTTCGCCTTTTCGGGGTTGCTGAGCTTATTTTTGGCGGTCAGACGCGCTGCCTATTTTTGCACACACTCCAGGCTGCTTTGCAGTCTCTTCACCCCATCTCGAGTCCATGGATCGAACTTGGCCAGCCCCATCCCCCAAGGCTATAAATTCACCTGCTTTTGTGGCCTTTTTTCCGCTGGATCTAACTTTTCCGGCCTCTGAGGTTATTTTAGGCACGGCTACAGTGCCTGCGGCCTATTTTTACACACAAGGAGGTCAGCTTGCAAAGTCTCGGCTCCAATTCCCGTCCGGAGGAACTTCGCCAGCCCCTCCCCCCAAGGCTGCTGAGTGACTTCATGCCCTCGGGCCTTTCTAAGGGGTTATTTTTGCTGGTTGTGTCCATGGCCTATTTTTTGGTACACCTGGAGGCCAATTTTGCAAAGTCTAGCCCCATTCCGAGTCCGGCGGACAATCCTGGCAGCCGCACTCCCCAAGGCCATAGCTCACCCACCTGCCAGTTTTTGTGGCCTTTTCCAGGGGATCTAACTCACACCCGGCCTCAAGTATATTTTGGTGCTACATGATTGGTCCTGTACGTTATTTTTTACATGACACGGAGGCCAGTCCGCACTTGAAAGTCTCGGCTGCCCATTCCTCCCGAGTCCCGGGCGGGATTGAACTTGGCCAGCCCCACTTGCTGGGCCCTATACAAAGCCTGTTCAAGCTAGGGTGGGCCTTTTTCCGGCCGATCTAACTTGGCGCCCAGCCTTCCTGCCACATGGTTATTTTTAGGCTACTGTGCCTGGGGCCTATTTTTTGCACCTGGAGGTCAGTCTCTCCTTGTCTCGAAATCGTTTGAGGAACTTGGCCAGCCCCTCCCCCCAAGTTATATGCCCACCTTGCTGGTGGCCTTTTTTCTGCTGAATCCTATGCTCCTACTGGGGGTTTGATGTTTTTGGCTGCCATTGCACTGCCTTATTTTGGCACACGGAGGCTGCTTTTTGCAGTCTCACCCCATCTCGAAGTCCCTGGACGAACTTGGCCAGCCCATCCCTGGGCGCTGTAGCTTCAATCTGCCAGTGGGTTTTTCCGCTGGATCTAATTCTACGCCTTGGCCTGAGATATTTTAGGCACTGGCTTGTGCCTGTGGCCTATTTTATGTAAGGAGGCTTCATGCAGTAAAGTCTCGTCTAATTCCGGTCCGCTTGAGAACTTGGCCAGCCTCTACCCCCCAAGGCTATAGTAGCTCACCTCACAGGGTTTTTTCACGGGACAGACTTCATGCCCTGCCTTTCGTGGCAGTTATTTTGGTCCACAGTTCATGGCCTATTTGGCACACTTGAGGTCACGCTTTTTGCAAAGTCTCGCTCCATTCCGAGTCCTGTATGATTAAACTTGGCCAGCCGCATCCCCCAAGGCTACAGATCCCACCCACAGGGTTTTTCCGCTTGATCCCAGGTCTGCCTCATGGTTATTTTTATACAGTTCGTATTATTTTGCCCACCTAGGCCACTCGGAAAGTCTCTTCTCATCTGGTCCCATGGACGAATCCCTGGGCCTGCTCCCACCCCTATACAAAGCCCAATCTGCCAGGGTTTTTCCCACGGGACTAACTTGCTTCCTACCAGGTGGTTATTTTTAGCTACCGCTGGGCCCACGGCCTACTAGAACACGAGGCTGGGCAACAAAGTCTCGCCCACCCGAAGCTCATGGATTTAACTTGCCAGCTCCCACTCCCCCGGTGGCTATAGCCCGCCTGCTGTCCTTCTCCCGGTGAACTGGTGCCTCAGCCTTCGGTAGTTATTCTGCCTCTGGGCTTGTCCCCATGAATATTTTACACATCTGAGGGCCGCTAACAAAGTCTCGCCTCTATTCCGAACTGTGGATCTAACTTTGCCAGCCCCAACCCCAAGGCAAAAGCCCACCACAGGCCTTCCTGGGATCTAATCTCACGCCTGCCTTTGGAGGTTGTTAGGCGCTGCTGTGCCCGCTGCTCATTTTTTGTACATGGAGGCTGCTCGGCAGTGTCACCCCATTCCGAGTCCGGGCGGATGAATCCGCCAGCTCCCACTCCCCAAGCCCATTGCCCACCTGCCTCGGCCTTTGTTCCGCCGATTTAACTTGGCGCCTTCAAGCCTGGGCGGTTATTTTAGGCACGGGCAGTTCAGGTCTATTTTTGGCATTAACACGAGGCCGCCGCAAAGTTCCCCGCCTCTATCTGAGTCCGGGCGGACGATCCTGGCCAGCCGCACCCCCGAGGCTATAGCCCACCCGTTTTTGGGGCCTTTTTCCTGGACGAATCCATGGCCCTGCTCGGGCGGTTATTTTTGGTGTTGCTGTGTTCTGTGGCCATTTTTTGGCTCCACCTAGGCCACTCGGAAAGTCTCTTCTCATTCGGAGTCCGATGGATTTGGCCTGCCCACCCCTAAGGCTAAAGCCCACCACAGGGCCTTTTTTCCCACTGGGGATCTAACTGGTGCCCCAGCCTTCGGGTAGTTATCTTGGCCTGGCCAGGGCTGTCCCCTGCAGAATATTTTTGCACACGAGGTCGCTAACAAAGTCTCGGCCCCATTCTATCTGAGTCCATGGGTGGACGTAATCTTTGCCAGCCCCAACCCCCAAGTGCTATAAATTTCACCTGCCAGGCCTTTTTCCGGGATGGCCCTGGCGCCTGCCTTGGGGCGGTTATTTTTATGTGGCTGTTCCTGCGATCCCTATTTTTTGCACACTCAAGCCGCCGAGTCTCTTCATCCCATTCTTGAGTCCGCATGGATCAACTCGCCAGCCCCACCCCCCTGCTATCGCCACCCGCTTGGGATGCCCGCTGGGCGTAACTGGCGCCCCGGCCTTCGGGTGGTTATTTTTGGGCGCCGCTGGGCCCACGGCCTATTTTTAGAACACGGAGGCTGCTAACAAAGTCTCGCCTAATTGGCAAGCGGGATTTAACTTTGCCAGCCCCACCCCTGTGGCTATAGCCCGCCTCACAGCTTTTTGTGGCCTTTTTCCGTGCACTAACCTGGTGCCTCAGCTCGCCTGGTAGTTATTCTGGCTCAAGGTTCCCTGCTGTATTTTTGGCACGGAGGTCCGCCATCAAAGTCTCGCCCCATTCCGAGTCCCGGTGGATTTTAACTTTGTTGCTACAGCCCCAACCTCATGCTATAGCCTCACCAGGCCTTTTTTCCCGTGGGATCGTAATCTCACGCCTGCCTCGAGAAGCACAGGCGCTCTGTGCCCGCGCCTATTTTTTGTACCATGGAGGCTGCTGGGCTAGCAAAGTGTGTCACCCCATTCCGAGTCCGGGCGGATCAACTTGGCCAGCCCCACCCCCAAGTCTATTGCCCACCACTTGCCTTGTTCGCTTGGATCGAACTTGGCGCCGGGCGTTTTGGCGGTTATTTTAGGCACGGTAGTACTGGCTGTGCTCAAGGGTTCATTTTTTGGCACACGGAGGTCAGCTTTTGCAAGTCTCGCCCATTCCGGTCTCATGGACTAACCTGGCCAGCCCCACCCCCTGAAGGCTTATAGCCCACCCGCTTTGCCAGGGCCTTTTTCCTGCTGGATCGAACTTGGCGCCTGCCTTCGGGCGTGTTATTTTAGGCGCTGCCAGGTGCTCAAGGATCATTTTTTTGTACATGGAGGCTGCACGCAACTGTCACTCCTGACCTCAGTCCGCGGATCGAATCCTGGGCCAACCCCACCCCCTGCTATTGCCCACCTGTTTTGTGGCCTTTTACGCTGGATTAACTCCTGGCGCCTGCTTTTGGGTTGTTATTTTTGGCTGCACAGCCCGCTGCCTATTTTTTCCAGCACGGAGGTTGCTCTGCAAAGTCTCAATCCCATTCTGAGTCCGCAGACAAATTTGGCTAGCCCTAAATTCCCCCAAGGCTATAGCCCACCAGGCCTTTTTTTCCCGGTGGGATTTAATCTTGCGCCTCGCCTTCGGGTCAAGTATTTGGCATATGTCTCCTTAGCCTATTTTTAGCATCGCTGAGGCCGCCTCGCAAAGTTTGCACGCCTTATTCTGAGTCCGTGGACTAACTTTGCCAGCCCCACCCCCCAGTTAATTATAGCTCACTGCTGTGGTCAAGCCTGGATCTAATCTTGCACCCGAATCTCGGCGAAAGAGCGATGGCTGATGCTGTTTGCTCAAGGATTCATTTTTTTTTTGGGGTAACACGAGGCCGCCGGGAAAGTCTCACCCATTCGACCGGGCGGATTTGAACTTTGGCCAGCCTCTCCAAGGCTATAGCCCACCCGCTATTTTTCAGGGCCTTTTTTTCCGCTGGATTTAACTCATGGCGCCCCAGCTCGGGTAGTTATTCTCGGCTCGGCTGTCCCAAGGAATATTTTTTGGCACATGGTGGCCGCTAACAAAGTCTCGCCCCATTCGAACCGCGGATCTAATCTGGCCAGCCTCACCTCAAGAAGGCTATAGCCCACCTGCCAGGTTTTTCTGGTGGACGGTCCAGGTGCCTCAGCTTTCTGGTGTTATTCTTGGCTCGGGCTGGCCGTCTCCGAGAATATTTTTGGCACACGGTGGTTTAACAAAGTCTCGCCGCCCGAGTCCCGGACGGATCTTACCTTGCCAGCCCCTGAAACCCCAAGGCTATAGCCCACCTGTTTTTGCGGCCTTTTTCCACTGGACGAACTTGCTTCCGGGCGCTCGGGTGGTGGCATTTTAGGCACGGCTGTGCTCAAGGGTTCTTTTGGCACACAGAGGCCGCTTTCGCAAAGTCTCGGCTTCTATTCCCGAGTCCGCGGATCTAACCCCGCCAGCCTCCACCCCCAAGGCTAAAGCCCACCAGTTTTTTAGGCCTTTTTCCGCTGGATCAATTCCATGCCTGCCTTCGAAAGAAGAGTTATTTTTAGTAACGGCCAGTTCGCCCCTATTTTTTTGCACATGGAGGCTGCTCAGAAGTGTCACCTCATCTGAAGTCCATGGGCGGACGTAACTTGGCTGGCCCCACCCCTCTAAGGCTATTGCCCACCCGGGTCTTTTGTGGCCTTTTCCCGCTGGATTTAACTTGCATCATGCTCGACATGGTTATTAAGGGCATTAGGCACCTCTGTGCCAGCTCATTCATTTTTGGCACACTGAGGCCGCCACAAAGTGTCAAGCCCCATTCCTGTCCAGCGATTTACTTGGCCAGCCCCACCCCTGCTGCTATAGCCAACCCGCTTAGGGCCTTTTTTCCATGGATTAACTTGGCGCCTTCGCTTTTAAGTACGCCCGGCTTGGGCAGGCGGGCTAAAATGCCACAAGCGCCTGCTGCTCATTTTTTCCGCAAGACGGGAGGCTGCTCACAAAGTCTCGCCCCATTCTTGAGTCCGCAGACAAACTTATAGCTCTAAACCCCTACCAAGGCTATGCCCACCTGCTTTTGTGGGCCTTTTTCCCAGGATCTGCAATCCCATGCCTCGGCCTGGCTGTTCTTGGCGCTGCTGTCTCAAGGGCCTATTTTGGCACACACGAGGCCGCAAAGCTCACGCCCATCTAATGAATCCGGCTGGGATTCAACTTGCCAGCCTCCCACTCCTAGCCCGCCTGCTTTGTGGCCTTTTTCCACGAATTGGATCTAACTTTGGCACCCCGGCTCTGGCGCTTATTTATTATGATGGGCTGTCTGCTGACTCATTTTTTGAGCACACGGAGGCCGCGCGCAAAGTCTCGCCCCATTCCGACCCTAATGATTGTGGAACTTGGCCACCCCCCCAAGGCGATAGCCCACCCGCTTTTTAGTGGCCTTTTTTCCGCTGGATTTAATCTTAGCCAAGCCTGGCGTGCTTATTTTTATGCATGTGCCCCGTGATCCTATTTTTCAGCACACGTGAGGCCGCCGAAAGTCTCATCCCATTCCCGAGTCAAGGACGATTTTAACTCCTGGCCAGCCCAACCCCCAAGGCTATAGCCAACCTGCTGCGGGCCTTTTTCCGTTTGATGAACTGTGCATACTGCCTCCGGGCGGTGCGTTATTTTTAGTCGCTGCTGTGCCCGCTGCCTATTTTTGCATGGAGGCTGCTCGCAGTGTCACCATCTAGTCCCATGAGCGATCTAATCCTCGCCAGCCCCGCCTCCTTACTGGCTATTGCCCAATGCTTTAGGGCTTTTTCTCACCGGGATTTAACTTGGAGCCCCAGCGTCAAGGGCGGGTTATTTTATATACGGCTGCAGTTCCCGCTGTCTATTTTGGCACGCTGAGGCTCAGCCAAAGTGTCACCCCATTGCAGTCCAACTGACGAATCCTGGCTGTAGACCACCCTGCAAAGTGCTATAGCTAACCCTGCTGGGCCTTTTTCCGCTGGATCTAACTTGGCGCCTGCTTTTTACGGTTATTTTGCTGACAGCTCAAGGCTCTATTTTTGTCAAAGACTTGAGGTCGCTTCCCAAAGTCTGGGTCCCCATTCCCGAGTCCCAAGCAGGTACAAACTTGGCCAGCCCCACCTCTAAGGCTATTGCCCACCTGTGCCAGGCCTTTTTTCAAGGGATTTAACTTGGTGCCCCTGCTCGGCGGTTATTTTTAGACACCGGCCAGCCCGGTCTATTTTTTACATCGGAGGCCGCCACAAAGTCACCCCATTCCGAGTCCAGCTGGATCGAATTTGGCCAGCCCCCACCACCCAAGGCTATAGCCCCACCCGCTTTTTGTGGCCTTTTTCCGCTGGATCTAACTTGGCGCCTGTTTTGGCGGGTTATTTTACGCCGCTGTACCAGCCTGGGCCCATTTTTGCTCAAAGACGGAGGCCGCCTGCAGTATCATTCCCATTCCGAGTCCCAGATTTGCTTGCCCGCGGCTCCCACCCCTGGCTGCCATAGGCCGCCTGCTTTTTGTGCCCTTTTTTCCGCTGGATCTAACTTGGTGACCTGCCTTTCAAGGCGGTTATTTTTTACGAGGTTGTGCATGGGCTATTTTTGGCACAATGACGGAGGCTGCTCGCAGTGTCACCCATTCCAGTCTAGCGGATTTAACTTGGCCAGCCCCACCTAAGCTATAGCCCACCTGCCAGGGTTTTTTCCTCGCTTGGATCTAACTTACGCCTCGGCCTTCGGGTTGTTATTCTATGTAATCTCGTCTCACATGCCTAATTTATTTTTTGACACGCAGAGGTTAACAAAGTCTCACTATTCAGGTCCCAAGGATTTTCATCTTGCCAGCCCCACCCCCAAGGCTATAGCCCGCCTGTTTCATGTGGGCCTTTTTTTTCTGCCGGATGGATGTGCCCTGCCTTCGGGCGTTATTTATTGGTGGCAGGTTGTGCTCATGATTGTTTCCAAACATTTGGCAGGAGGCTCAGTTTGCAGTTTCGTCCCATCTCCACTCCGCTGACGAACTTGGCCAGCCCCCCTGCAAGGCTATAGCCCACCATGGCCTTTTTCCCGCCAGGGATCTAATCCTTGGGCGCTCTGCCTCGATGGTTATTTTTGATGGTGGCTGTGCCCGTGATCCCATTTTTGGTACACGGAGGCTGCTCTCGGAAAGTCTCTCACGGTCTGATTCCGAGTCCGGGACTAACTTGGCCAGCCCCAACCCCCAGCAAGTGCCATAGCCCACCTGCCAGGCCTTTTTTCCGTTGATGACCTCTACTCAACCCTCGGTCTCTCGGCAGTTATTTTGGGCTGGCTGTGGTCACGCTGCCTCATTTTGGACACTACACGGGTCGCACGCAAAGTCTCGCCTCATTCGAGTCCTGGTGGACGAATTTGGCCATCCCCACCCCAAAGGCTATAGTAGCCCACCTGCTGGTGGCCTTTTTCCGCTGGGACTAACTTGGCGCCTGCCTGGCGGTTATTTTGGACACACAGTGGCCATGTCCTGTATTATTTTTTGGCACACACTTGAGACCACTCGCAGTCTCATCCCATTCAATCCAAGTGGACGAATCCTTGGCCAGCCCCACCCTCCCCCAAGGCTATAGCCAATTGCTAGGGCCTTTTTTTCCGCTGGACTAACTTATGGCGCCTGGCCTGGTGGGCGAGGCTGTCTCATGGCCTATTTTTTGGACACGGAGGTCGCAGTCACGCCCATTCTGAAGTCCGGGCGGATTTGGCCAACCCCACCTCCCCAAGTGCACACAAGACCTGCTTGTGGCTTTTTCCTCAAGAGGAGAACTGGTGCCGGGCTTTCGGCTTAAGAGATGGCTTGACAGTATTGCCTGCAGCCTATTTTTTGGCACACGGAGGTCAGCCAGAAAGTCTAACCCATTCGAGTCCTATGGGACGGTCTTGGCTATCCCACTTCTGGCTATAGCTCAATCTGCTGGCCTTTTTCTAGCAGGATCTAACTTGGCGCCTGCCTTCGGGTGGATATTTTGGTTGCTGCTGTGCCTGGCTCATTTTTTGGTACACGGAGACCACTGCAGTCTTGTCCCATTCCAACTCATGACGAACTTGGCTGTGCCCTAATTTCTGCCTATACCCCCAATTGCTGTGGCCTTTTCCTGCTGGACGAACTTATGCTTCTCGTTTTTAAGGAAAGAGTTTTTGGGCTGCATTGTTCAAGAGTCATTTTTTTTGGTACACGGACGCCGCCGCAGTTCACATTTCATTCGAAGTCCGCGATTTAACATGGCCAGCCTCACCTCCTGTTTATAGCCCACCTGCTATGGGTATTTTTCCGCTACTGGATTAACTTATGTTCCCGGCCTTCGTATGTTATTGTTAGTGTATGTGCTCAAGGGTTCATTTTCTTGCACACGGAGTGCCGCCGAAAGTGTCACTCCCCATTCCGAGTCCGGGGCCGGATCTAACTTTGGCCAGCCCCCACTTCTGCAAGTGCCATAGCCCACCTGCTTTTTGGTGGTCTTTTCTGTTGGATGAACTTATGCCCAAGCTTGGTGGTTATTTTTTGGGCGTGACTGTGCTCAAGGGTTTGGCTTCTTGCTGCATCGAGGCCGCTTGCAAAATCTCATCCCATTCCGAAGTCCCATAGACAGTCCCACAGCCCCAATTCTACGGCCATAGCCCAATTAAGCCAGGGCCTTTTTCCAAGAGGAGGAACTTGGTGTGTTGGCCTCATGTTATTTTAAGGCTACAGCCTGCAGCCTATTTTTTTGGTATTACGGAGGCCGGCCGCAAAGTCTAACTCCCATTCTAGTAGTCCCATGGACGAATCCTGGCCATCTCACCCTCAAGTAAGGCTTATAGCCCACCACAGGCCTTTTCTAGGGATCTAACTTACGCCTGCCTTCCTTCGGTGGATATTTTTGGTCATGCTGTGACCATGGCCTATTTTTTAGCACACACGGAGACCACTCAAGAAGTCTTGTCCCATCTCGAACCGGGCGGATTTGAACTTTGGCCAGCCCCACCCCCAAGCCTACACCGTCTGCTTTTCATGTCTTTTTCCCGCTTGGATTTAACTTGGCGCCTGGTTGGAAGATGGCTGCACGTTCGCGAGCCTATTTTTGGTACACGGAGGCCACTCGCCCAGTCACGCCCCATTCCGAGTCCGGCGGACGAACATGGCCTGCCCCACCCCCCAAGGCTATAGTCCACCACAGGATGCTTTTTCTCCGCTTGATCTAATCTTGTTGCCCCTGCCTCAGGCGTTATTGTTGGTGTTTGTTCCCATGCTCATTTTTGGCACACGGAGGCCACTGTAGTGTCTCACCCCATTCCGTGTCCTGGCGGATGAACTTTGGCCAGCCCATCATTTCATGGGTTAGCCCAAATTCGCCAAGGGGCTTTTTCCGCTGGATCTAACTTTGGCGCCTGGCCTTCGGGCGGTTATTTTGCGCGGCTGCGCCACATCCAATTTTTAGCATCAATGGAGGCTGCTCGAGTTCAGCTCATTCCCGAGTCCCATGGAAGTGGTCTCGGGCCAGCCCAACCCCAAGGTCGTAGCCCACACTGCCAGGGCCTTTTTCCGCTGGATGAACCACCAAGCCCGGCAGTTATTTTTGCACGGCCAGTTCTGTGGGCCTATTTTTGTCACACCTGAGGTCGCTGCACTTTCTTTTCGCCCCATTCCGAGTCCCATGACGAACTGCATTATTCCCACTTCAGTGCTATAGCCTCCTGGGTTATGGGCCTTTTTTCCGTCATAACCATGCCCCTACTTTCTCGGGCAAGATGGGCGGCCGAGCCTATTTTTGGCACATCTGAGATGCTCAGATACTGTCTCCACCGAGTCCCATGATCTAACTCTGGCCAGCCACACCCCCCAAGTGCCATATCCCACCTGCCCACGGGACGTAATCCTGGGCACCTCAAGGCTCGATACATTTTAGCTGGGTTGTCCATCGGCTCATTTTGATGCACTGAGGTCAGTCAGCAGAATCTCATCGCCATCTCGAGTCCCAAGTGACGAACTTTACACCCCCCACCCTGCTATAGCCCACTGCTGGCTTCTTCCCTCGGGATCGAAGCCATGCCTGCCTTCGGGCAGTTATTTTCGGGTATTGTGCCTGCGATCCTATTTTTGGCACACGGAGGCCACTGCAGTTGTCGCCCCATTCCCGAGTCCCAAGGATTAACTTGGCCAGCCCCACCCCCAAGCGCTTACAGCCCACCTTGTTTCAAGGGCCATTTTCCGTCGGACTAATCCTATGCCTGCCTTCGGGGTGGTTATTTAGGCGCTGGCTGTTCTCATGGCCTATATATGGCACACACACCTGAGGTCAGCTCAAAGTCTCAAGGCTTCATTCTGAAGTCCCATGGACGAACTCATTACCCCAGCCTCTGGGGCTATTGTTCACCACAGGCCTTTTTCCGCTGACGAATCCCATGCCTGCCTTGGGGTTTCATGCTGGGTTGTGCCTGCGCCTATTTTTTTAGCACACGAGGTTACTTCCAGAAGTCTCGGCCCCATTCCCGAGTCCTCATGGATCAACATGGCCAGCTCCCACCCCAAGTGCTATAGCCAATCCACAGGCCTTTCCGCTGGTCCAATCCTACGCCTGCCTGGGCGGCCACATTCTGGGCTGGGCTGTGCCCACTCTACTTATTTTTGGCACTGAGGTTACCGCAGTCTATCTAAGATCTCGAAGTCCCAAGGATTAAATCCCATGGCTCCCACTCCCCTCAAGGCTATAGCCCAACTGCCAGGATTTTTCCTGGATTTAATTTGTTGCCTTAAGGTTATTTTTTGGCTGGCTATGTCTGCGGGGCTCTATTTGGCACACACACTCTGAGGCCGCTCGCAGTTTCTCGCCCCATTCTCAGTCCCGCGGATCTAATCCTGGCCAGCCCCTAACTTCCAAGGCTATAGCCCACTGCTCGGCCTTTTCCGCTTGGATGAACTTTGGCGCCTGGCCTGGCACTTATTTTGGGCGCTGGCTGCCCACGGCCTATTTTTAACACTGGAGACCGCTAGCAAAGTCTCATTTCATTCCTAGTCCGAACCGCAGACGAATCCTGGCCAGCTCCACCGGCAGCCCAATCTGCCAGGCCTTTTTCCTGGACGATCTTGCTCTCGGGCCTGGCGGGTTATTTTGGGCGCAGCTGCACTCATGGCCTATTTTTTTTTAGACAATGGAGGTCAGCCAGAAGTTCCCGCCCCATTCAGTCCGGTTAACGATTTGCCCAGCCCCACCCCCTGGCTATATAGCCCACCTGCTGTTTTTCCTCATTGGATTTATCCTGGCGCCTGCCATCTAAGTATTTTGATGCTACAGCCATGCTCATTTTTTGGGACACGGAGGTCAGCCGCAGTCTCGCCCATTCTAGTCCCAAGGGACGAACTTGGCCAGCCCCAACCCCATGGTGGTTGTGGTGGCCCACCCATTTTCAGTGGCCTTTTTCGCAGGATCGCGCACTTTGGTGTCCCGCCTGGGGTTATTTTTAAAAGGGCCAGCCTCATGGCCCATTTTTTTACACACGGAGGCCGCCGAATGTTCTGTCTCATTCCTTGTCCCGACTCAAGTGATCGACCGCCAGCCCACTCTGCTGCTATAGCCCACCTGCTTTTATGCCTTTTTTCGCTGGTTGAATTTGACGCTCATGCTTCGGGTTGTTATTTTAGGCAGTGCCTGCCTATTTTTGTACACGGAGGCTGCCTGTAAAGTCTGACCCATTCGAGTCCCGGGCGATCAACTTGGCCTGCCTCACCCCCTGCCATAGCTCACCTGCTTTTTGTGGGCTCTTTTCCGGCTGGACTAATTTGGCGCCTATTTTCCAGCGGCTATTTTTGGTACTCACAGCTCAAGGCCTATTTTTTGGCACACGGAGGTCAGCCAAGAAAGTCTCGGCCCCATTCTTTGTCCGGCCTCAAGGGACGAATCCTGGCCAGCCTTAATTTCCCACATAGCCCAATTGCTTTTGTGGCCTTTTTCCGGCTTGATGAATTTGGCGCCTGGCTCGGGGTTATTTTGTTACTAGCCATGCTGCCTATATTTGGCACACGAGGCCGCCAGAAAGTCTCGCCCCCATTCTCGAGTCCGGCACGAACTCACAGCCCTCCCACCCCCAAGGCTATAGCCCACCTGCTTGCGGGCCTTTTTCCGCTGGACGACTTGGCGCCTGTCCTCAAGGAAGAGTTTTTGGCTGCCAGTTCACATATTTTTTTGGCACACCTGAGGCCGCCAGAAAGTTCAACCCATTCCGAGTCCGCGGGGATTAATCCTGGCCATCCCCACCCCAGGTGCTGTAGGCAGCAGAATCGGATTAACCTTAGCAATACGTAATTGAACGAAGTATTTGAT
>JAUJEN010000161.1:0-253654 GCA_030448925.1 Citrus cavaleriei
TCAATGTGCTTCGTTCAATTACGTAATTGCTAAGTTAATCCGATTCAGCTTCTTTCTGCCTGCAGCACCCTTGACTTCGTAATTGAACTGTTTACTCCATGAATTCTTCTAGTATTCTGAGTGATGCGACTCGTTGTTGGGAATTATCAACTTTATCATTGGAAGAATTCCAGATCTCTGATAAGCTTTTTGACATTATTTCTCCTCGGCTTGTTGCCATTAGCCATTCTTGCATTAAACGATTAATCCTAAAAAAGTATTAGCATTGAATGCCAATTTCTCGTCTTGCGTGATGTGGACAACTTGAAGTAGCGAATTCGTCATTTCCGTGTTTGACCTTTCGTCTTCTCTGGGTAAACTCTACGAAATTTCCTGTGAATAGCGTTAGTTTATCTGTTTGGAAAATATTTATTCGAAAAATTTGAATTTCTGAATTTGTTAAAAGTGCAATACTATTAGCGAGCAAAGTATTTAACCATGAGCGAAATTTCTGTCATTTCAAGAAAATGGGAATAATCTAAGTTTAACGTAAATAAATACGAAAAATTTTAGTATTTAAAGTTTAGATAAGCGTAGAAAATCGTTCGGATGATTATATAAGATCTCTCATTTTACTAGGCTTGTTAGAATGTGGGAGACAATTTACAATAATTGGTTTTTAATTGAAACTACCAGCCTACATTCAAGGTATCTTATGCAATATGTGCTCAAATTAGCTAGACTAAAATAGTCTAAATGGCCTCTCTTGGTGAAAAGTTTGTAAATCCATTTTATTTTAAATTGTTTGTGTAATAAGTGTTTTTTTTAAATTCAATAGGTTATGGAAGATTTTGTAATAATGACCTCACCTGACGGAAATGCATTTAATGCAAAAGCAAATAAAATAAAAAACAGATGAACAAAACAAATAAAAATAAAGAGGGAGAAATTACGATACTAACTTATCACGCTTATTACAACCTTTTCATAAAAATACTGTAAAAAACAAATACGATGAAATAAAATTAACTAAAAATTAAATTAATAAAATAAACAAAAAATTACAAAGAAAAAATAAATTGAAAATTAAATTACAAATTTTAAAGAAGAGAAAAAGAAAGAAATACTAACCTTTAAATGTAGATTCACTTTTTTTTTTTTTTTAATAAAAAATACAAGAAAACAAATAAAAGAAATTATTCACAAAAATTAATTCTATGAATTAAAATTACTTACCTCCCAATAGACGCCAAAACTTGTTGTCTGAAATTTTACAATGTTACATGGCCTTAATCTATCAGTATGAATCAATGTGATGCCAGTGTCGATCCGGCAGGAGGTGGATTTGGTGTGTGTAGAATTAATTTTGTAAATGGGTGATTGGAATTGTGGTGGAAGTGATTTAAAATATGCTAAAATTGGAATTAAACGACGATAAATTGTAGAGAAAATCGATTAAATTAAGCGTCTTACTGGGTATCTGGATCCAGTATCAACATGCATCATCTAAATAATCAGATAACGTTAATTCAAATCATGAGGGGAATCACCTCATGAACTGACGCCTAATCCGATATGGTGCTAAGGGCTTATCGTGCCAAATAATAATAACCTTATCTTAGAGGCCTTATGGTAACCAAAGGCAGATCTGAACAAGATCGATATTATTTCGGACGATAAGTCAAATCATCCACAAAAACTAGAGGGGAAGAAAATAAATTTACCAAATAAAAGCGACATGTTGAGACTTCACCTTCCTCGAAAGAAAACTAGCCACTCATGAATTGGGCAGGGCAAATGGGAATTTATTAAAATACGAAGAAATACAAGATGGAGAAGGAATTACAGAAAATGGATCCCAAAATGGATTCAGAGATATCCAATTAGAGGCCCTTTTATAGACATGGAGTAAATCATGTCGGATTAAAACGCTTTGACGCCAGATTGCGCCCACGCTATCAGCAATCATACGGTTTGACCACGCCAGATGAACAAGAATAACGGTTTGACCCGACTTTGAACAAGTAGCCGTTTGACGGATGAACAGAACGCTTGGTTTGGTTGAAAAATAACTCGCGACGCAAAGACGCGAGATTTTTCGTCAATCGATATATCGCCACGTCACCATCAACAAGACATAAAATTTTTAGCCAGCAGGATCGTGACACCTCATCAACAATGCCACATCATCGGTCCGTCTATGTGAACGCCAAGAACGATAAGATCATATACGTGAATATACCGTCACGTATACATATTTTTTTCCTTTTATGCTCCTCCTGGTTTTGAATCATTCCGGTTCAAAAGTGATGTCCGTTTTGCCGTCTGATCTCTCCTTTATTGTGAAATGACTATAATGCCCCTAAAATACATAAATTACTTAATTAAAATAAAACACACGTAATTAAATCACAAGAATGTTAAATACATAAAAGTAAGGGTTGTTAGTAAGACTTGAAATGTAAAATGACGGTTTTCTCCTTTATAAATATGCATTTTCTAACACTCAACAGTAGCTCTTGTTCATAAAGAGCCAGAATCTGTAGAAGAAGCTATGCAAAATCCTAAATGCTTTGAAGCTATGGAGGAGGAATATAGTGCTCTGCTCAAGAACAATACATGGTCTTTAGTTCCAAGATCAGATGGTCAGAAGACTGTTGGAAACAAGTGGGTATATCGAGTTAAGCATAACTCAGATGGAAGTCTGGCCAAGTACAAGGCCAGATTAGTTGCTAAGGGTTTTCAACAAATTGCAGGGGTAAATTACTTTGAAACTTTCACCAAAGGTAAAATCACCATCTTGTAAAGTGATTAGTTTAAACATTATGAATCGCTGGCAACAAATGAGATGTTAATAATGCTTTTCTTAATGGGGAGTTAACAGAAGAAGTTTTTATGGATCAACCAGTAGGGTTTGTTGACAATCAAAAGCCAAACTTTGTGTGTAAACTCCATAAGTCACTTTATGGTCTCAAGCAAGCTCCACGGGCTTGGTATGAAAAGTTAAAAGGGTGTTTGTTACAGTGGGACTTTGAAAATTCAAGAGCTGACACATCTCTGTTCATCAAGAAAACTAGTTCTTACATGATTTTGGTACTGATTTATGTTGATGATATCTTAATCACAGGACCAAATAGTACAGAACTAGAATATTTCATTGCCAAGTTTAATGCAGTTTTTTGCACTCAAAGATTTAGGTACTCTCTCTTATTTTCTAGGCATAGAAGTCTTATATGGTGCAGATTGCATTTATCTGTCTCAAAGGAAGTACATAAGAGATCTACTGACTAAGGTTCAGTTGCTTGAGTGTAAAGAGATTGACACACCTATGAGTACTGGAATTAAGCTACAGAAAGAAGCTCAAGGACATCTAGGCCAATATATTGCTGATGCTACACATTACAGGAGCATTGTAGGAGGTATGCAATATCTGGTGTTAACAAGGCCTGAGATTGCCTTTGTTGTAAACAAGTTAAGCCAGTATGTTTCAAGTCCTACAATGCAGCATCTTATAGCGTGTAAGAGAGTACTTAGATACTTAAAGTCTACTCAAGATTATGGACTTAAGTTTGCTCAAAATGGAAAAATGAAGATTACTGCATTCACTGATGCAGATTGGGCTTGTGATTTAGATGATCGAAAATCTGTTGGAGCTTATTGCACCTATTTAGGTAATAATTTGATTTCATGGTCATCCAAGTAGTCGGGCCATTGCTAGATCTAATCTTTGAGAGTGAGTATAGTGGCACTTAGCTTCACGAAAGGCAGATCACCGGTTACAATCTTAGTTTTCTGAAATTGGTTTGTGTTGTTCAGAGATACCCACTATCTGGTGTGACAACACCAGTGCCACTGAGTTAGCTCGTAACCCTGTTTGCCATTCTAGAACTAAACACATCGAGCTTGACTTACACTTTATCAGAAACAAAGTGATTGCAGGGGAGTTAAGAATTCAGTACATTCCCAGTGAAGAACTGATTGCTGATGTAATGACAAAACCCCTCTCTTTTGTTCATTTTAAGTATCTGAGATCAAAGCTCAATGTGCAGCCTTGCCCCTTGAGTGAGGAAGGAAGTCCAATATCTTTGAGCCATAGAGTAGGAGGCAAGAAGCTTCATCTCACCGGATGTTTCAGAATGCCACCATCGTGAGTTAGTTAAGCAAAGTTGCGATCAAAGACAAGTTTGTTAAGAGTGTTGTTAGTCATTTTGTATGTGTGAACAAAGAAATGTAATTAGCTTAAGCTGTCATCTTGTGCATGTATATAAGTTGAGTTGATTCTGTTGTAATTAGTTAAGTAAAAAATCAATAAGAAATAAAGTGATCTTTTCTCTGAAAATATTTTCCTTAGAAACAAACAACTTCATTTTCTCTTTCATGGAGCATGCCAACTAGCCATTTGAGGACCCTGAAAATGGACACAACCCAGAGGCTAACAAATGAACCCTTTTTGTTCCTAAGCATATGGTAAGTGAATGCTGAGAAAATGGCAGAGCCTAAGCCACCAGCAGTAGTGGTGTATACCGAGAACCAGCCTGAGACCCCTCTTCTAGTTAGGGATTGGCTAAGTTTAAGTGTTGGTCCAGTGTAGCCGCGAGCCATAAGGCCAAGATGGCGAGTGTGGGAGGCTAAAGCAACAATGTATTATGCAACAATAGCTGCAATATAAAATGGGAAGATGTATGGGGTTTTAATGAAGCCAACATGGAGACAAAAGAGGGAACCGATGGCAGTTGCAGCCCTAGCAATGAGTTGTGGGTTGTAGCCATGGTCAAGTTGCTTGGAGATCAAGCCAAGGAAGGGACTAGCCAGAATTAGGCCTATAGCCCATGAAATTGAAGTCCATTCCATTGCTGAGAGATTCATATTATTCGTTGATATTGATGTGTGTGTTAGTGAATCATACCTACAATATATGAAAAATATTTCATCATGCTAAACATGGACACATTCAAAACTGACCCTTTATCTAGTTTAACTAGCCATGAATGCGCTTTATACCAGCGGTCACTCAAGTTTAAGTAATAATAAATAAAGAGTAAGAGTTAATGAATTAATTAAAGGAGAATGAATGAAACTTTATTCCCACTAAGGTTTAAGAAGTTGTTTTTGTTCTTTGGGTTTGGATAAATTTTTAATAGCATAATTAGTAAATCTCTTAGTATAATCATTTATCTTAAACAATAAGTTTGGGGATATGAAATAGCAAGGCCACTGATGCTGCTGATGAAGGCCAAACTGCGGTTTTTATGTTTCCTTATGTGGTTTGGATGATATGTTTGTTTTGAACAAACTGCGCTATTAGATCCAACGTTTAAAACAGAACGCTCTGCAAGCCATTAGGCTTTAGCCTAATAGTTAGAATCCATACCTCACAATTGTGAGGTATTGTGGGAGTTTAATTTTCTTTCTCAAATTAAGTGAAGACAATCTTCTCTTTTTCGAAATGTGGGTGGAGTAGACATCCCTCGAATATTAGAGCGGGTAAAAATTTGGGCGGGCTTCATAAGAATTCGAAATGTGAGTGGAGTAGACGTCCCTCGAATATTAGAGAGGATAAAAATCTGGGCGGACTTAATAAGAATTAATGTAAATCAGTCTCAGTAATAGTCTGATTTATAAATATCAGTTACAATATCATGTAATATGAGTTGTATTGTTGAACAATAGTATCATGTTATAAATAATAATAAAAAAAAGGACGCTCTGCTCCAACTTTACCAGATCCTAACTTTAAATACTCTGTCTAGAATAAGGTAACTAAAACAATTTTTCACATCCTTCTGCTAGCATATGCTCAATAGATAATATTATCTAGTTGTAATGAATTGATTTTTGGTTTTTGATTGTATTTGCGTGTAGCTTGAATCTAGTTGTAATGAATTGATTTTTAGTTTTTGATTGTATTTGCGTGTAGCTTGAATCTAGTTGTAATGAATTGATTTTTTTGATCAGATTGTAAACAAATTTAGGTGAATCCATTCATTTCTTTATTTGTTGTTTTCATTTATTGTTTAATTTAATTTTGTATATTAAATGAATTAAACAAATTATAAACAAATATTTATTTATTAAATGAGTTAAATTTGAGCCTTAAGATTACCGTTCATTTAATAAACAAATTGAATCCGAATTTATTGAATTTTGATTTGATTTGATACGGATTCAATTCATCAATTCATTTTCCCACCTCTAATATTAATATGCTTTATGAGCTCTGAATGAGTTATGTTTAAATAATTTTTTTGACTGACTATGTAAATTAAAATATTAAAAAAGTTATATTTATTATAAATTTTTTTATATTTTTTCAATGAAAAGATAATTTTATATAACTTCTTGTGTTCACAAAGCACTTCAAGTGAAGTGCTCTAGATATTTTCGAAAGTCAAAGATATGCTTTTTCTTTTTAGCTGTTTTTGTCCTCCACGGGGGAACTATTGATCTCACCGTTTTACAGATTACAAAACAGTGATAAAGCCTGCTGCCCAGCTTGGATTGCCTCTCACTTAAAAGGCAATGCCTGTGCATAAAAAAAAATGGTGTCGTTACGTTCGTATGGCTACAGTGCAGAAAATTTTATAGATAGAATTTTATATACCAATGTCACAAATTTTAACATACCAGTTAATTAAACGAGTTTAGGCAATGATAGGAACCAAAAAAAAAAAAAAGAATTATCATTTCAATTAAATCAATATTACATTAATTCAAAGCAATGACCAATGGAAGTGTAAAAGGCACACAAGAAGTTGCTCACAATTAACAGAATCTGGGCTATACTTATTCACCCAAAAGAGAAAAAAGAAAAAAAAGGGTAAAAAAAAAATGAAAATCATACGTGCCTCAGTTATTTACTTATAAAGGATAACATATTTGACTGTCCGCGAAAGTTCACTTGCACTACTTAAGCAGTTCCTTTATAATAATGCTAGTATCTAAACCAGGTACAGGGGATCCCTTCTCACTATCTTCATGCAAATGCCCAGCAGCCATGGCTCCACCAACATCACTGATGTTCCCAAAAATCAAAATAAGAATCCCGATCGCAGCAGCCAAAAATGAAACCCCAAAAGCAGTGCTCACATTTCCGCTGATCGCTGACGCCACAGCAAAGCCAGCACAAGTTCCTAGTGCTTTTACCCACGAGTGCCATACAGAAAAAGCACCTTCTTTGACATGTGGCGTACAATCTAGCAACAAAACTCTCCCAAAAGCATGCAAAAGCCCTGCAGAAGTGCTTTGAATTGCAGCAAAAAGCAGTACATGGTGCTTCTGCCAGTTCTTTCCTTTGTAGTAGAATCCCGTACCTGAAGTCAACAGAGCTAAGAGGAAACCCAGAAGTTGCATTCTCACAGCATCTGCTTTGATAGTATGTTGTAACGGTTGCAGTAGTGTCATTGAAAATGATGGGAAGATGAAGTAAATTATCCAGAAGTAGAGGAAGAAAATTGCCTCGAGGCACAACGGGCCTAGGAAAAAAAATAACCCCTCAGTGAAAATGCACATTGATGAAAATGATGACATGAAAATTACAATCAGGCTTGTAATTGCATTAGGATTTTCAAAAAGGGACAGGGAATATGATTCGGGCATAGAGGAAGTTGCGTTGGTGATTGCCCCTGGCTTAGTGTGACAATATGGAGCATGCCAACGAGCCATTTGAGGCCCCTGAAAATGGACACAACCCAGAGGCTAACAAATGGGCCCTTTTTGTTCCTAAGCATATGGTAAGTGAAAGCAGAGAAAATGGCAGAGCCTAAGCCACTAGCAGCAGTGGCGTATACCGAGAACCAGCCAGAGACCCCTCTTCTAGTTGGGAATTGGCAGAGTTTAAGTGTTGATCGTCCAGTGTAGCCGCGAACCATAAGGCAAAGATGGCGAGTGTGGGAGGCTGAAGCAACAATGTATTATGCAACAATAGCTGCAATATAAAATAGGAAGAAGTATGGGGTTTTAATGAAGCCAACAGGGA
This sequence comes from Citrus cavaleriei, assembly GCA_030448925.1. Taxonomy (NCBI): domain Eukaryota; kingdom Viridiplantae; phylum Streptophyta; class Magnoliopsida; order Sapindales; family Rutaceae; genus Citrus; species Citrus cavaleriei. The sequence continues at coordinate 7,955 of JAUJEN010000161.1, forward strand.
GACAAAAGAGGGGACAGATGGCAGTTGCAGCCCTAGCAATGAGTTGTGGGTTGTAGCCATGGTCAAGTTGCTTGGAGATCAAGCCAAGGAAGGGACTAGCCAGACTTAGGCCTATTGCCCATGAAATTGGAGTCCATTCCATTGCTGAGAGATTTAGATTCTTCGTTGATATTGATGTGTTTGTTAGTCAATCATACCTGCAATATATGAAAAATATTTCATCATGCTAAACATGGACACATTCAAAATTGACCATCTGTCTAGTTTGACTGGCCATGAATGCACTTTATACCCGTGGTCACTCAAGCTTAAGAAATAATTAATAAAAAGTAAGAGTTCGGCTAATGATTTAATTATAGGAGAATGAATGAAACTTTATTCCCACTATGAAGTTGTTTTTATTCCTTGGGTTCGGATAAATTTTTTATAGCATAATTAGTAAATCTCTTTGTATATGAAAATTTCACATTTACCCTTAAAACAATATTTTTTTCTTGTCAATATTTTGAGCCAAAAGGTAAAACTAAGAATGAGAAATTCATTTTTCCTTAATAAAATTAAATATGCATAATTGCATCTTCTACGTTTTTTACTTTTTTTGTGCTAAGAATCTTGGAATCAATTCGATCTTTAATCCAACTTTTTGTGTAAGTTACACTCATGTTCTTTGTATATACAGAATTTTGATTGAATGTTCTACTAAGTAGCAATAGATGTAGCTAGAAAAAGAACTTACAGTTTGATCTCTCTGAGAATACAAGCAATGCCCAACTTGGGGTTTGTCCCCAACCTTGATCATCACCATCATCATTTTTAGATGATTATGAGAGGAAAAGCAACTGGCTCAAACGTTGTATCAATGAAGTCTCTAAATTTCAAGCTGCGATGGCTTTTCTTGCAGCTCTGAGTAGGCCACATAAGCTCCCTTGGCCTCTCAATTTTCATTGCAGCATCGTGTGCCTCTGGCATGTCTTCACACACTTCCTGATCTTCAACTGATACCGATATTCCTTCATCACTTAGAACCTCATGTTTTCTTTCTGCTGCTGCTGCCATATTCAAATATTAGTACCAATTTGCAGGTTGCTTTGTGAAGATGAAAAAAAGGAGCTGAATTGGCTTTATATTGAAACGGTGATTAATCAATATTTGCATGGCCAGTTGGTGCTGGCACTTTCAAGAATTCAATTTGCCTGATATATATTTATAAGCCTCGGTTTGTTCATATGTAAGAAGGTGTTTCGGTATCATTCTTTTTAACTTATTTGTCTTCCCTCTTTTACAGCAATGCTAATTTTAGCATCGCACTCTGCTACAACTCATGCTGATCAAAATGTTTCATATGATTTCAATTTTCCTCGTCCCCTCTTTTTCATAGCACTGATCGAATTCCTAGTGTAGATTCCTTCATCTGCAGCAAGGCGTTCTGAGCAGTGCTGCAAACATCCAAGATCCTCAAAGATCCATTCAACAGCTCATCAACCCTTTTCTTCTTCTGGGGGACGTGGGCTAAAGCTTGTTGAACGAGGGGCAATTGAAGTGTTTTTTTTTTCAACAGAATCGCATGAATCTTGAAGGCAATTTAATTCATGGCCTAATGATGAAACACAAACAGCTTGAGAAGTCCTTAATCTTTACAAATGCTCTTCAACTTCTGAAGTCTTTGAGTGTGATCTTGTGGAAAGCTGTTTGAGCGAGTATGGTAAGAGGCAGCCATTTCTTTTTTTACTTTGAATTAGAAGGTTAGAAGTTGATTACCTTGTGCTCAAATCTCAATATATATTGCACGAGATGAGGGAACAAGAGGTATGTCATCCTCTTAAAATAAAAAGAAACGATAACATGATTTCGAGCTTGATCTAAATATTGTATCGGCTACTTTTAGGCTTAGTCTCCTCCCACACCAGCATCCTATCTCAGCTTTTTTAGCCACAAATCTCACTAGTATCTTCTCATAAGCTAATACAAAATAAACAAATGTTTCTGAGTGATCCATAAAATAGGCAATACAAGGATGGCATCAATTCTGTTTCCTCTTCTAAAATGCAAGAGACGCTAATCCAGTTTGGCTTGGCTCCCTGCGGGAAATAGGCAGAATTGATTTATTTGAACTGGATATAATATGCAAAATCTGCAGTGCATGGGTAGTTATGCCGCCAAATTAAAGCAGGCCCAAAAAAGATATGCGCTGTTCATTGCAGGCATATTTGGTGCCAAATGAATCGCTTGTTTCTTAAGAGACTGACTCCTCACACTATAGTAACAACTAATAACATTCATTGTCTGCATTGAAAAAAATTAACTGCATAGGAAAACAAATTAAATTAAAACTCAGTTAAATAAAATATTCCTAAACCCTATAGACTTAATTAAAAAAACTGAAAAAAATGTATGTTACAATGGCCAAGGTATCCTTCTATAATTGTCTACGAAGGTAGTATTTTTTAAATTAACCGCCCATTACTGGGGAATTATGTGCCAGGGCGTTTGTCTTTACCCATTCAAGGAAATTCTGAAATGTCTTGCGAGAGGAACCACCTTCTCTGATGCTGCTCATGGCTTTTTCCTTGAGTTCCAAAGCCCGTGCTTTAAAATCTTGATGACCAAGCACTTGATCCACCTTGTTCTTAATTTCTTCTCTTGTAATGATGCCACTTTCGTTTTTGTTAAACCTCAATCCCACCTTCCAAATATCACAAATGTATTTCTCGTTCAGGAATTGTTCAGCAAAATATGCCCAGCACAAGAAAGGAATGCCATTGCTGACACCTTCCATGGTGGAATTCCAACCACAATGGCTCAGGAAACAGGCAATAGAAGGGTGGTTAAGAACCTTCTGCTGAGGTGCCCAGCCGATCATCCGTCCTCGAGTAGAAACTCTCTCTTGGAATCCGTCTGGGTATCTATCATTTGCATCAGTGGTAATATCTGGCCTTACAACCCATAAAAATGGTCTGTTGCAGAGTTCTAGTCCAAATGCCAATTCTTGAAACTGAACTTGGTCAAGAATTGTAAAGCTGCCAAAAGCAGCATAAAGGACAGAGCTCGGTTACTGCTGGTCTAGCCACTCCAAACAGCTTGAGTCTTCGCGCTAGAAGTGTCCTGCTGAATTCCCTAGACGGTTGCGAGCCAAAAGTGGTCCTATTGGCAGAAGTTCCGGAACCACGGTGAATGCCTCAGACTCGAGCTCATACGTTGAGTGACACAACTGGAAATTTACCGCTCTCATGGCTTTTAAGTCTTTATCCACTAAATCAAAAAGATTTTTCTGCGCGGTCAAATCACCTATATTTGTCCAAAAACAGTCTCTAGTGTTCATTTCAGGCATATTTGGCGCAATCCGAAACATCTGCATGCTCATAGGAGTTCCTGAAGTTGAATACGAAACAAAGAAAATTAAAATAGCATAAAATAAACTACTACTTTGACATGTATCAAAATTAAAGCCTGCTGGCGGAAAGTAAGGAATTGAATAACATAGAATCATACCATCACTGTCAATGATTCCATCATCAATAAGTTTGGGGATATGAAATAGCAAGGCCACTGATGCTTCTGATGAAGGCCAAAAGACGGCCCCCTCGACGTTCATCTTTTTTGCTACTTCCATAGACCAATCCATGTACCCATCTGCAATGAAACAATCAAGTTTTTCATCTTCTCTACTGTTGATCTCTTCTATGAGCTCCTCTAGCTTCCCCGGCATAGCCTGTAAGAGTTTTTCAGCTAGCTTTCCTAAATCGTTTCTATCTTCCCAGGGTTCCATTCCATCTGGTATCGAAACCACACGGATTTGCTCCCCTAGACCATTCTTTCCCTCCAATGATTCCACTACTCGCTTGTGATCGTAATCCGTGTTAACAAATGTAACTCGGAAGCCATGTTTCGCCAGACACTGTGAAAACTCCAGTAAAGGAATTACATGGCCTTGTGCTGGAGCTGGCATTACCAAAACATGTGGACGGCTCATTTTTTTTTCTATTTTTACCTCACTGATTTGGTTGCTATCAACTTGGTGCTTTTATGGGGATTGTGAGGAGCAGCTCAGGAGCCCATGTTCGGTTTTCTATCTTTCTTTGCGTACATATACTACGTTCGCGTGTCTTTGATTTTGAACCCGAAGACGGTTATCGTCTTATCTCCCGTTTTTAAGTTCTTTGTCCATCTCTTTGTTATGTTTCCTTATGTGGTTTGGATGATATGTTTGTTTTGAACAAACTGCGCTATTAGATCCAACGTTTAAAACAGGATGCTCTGCAAGCCATTAGGCTTTAGCCTAGTGGTTAGAATCCATACCTCACAATTGTGAGGTATTGTGGGGATTTAATTTTCTTTCTCAATTTGAGTGAAGACAATCTTCTTTTTCAAATACGAAATGAGTATATAATATTAGGGATAAAAATTTGGGAGGGCTTCATAAGAATTCGAAATGTGAGTGGAGTAGACGTCTCTCGAATATTAGAAATGGTAAAAATCTGGGCGGACTGCATAAGAATTAATGTAAATCAATCTCAGTAATAAATTTGTAAATATCAGTTATAATCTCATGTAATATGAGTTGTACTGTTGAGCAATAGTATCATGTAATAAATTTAAAAAAAAGGACGCTCTGCTCCAACTTTACTAGATCCTAATTTTAAATGCTCTGTCTAGAATAAGGTAACTAAAGCAATTTTTCACATCCTTCTGCTAGCATATGCTCAATAGATAATATTATAATTTGCAACACGAGTGGTGTTGATTACCAGTGATATTTTGGGTTAAGATTCTTATTTTGATTCTATTCGAGTCAAATTAAACGAGTATAGGATTGAAAATATTGATTCGTCTAATAAATGAGTGAATTCATTTTGATTCACTAAATTGACAAATCGAATTCCGGTTTGTGTTCACCAATTTGATTATTTGTTTAAAATTTATTGATTAATCAGGCCATATATGAATAGAATAATAAATAACCTTTTTAACATAATTACTTTTTTGCCATTAAAATTCAAAAATTTTGTTTGAACATTCCCCAAACGAACGCCAAACCAAACACTCCAAGAAATCAAATCTGTGATTTTCCAGCAAGCTTCGTTTCTCTTGGCTATGGCGGTGACAAGGTCTCAAATAGGTATGCCAACCACAAATTCAACCGTGAACTTCATCCTTCGTTACGCCTTTCGAGTTTCTTCAGTTTCTTGGTTTTTGATTGTATTAGTGTTTAGCTTGAATCTAGTTGTAATGAATTGATTTTTTTGATCAGATTGTAAACAAATTTAGGTGAATCCATTCACTTCTTTATTTGTTGTTTTCATTTATTGTTTAATTTAATTTTGTATATTAAATGAATTAAACAAATTATAAACAATTATTTATTTATTTATTAAATGAGTTAAATTTGAGTCTAAAGATTACCATTCATTTAATAAACAAATTGAATTTGAATCTATTGAATTTTGATTTGATTTGATACGGATTCAATTCATCAATTCATTTTTCCACCTCTAATCTTAATATGCTTTATGAGCTCTGAATGAGTTATGTTTAAATAATTTTTTTGACTGACTATGCAAATTAAAATATTAAAAAAGTTATATTTATTATAATTTTTTTTTCAATGAAAAGATAATTTTATATAACTTCTTGCGTTCACAAAGCACTTCAAGTGAAGTCCTCTAGATATTTTCGAAAGTCAAAGAGATGCTTTTTTTTTTTAGCTGTTTTTGTCCCCCAAGGGGGAATTATTGATCTCAACGTTTTAGATGATTATGAGAGGAAAAGCAACTGGCTCAAACGTTTCATCATGCTAAACATGGCCACATTCAAAACTGACCCTCTATCTAGTTTGACTGGCCATGAATACCCTCTTTGCCTGCGTTCACTCAAGTTTAAGTAATAATTAATAAAGAGTAAGAGTTTGGCTAATGAATTAATTAAAGGAGAATGAATGAAACTTTATTCCCACTAAGAAGTTGTTTTTGTTCTTTGGGTTCGGATACATTTTTAATAACATAATCAGTAAATCTCTTAGTATAACCATTTTGTATATTAAAATTTCATATTTAACCTCAAACAATATTATTTTTTTGTCAATATTTTGAGCCAAATGGTAAAATTAAGAATGAGAAATTCATTCTCCCATAAGAAAATTAATATGCACAATTGCATCTTTTACGTTTTTTACTGTTTTTGTGCTAAGAATCTTACAATCAATTCGATCTTTAATCCAATTTTTTGTGTAAATTACACTCATGTGCTTTGTATACATAGAATTTTGATTGAATGTTCTACTAAGTAAAAATAGATGTAGCTAGAAAAAGAACTTACAGTTTGATCTCTCTGAGAATACAAGCAATGCCCCTTGGGGTTTGTCCCCAACCTTGATCATCATCATCGTTTTAGAAACAATTTCACTGGTGATGAGAGGAAAAACAACGGGCACAACTGTTGTAACAATGAAATGTCCAAATTTCAAGCTTCGATGGCTTTTCTTGTAGCCCTGAGTAGGCCACATAAGCTCCCTCGGCCCTCTCAATTTTCATTGCAGCATCGTGTGCCTCAGGCATGTCTTCATTCACTTTCTGATCCTCTACTGATACCGATATTCCTTCATCATCACTTAGAACCTCGTGTTTTCTTTCTGCTGCTACCGCTGCTGCCATATTCAAATATTAGTACCAATTTGAAGGCTTCTTTGTGAAGTTAAAAAAAGGAGCTGAATTGGCTGCTGCCATATTCAAATTTGAACGGTGATTAATTAATATTTGCATGGCCAGCTGGTGCCGACACTTTCAAGAATTCAATTTGCCTGACATATATGTGTAAGCCTTGGTTTGTTCATATGTAAGAAGGTATTTCGGTATCATTCTTTTTAACTTATTTGTCTTCTCTCTTTCACAGCAATGCCAATTTTTGCATCGCACACTGCTACAGCTCATGCCGATCAACATGTTTCATTTGATTTCAATTTTCCTCATCCCCTCTTTTGCATAGCACTGATCGAATTCCGAGTGCAGATTCCTTTATCTGCAGCAAGGCGTTCTGAGCAGTGCTGCAAACAGTCAAGATCCTGGAAGATCCATTCAACAGTCATCAACCCATTTCTTCTCGTGGCCATAGGCTAAAGTTTGTTGCACGGGGGGCAATTGAAGTAATTTTTTGAATAGAATCTCATGAATCCTCCAAGCAATTTAATTCATGGCTAATGATGAAGTAGAAGCAGCTAGAGAAGTCCTTAATCTTCTCAAATGCTCTTCAACTTCGGAAGTCTGTGGGTGTGATCTTGTGGAAGGCTGTTTGTGTGAGTATGGTAAGAGGCAGCCATTGCTTTTGTTGCTGTGAATTAGAAGACTAGAAGTTGATTACCTTGTGCTCAAATCTCAATATATATAGCACGAGATGAGGGAACAAGATGTATCTCATCCTCTTAAAATTAAAAGGAACAATAACATGATTTCGAGCTTGATCTAAACATTTTATCGGCTACATTTAGGCTTAGTCTCCTCCCACACAAGTATCATATCTCAATTTTTTTAGCCGCAAAGCTCACTAGTATCTTCTCATAAGCTAATACTAAATAAACAAATGTTTTTGAGTGATCCAAAAAATAGGCAATCCTATACAAGGATCGCAACAATTCTGTTTCCTCTTCTAAAATGCAAGAGACGCTAATCCAGTTTGGTTTGCCTCCCCGCGGGAAACGGAGTGGCATTGAAACTCGTCCGTCCTTGCAGAATTGATTTATTTGACCCGGATATAATATGCAAAATCTGCATCCTTGTAAGGCTGCCAAAAGCAGCATAAATGACAGAGCTTGGTTGCTGTTGGTCTAGCCATTTCAAATAGTTTGAGTCTTCGCGCCAGAAGTATCCTGCTGAATTCCCTAGGCGGTTGCTTGCCAAAAGTGGTCCTATTGGCAGAAGTTCCGGAAACATGGTGAATGCTTCAGACTCGAGCTCATATGTTAGAGTTACAAAACTGGAAATTTACCGCTATCATTGCTCTCATGTTTCTATCCAGTAAATAAAAAAAATCTTTTGCGAGGTCAAGTCACCAATTTGTGCCCAAAAACAGTCTCTAGAGTTCATTTCAGGCATATTTGGTGCTATCCGAAACATCTGCATGCTCGTAGGACCTCAAGCTGGTTATCTTCTTATCTCCCGTTTTCAAGTTCTTTGTCCATCTCTTTGTTTTGTTTCCTTCTGTGGTTTGGGTGATATGTTTGCTTTTGGGGTGATATGCTCTGCTCCAACTTTTATGGACCCCAATTTTTAACAGGGATTTGTCCGTGGTATACCCCAAAAATATGGTATTTATCTAAAAACACCCCCATACTAAAAAATTTCTCGTATATGCCTTTTCTAATATGCAGTTACGAAATTATCCTAATGAAAAACCTAAATCAACCAAACTACCATAACCAATCGTGTAACAAAACCCCCAATTCTCTCTCATGAGCAGCATCTCCTTCAGCTCATTCTTTTGGAATTCTCCTCCTCCATTTTACAAATCCCTACAATTTTACAACAATTCTTCTACACTCTCACCGAAACGCAGCAAAGCAAGTAAAACGGCGCCGCTTCTGTGCAAACCATTAGCTGCAATTCCCCCACTCTCCTTCAGCGTGTCCTCCTCCATTTTACAAATCCCTGTCATTTTACAACAATTCTTCTACACTCTCGCCGAAACGCGGCAAAACAAGTAAAACGAGAAATTGATTGTAACCCTTGTGCTTTGAAGGTAATTTATTAATTTAATATCTGTGGAAATGTTAGGTGGGACTAGGATTTTGCTTTCCATCCATGAGGAGTTGTATCTTCATCTTGAAAATGATTGTTCTGGCATACTCCGGAATTCAGGAGTAGCTTTTCAATAGCTCAACTATAAACAAATTTTTAACATTGCAGAAGAGATATTTTACATTTTACGTGAACTTCTAGACTATGAGTTGTCTTGAAATTAGTTCATGAAGCTGTGATAAAGTCATTGAACAAATTCATTGCATTTTATTTGATTAATAATGTTAGATTAGGAAAGAGAAAAAGAGGAGTAACTTGTGGTTTACAAATTTGTCACAAGGTGATGAGAACTATGGAAAAACTGGAAAAAACTCCCCCCCCCAAAAAAAGAAAGATTTGTGAACTTTCTTCAGTGGATGCATTCTCAATTCTTTACTACTTATAAAATTTAACCGTATTTTATGAATGAATATCTATTGATTGCTTTGATATCTGAAGTTCTAACTGAAAGGATTGGAAAATGGAGGAAACAGTTTGTGCTAACTAACATAGTGGATTTTCAATTTCTAACTGAGACAGGGTAGAATTACTTTTTAAAAAAAGGGGGGGTGGAGATACTAATGTACTTCTGGAGACCAATCACGTTATGATTCTTATTTGTTAATATGGTTCGATATTTAAGTAAAGAAGTGACCTTTTGTTATTGTTAGATGAGTTTGTTATCAAGTTGCGTATTCTGCTTGTTCTTATCTGATTTTCACTGATACTGTTTTAACGTCCAAATTCACCAATGGACTCATTACGCAAATGAAGAAAGAATGTGATTTTGCAAACTTATGTGACTATTTATTCTCTTTGTAGAGCTTAAGTCGCGTGCTTCTAGTTATGGTTCTCTGCTTTCTAATATTTATAGTTATCCATTTCTATTCTTTTTCTCTTTGATGGTATGAGAAGAGTCAAAACTTTTATTAGCTGTAGAATTTTTATGGCGTTAAATGCCACCGGTCTCAAAGCAAGCAGGTTGAGGAGGTTACCTGTAATCCTGGATTTTATAGAACTTCCAATTAGTTGTTCCTTGAGGCTCACTAGAGGTACCATACAACTCTTGGTTTGTTTATCAGGTGTCAGAGCAATATATTTGGTTCATTCTTATTCAATTTTTTTAGTGGTGATTGTGGAGCATTTTTGTTGCGGTACTTGGAGGTCCTAGCCCATGGACTTGATATCAATTCATATTGCCAACAAGATCATGTTACACAATTTCAAAAAGCCTTGGCTGTAAAATTATTTGGGCATAGGTCATGGAAAAAAACTTTGTAGTGTCATTTTTTGGACTATGAGATGTAATAGTTATAATGAGGATGTTGTTGATATTTGATGTCATTAAAGATAACTTGACAGCATTAATATATTTTATTTTTTTGTTAATTATATTAATGATAGACAAGATAGTTTGTACAATCTATATGATATAACAGGATTGCCATATATGCACAGGGAATACGCTGTAAGAAAATACACAACTGCAGTTGGGTATTTGCACAGATACACGACTGCAGTCGGGTATTGACAAATAAACATGATAAGCTCTCTGTGACACACATATACACGACTGCAGTCAGGTATTTAGAAATAAACATGACAAGCTCTCTGTGATAAAATACACAATTGCAGTATTTACAGATACACGACTATTTGCACGCACAATGCATTTAGAAATAAACATTACAAGTTCTCTGTGACAAAATACACGATCGCAAATATGATCGGGTATTTAGAAATAAACATGACAAGTTCTCTGTGACAAAATACACGACTACAGTCGGGTATTTGCACAGATACACGACTGTAGTCGAGTATTTAGAAATAAACATGACCAGTTATGTAACAACCATGTTACACTATTGTACTCGGGTATGTGCACAGAATAAAAACTCTTTTCAATCATTCATTATATTGATGACACAATCAATATAGACTTTAACATATTAAACTTCAAATAAATGAAACTAACTGTAGTCCGGTTGCCTATCAAATAACATAAATCCAATACTTATTGAAATCGTAAATAAGTCGTAATACAATAGAAGTTGTTTAACATTCATCATAAATTTTTGGCATCTTCAACCCAAACACTCGGTCCATATTTTATAAGCCTCTGGTCACCTTCGTTCAATACTTATTCTTAGAAAGCCACACAAATACGTTTATTCATTTGCGAAACAAAAAGGTAGAAATTTATCACTAAATATGAAAGATATTAAAAAAATTAAAACAACAAAAAATAACAAGTATATAAGGTTCATAGTAGTACATGTGCTTGTTTATGTTTCATTCGGTCTAACTACGGGCTCATTGTTAGACAGTGGGATTGGTGCACTGCAAGTTAGTCGATTATGTCCTCGAGAACCACACCTACCATACTTACGGTGCAATTTCTCTTCGCCTTGTGATGTTATCCTAATTTGTTGTGGCCGACCTTTTTTCCGCTTTTTCCATAGGGGGCAAAACCTCATTACTGTAATAATACAACAGTTGATTATACAACAAATACAAAAATAAAATCAAACAAGATTTATAACGAAGTGTGGATATGTCTGCCTATTTACACGACTGACGTCGTGTAATTGATAGTTTACACGACAATAGTTGTGTAACTTGCTAAAATACACAACTATAGTTCTATAAATAGTCAGATGATATGTGTTGAGTGTTAGAAAATGCATATTTATAAAGGAGAAAACCGTCATTTTACATTTCAAGTCTTACTAACAACCCTTACTTTTATGTATTTAACCTTCTTGTGATGTAATTACGTGTGTGTTATTTTAATTAAGTATTTTATGTATTTTATGGCCAATATAGTCATATCACAATAAAGGAGAGATCGAACGTACATCACTTTTGAACTCGGAATGAGAACCTTGGAGGAGCATAAAAGGAAAATGGCACTATTCATATGCGGTACTATTCACGATATCTGATCTTTCATCGCTCACGTTCACATAGGCGGATCGATGATGTGGCATTGACCGATGATGTGGCATTGATGAGGTGTCACGATCCATTGGACTAAACTTCTTGTTGATGGTGGCGATGATATGGACGAAAAATCTCGCGTACGGTGCATGCATCACACAGGATTATTTTCAACCAAAACGCGTTACTGTTCATCCGGGTCAAACCGTGTTACTGTTCATCCGCGTGGTCAAACTGTTGAATCCGATGTATTTTTTTAATCCGATATGATTTACTCCATGTATCTATAAAAAGGGGGCCTCCCCCCCCTAATTTGATATCTCTGAATCCATTTTTGGGATCCATTTTCTGTAATTCCTTCTCCATCTTGTATTTTCTTTGTATTTTAATAAATTCCCATTTTGCCCCTAGTTCAATTATGAGTAGCTAATTTCCTTTCAAGCTTGGGTCATGCTTTATTTGTAAATTTATTTTCTTTTCCTCTAGTTTTTGGATGATTTGACTTATCGTCAAATAATCGATCTTGTCTAAATCTGGTTACCTAGTATAAAGGTTTTTATTATTTGGCACGATAAGACCATATCGATTAGGCGTGGTTCATGAGGTGGATTCCCCGATTTAATTATTATCTGGATTATTTAGCCCATGATGCATGTTGATACGGATCCAGATACCCAAGTACGTCAATTTAATCGATTTTCTCTACAATTTATTCTCGCCATTGCAATTCCAATTTTAGCATATTTTAAATCACTTCCACCACAATTCCAACCACCCATTTACAAAATTAATTCTATATATAATTAAAAATCCACCTCCTCGTGGGATCGACACTCGTCACCATTAGTCTATACTACAATAGATTCGTACGCTTGCGAGTACATTAAAATTTGCACAACAATATATTTAATAAAATATAACTGTAATATTTGTACTAACAAAATGCTAGGTGTCATAACAACTACTATATCTTTCAAACTTGCACGATTGTTGTCGTATAAATTCATACATACATGACAGAAGTCGTGTAAGTTGCAAAAATACATGACTCAGTAAATAATCAGAGGACATATTTCTTCTTAAAAAAATGTTGGGATCTCATAACAATTGGAACATTTTACATATATACATAATTATATTATATAAGTTTATACGTACACGCTAGTAGTTGTGTAACTTATTAACACACACGACTATAGTCCAGTAATAGTAAAATGATATATATAGTGAAAAAAAATATATTTTTTGAACCAATAGAATGATAAGGTGTCATAATAATTGAAATTTTTTGCACATTTTCACGACTACAGTCGTGTAAATACATACATACACGACTGCTGTCGTGTATGTCGGGTGCAGAAAAAAAAATTGACAACAACTTCAGGTTTTAACGAATGTAGTTATAAAATCCATCAAATAACAGTCATATGATGCAAATGTAATGAAAATATGAGTTGCTTTAGTATTTATCACAAACCAAACAAAACCCTAAAAATAATATAATGTTAACAAATTGAATAGATAGCCCAAAATAAAAAAAAAAGTTTCAAATACCTTATTCATGGGATGAATAATAAAAAAAAGTTTTAATTAGCTGTTTGTGAGTGATTTTGAGTGTGGTGTGAGTTTTTGTTGTGTGGAGTAAACAAAAAGAGTGAGAAGTAAAGAGTGTTGTGAGTTGTGTGTGTTTTATATTTTTCTTTAGGGATATTTTAGACAATGTACCACATAAAAAGACATATTTAGATAATTTTCAAGCATGGGGTATATTTAACTAAATACCCTACTTTTAAGGCATATTTAATTAAAACCCCTCTGTCCATCTCTTTGTTTTGTTTCCTTCTGTGGTTTGGGTGATATGTTTGCTTTTGGGGTGATATGCTCTGCTCCAACTTTTATGGACCCCAATTTTTAATGTTGTGTCTAGAATAACGTAACTAAAACAATTTTTCACATCCTTCTGCTAGCATCTGCTCAATATATAATATTATAATTTGCAACACACGAGTGGTGTTGACTACGGGTAGGGTTGGCAATTTGCGAGTTTGGTCTGGATTTTCTCAAGTCCAAGCCCATATAATTGATATTAGGTCCAGACCCTATGAAAGTCCATCCAACTTAAATGGGCTTGGGCCTAGGCCGGGTTTGGACCTTCAATAATTTTGTTAAATAAATTTTTAATTAAGTTATAAATTAAAAAAACAGTTAAATTAAGATGATTATTATTATTAAACAAAAAAAATATTAATTACTCCCTTCAATGGGCCTGGGCCAGTCAACTCTAAGCAAATATTTACATTTCTTTTTCTTTGTTCCTTTTTCTCTTCTTCTTATTATTTATTATTGTAAATTAAAATTATTTATTTTTTAGATATTAATTATGTTTGTGCATTGTAATTTACACAAGAAGCTTAAGACTCATATTTATTAAAAAGGCTGTTAATCCAGAATGGAACGAGGGATTTAACTCTTTCAATTAAAAATGATTTTTAATTTTTAATTTAATTTTTTAATTTATAAATTAAAGAGCATGGGCTTTAAATTTTTGGGCTCATATCCATGATTTTATTATGTTAGGCCCAGCTCGAGCGTTTTTGCCAACCCTAATTACGGGTGGCGTTTTGGCTTAGGATTCTTATTTCGATTCTATTCGAGTCAAATTAAATAGGAATAGATTTCAAAATATTGATTTGTTTAATAAATGAGTAAATTCATTTTAATTCATTAAATAAATGAATCGAATCTAGGGTTGAGTTCACTTATTCGATTATTCATTTAAAATTTGTTTATTAATAAGGTCATAAATGAATAGAATAATAAATGACCTTTTTAACATAATTAGTTTTTTGCCATTAAAATTCAAAAATCTTGTTAAAACATTTTCAAGGTATAAGGTTAGTTTTGCAATTATGAAAAGATAATAAGCCACAAAAGAAAATGAAAGCAAAGGCATCATTACTCAGTAGCCGACCCTACCTCCACTCTTCATTTTTCTTCCTCCATTGTTATTTCTTTCACTTGAATCTGAACACCTGTTTCTTTATTTCCCAAACGATCGTCAAACCAAACACTCCCAAAAAATCAAATCAATGGTCTCATCCAAACTTTTTTGACAAGGCATATAAAGACATGTGAAGCATTCAAGACATTTCGGAAACAACAAAGTGGAAGTCAGCAAAATTTGATAGCTGAGGGCAGTGAAAAAAATGCAAGTAATTTGGTTTTGGATAAAGGATGGAGTCAAGATGCATGTTGAAGGACAATAACTAAAATTATTATTATGAGTGAGTTGCCGCTCATTTTTGTAGACAACAAAGGATTTCAGCATTTTTGCAGTGTACCTATCTCGCAGTTGGTTATGCCATCTCGAAAAACTATTAGTAGAGATGTTATGGAGTTATTTTTGGAAAAGGCAGTGTTGAGGTGTTTGATTTGCAACAACAAGCAGCAGGTGTCTCGTACAACTGATTTATGGACTTTTGTTCAAAACATGAGTTACATGGTGATTACAACTCATTTTATTGATAGTGATTGGTGTTTGAATAGGAGGATTATTAGTTTTAGCACAATCAAAGATCATAGAGGGAAGTCTATTGGTAAAAAGATTGTGGCTTGATTACATGACTAGGGGATTGAGAGGTTGTTTGGCAATAATTGTTGATAATGCCACTATAAATGATATTGCTGTTGGTTATGTCACTATGAAGTTGCTTGCTTGGAGGAATGATGATGCACTTGTATTGGCGGGACAATATATGCATGTGCATTGTTGTGCACATATTTTGAATTGGATTGTTGTTTCAGGGTTGGGTGAGTTGCATGCTAGTGTTGCTGTTATTCATAATGTTGTGAAGTACGTGAGATCCTCCACCACGAGGCTGTGGAAATTTAAACAATGTGCTGAGTAGGTGAATTGTCTAAAGGGAATTGTTGTTTTGGATTGTCCTACTAGGTGGAATTCAACTTATTTGATGTTGATGACTGCGCTGAAATTTCAAGCGGCATTTGATAGAATGGCAGAAGTGGATAAACCTTATGAGGTATACTTTGTTGAGAAAGAAAATAATGTTAGAAGGGTGGGCTGCCTGGACCGAATGACTGGGAGAGTGCTGAACGAATTATGAAGTTTTTGAAGGTATTTTATGATGCCACATTGTTGTTTTCTGCCTCTTTGAGTGTGGCTTCTAATATTTGTTATGATATTATTGGCTTAATCAAGAGTTCATTGACTGCACTACAAGAAAGTACAGATCCTTGGGTGTCCTCTATGGCTTATAGTATGAGGGAAAAATTTGATAAGTATCGGGAGTCCATGGGAAAGATAAACAAAATGTTGATTGTTGCCTCTATTCTTGATCCACGAGCGAAAATGGATTTTGCTAAACATATTTTTGAAATCTTTTTTGGCAATGATAGTTTGATGGTTGAACAAATGACCAAAGCAGTGAAGGACTTGTTGAATGAGTTTTATGATGCATATAGTGCATTCTTTGCTAGTTCTACACCATCGATGTATAGTGAGAGTGGTCTTAGTGGTAGCTATGGTGGTAGCTATGGTGGTACAAGTTCTTCTCAACGTTTTACAACTGAGGCTAATTTGGTGGATGTTGCTGGTGGTGAAGGTGATGACACTTTTCGAGTTGCTCGCCCTTTCCTTGGATATGCCAAAAAGGTTTATGTTCAGAATGAGAGTAGAAGAGTAGCATATGAGGTGGAAAGGTACTTGAAGGACCCAATTGAAGATCCCATCAATCTTAAACTTAATGTTTTGCTTTGGTGGAAAGTGAATAGATCGAAGTATCCAATTCTGGAGAAAATTGCAAAGGATATCCTCGTTGTTCCTGTTTCCACAGTGGCATCTAAGTCTGCCTTTAGCACCGGACGTCGTATTATTGATGAGTATAGGAGTTCTTTAGGCCCAACTATGGTTGAGGCATTAATATACACTGAAAATTGGCTGCAATCTAAACTTTTTGCCAATCCCATCTACAACCTCCAAGAAGACATTAAAGAGCAAATGTTTCATATGAAATTACAAGAAGGTAATGTTTTTAATTTTTTATCATACATTATAAACATAATATATTTAAAATGCATTATAACTTTATATAGAACTTCTACATGTAGTCATGTACTTGAGTTACTTACTAATTTTTATTTTTTGGATTTTATAGAGTTTATAAGATCGCAAGCTTCGACAGTGGAAGCGTTGAGCGCCGACATTGGTGTTATGAATGTTTGAAAGGTAATTTTTAATATATATTATTATTCATAATTTGATATTATAGTACTATTAGGTTGTGATTTAAACTATAATTATAATTGTTATAGTTTTAAATTTTTAAGTCTAATTGTAGTTTGTAAAATTATAAATTTGTAATTGTTTTAGTTAGACAAGTTGAAGTTGATAGAATAGTATTATTGTCTAGTATTATTATTAACTTGATTTGGTGATGAATGCCATAAAATAAGCATGATTGACTTAATTTTTTTATTATATATATAATCAAGTGTGTGTGTGTAATGAAAAATCTGCTAAACATATTATATTTATTTGTAATTATAAATTTATAATGATATAATAGAAATTAGAACGAATGTAACACCACTTTAACTCAATTAAAGATATTGGATTTATTTATTTGTGTTTGTGTTTGATGTGTAACCTTAAGAATTTAGTTTATTTGCTCAAATTTTTTATATGAATTGAGTTTATTCATTTGCAACGTGGCTTAAAGAAAATAGTTATTGTACATTTCTTCAATCCTTCTCTAGGCAATCGGAGCTTGAACTTGGAGTTCAAGAATTTGAATTTATAACTTGTCAAAGTGCTTGCGTGGAGCTGTGGAGGAACAAAGGAAGTTTATTTAGTTTTTAATATTTTTATGTTTGAACTTTGTGATTTGTGTTTCCAAACAATTTAATTATGATTAAATTTTGTGACTTTGTGAGTTTGTGTTTCAAACTTTTAAAGACTGGTATTTGGAAATTATGCTTTGAATGGAGACTAATAGCTTATTAACTTTTGACTTTGTAAGTTTGTATTAATTTTAACTTTTATTAAGTTTAGACTTTGTTGGTTGAGCAAATAATAATCCTAGTCCTACCCTCCAAGGCAATAGGCAAATAATCCTATTCTAACATTTTAACTTTATTCATTTGATTTCATAGCATTTTCTTTTCTTTTTTTCGGTTGAAAATTAGTAAAAAAGACTACAATTAAGAAAAATGTTTTAAAACCACCCTAAAAACTGCAAAAATAGGGAAAAAAGAGCTCAAAATTGCATTAACCGAAAATGACCCCAATTGACCTGACCCGATTTAACCCGATTTCAACCGACCCGAACTGACCCGATTAGACCCGAATTGACCCAAAATGACCCAAATTCAATCCGACCAGTTTTAAATCCGAACTCAATCCTACCTGAATTTAACCTGAATTATTGACCTAACCCGACCCGATCCTAATATAATTCGGATCGAATTGGGTCGGGTCAATAATTTGGGTCAAACTCAGATTGATTTTTGTCTAACCCGAACAACCCGAAACTTGATCGGGTTAACCCAAACCCGACCCAAAGCCGGTTTTGCCTACCCCTACTTTCTATCACAAAACGCTCCATTCTTAACATTTTTTTCTTATAGTTCCATTGAGATTTACAAAACAATAGAACATTAGTGAAGAAAATATATAGATTTATAGTTGAAGTTACAAAGATAAAAATATACTAAGTGCAAAAAATAGTCTGATTTCAGAACCAACTGAAGAACTTCTTTGGTTCTTAAGAATGTTACCAGTTGCACAATATTTTGCAGCCATTTCCTTTGCTTTGAGAAATTCTTGTCCATCTCTAGCTTCAATCATTGCCCTTTTCTCTTATGCTTCTTTGTTTAGTAAAATCTGTCTTATTTTTCATTTTTTAAGCATATTCTGCCTTTTTGCTTTTCTAATAGTTCCTGCCAATTACTCAATATGTTGAAGATGAATCTTATTATTTATAAATATTGAGATTAACAGAAAGCACACTAAAATGCCAAACCCAAAGGACTTATGGTTGTGGGGAATTTTTTAAAAACAAAGGCAATTGTAATTAAACTTATATTAGGCGCAAAAAAAGAAAGTTGAATCGGCATTAACACGTAAATAAGTAATGCATTTCAGGATAATCAAGAGCTCCATAAGTTTGTTTCTAGGCAAAATATATTTGATTAAACATATCAGAGCAAAGTCTGCATTTCATTTTTAATCATTTCATAGCAAAGACTTACTTTAAATTACCCTTCAACTTGACATAGTGGATTCTATTTGTTTTTATGCTAAAAGCTTTTGTGCTCTATTTATAGGTGTTTTTGAGTTGGCGTGGTTACTTGATACAACTTGAAGGATGGTTTTTCTCTCTAAGATTTTGTCTATGCTTTCTTGAGAATGTAGTGATTTCATCTCCATCAAGATGCAAGTATTCCTAAAAAAAATTAAGGTTTTATAATTTTAAGAAGAAGCTCTTGAATCAGTAGGCCAAATCAGAGGAAAAGCGTACTAACCCGGGTGACTTTCTCGAGGAAAAAGAAGAAAGAAGGTTCAGGTCTTCTAATGAAGCGAAGATCCCCTCTTTACTTTTTATTCTCTCTTAAAGCTTTACAAAGCTCGGCGAGAAAGTTAGTTAAGAACTATTGACTGTAAACCATAGCAGTTACAATCACTCAATGGAAATGTTCGCCTTTAAGATTTTATAATTTTAAATATTAATTAGTTCTCTTGTGTGTGTTTGTGTACATATATGTCTATCATCAATGCAATAGCAATTCCTCTATTACGGCTCTAAGTCGTTGTTGATATGCTTGATGTTTTTGAGATTTTTAAATCCATGGTTTCAATTTGATTGTAATATTCATAACTCTAAAATTGAATGTAAAGTTGAGCTAAGAATAATAAACATAATTTGTGTGCACCTTAGGAGGTAAATGAAACATCTGTGGGGTGTGAGAAGTGGTTTGGAAATGTAACATATTTATAAACATTGTTCTGCCAATATAACCTTTGGTTACTATATCTTTTTTACAAAACTTTTTGGGTTGATTGGTACCATGGGTATTTTGGTCATTTTAATAGTCCACTAACGATTAATGGATGGAAGTACTGACGGTATAGTAAGTAAGTGAGAATACAAAGAAACTCACTATCTAAGTGTAATTACCCCAAACCTCAAACCTCAAGAGAGGTTTCTAAGAATAACCCCCAAATATTGATATCATAAGTTTAAGTCTCGTCTTTTATTAAAGAAAAAAATAACAGAATTACTGATATTGCCTCTGATTCAAGCTTGAATAACATTAGCCAAAAGGTATCAATATGAATAGAAACCATCTTATTCACAATAATTAGCATCAGCAACAAAAGAAACTTAGCACCCCTTACTGTAGCAAAAGCTAAGCATAAACATGTTTTATTTTTGTCAAAGCTTCTACTAGTATTATTAATCACATCATAACTAAGCAAACCTTTACACTCTTCATTGTGCAAAGGAAAGAATGCGCACCCAAGCAAATCGTCATCGTCGCGATAAGGAGTTTGAGGTTGGTAATTGGGTTTATGTTGAGCTCCAACCTTATCGACAGTCTTCTATTGCTCACCGTCTAAGTAACAAGCTTGCAAAGAAGTATTATGGTCCTTACCAAATAGCTGCACTGGTTGGAAATGTTGCATATCGCTTATTGTTACCACTCGAATCTCGTATCTATCCTGTGTTCCACATTTCAATCCTCAAGCTATGTCCAAATCCTGCTGAAGCTATTCCTACTCACCCACCACCAACTGCAGAATCTTATTCCATACCTCTATGCATTTTGGACCAGCGAACTGTCAAGACAAATAAGCAAAAGGTCAAGCAAGTCTTAGTGCAGTGGTCTAACACCACACCTGATGAAGCTACATGGGAGAATTGGGAACCTTTCCACGCCACTTTTCCTCAGTTTAGCCTTGAGGACAAGGCTCCTTTCCATGGGGATGGTAATGATACAACCACTGCATAGCCGGTTACTCAAGCTAGGCCTAAGAGACAGCCCAAAATTCCCTTCAAGCTTCAAGATTTTGTGCGGGAATGATGGTGCAACCGATTACAGCACTTAGATATTCTTAAGATATTGTGCTGAATTTGTTATTTACTTATTATTGCAATTCTGTTTTGTTGTGTTGTCAAGTTTGTTAGAGATGATATTCTTAGCTGTTTCTAGAATTTTTCTGTAGCTCTCTTGAAAGAGTATTTAAAGATATGAATGAATAAGAAAAGGATAGCTCCCTTAAATCCAAAATATAATTCCTCTGTTTTCTCTCCTCTCTACTCTTTGCTCTTTCTAATTCTGGAGGACTCCACCCTCTAAGCGGAAACTAAAATTCTCGAACTTGCTGCTGCTGGTAACTTTCTCACCCATCATACTACTCCCGCTGATCAAAATGTTTCATATGATTTCAATTTTCCTCATCCCTTCTTTTGCACAACACTGATCGAATTCTTAGTGCAGATTCTTTCATCTGTCGCAAGGCATTCTGAGCAGTGCTGCAAACATCCAAGATCATCAAAGATCCATTCAACAACTCATCAACCCATTTCTTCTGGTGGCCGTGGCTTAAAGCTCGTCGAATAACGGGCAATTGAAGTATTTTTTCAACAGAATCGCATGAATCTTGAAGGTTATTTAATTCATGGCCTAATGATGAAGTAGAAGCAGCTAGAGAAGTTCTTAATCTTATCAAATGCTCTTCAACTTCTGAAGTCTGTGGGTGTGATCTTGTGGATAGCTGTTTGAACCAATATGGTAAGAGGCAGCCATTGCTTTTATTACTATGAATTAGAAGGCTAGAAGTTGATTACCTTGTGCTCAAATCTCAATGTATGTCATCCTCTTAAAATAAAAAGAAACAATAACATGATTTCGACCTTGATCTAAATATTATATCGGCTACTTTTAGGCTTAGTCTCCTCCCACACTAGCATCCTATCTCAGGTTTTTTAGCCGCTAATCTCACTAGTATCTTCTCATAAGCTAATACTAAATAAACAAATGTTTGTGAGTGATCCATAAAATAGGCAATACAAGGATGGCATCAATTC
The DNA here is from genome assembly GCA_030448925.1 of Citrus cavaleriei. NCBI lineage: Eukaryota > Viridiplantae > Streptophyta > Magnoliopsida > Sapindales > Rutaceae > Citrus > Citrus cavaleriei. Next base: position 29,766 of record JAUJEN010000161.1, read on the forward strand.
TATTTCCTCTTCTAAAAATAAAAGAGACGCTAATCCAGTTTGGCTTGCCTCCCAGCGGAAAACGGGGTGGCTGTGAAACTCGTGCGTCCTTGCAGAATTGATTTATTTGAACTGGATATAATATGGAAATTTTGCGGTGCATGGATGGAGTTGAGGCTGCACCTTGAATGCATGGATGGGTAGTTAAGTCGCCAAATTAAAACAGGCCAAACAACCCAAGAAAGATCTGCAGTGTTCATTGCAGGCATCGCATATTTGGTGCCAAATGAATCACTTGTTTCTTAAGAGACTGACTCCTCACACTATAGTAACAACTAATAACATTCATTGTCTGCTATGAAAAAAATTGCCTAAATAGGAAGACAAATTAAATTAAAACTCAGTTAAATAAAATATTCCTAAACCCTATAAACTTAATTAAAAAAACTGAAAAAATGGATGTTACAATGGCCAAGGAATCCTTATATAAAGTTGTCTACGAAGGCAGTATTTTTTTAATTAACCGCCCATTACCGGGGAATTATGTGCCAGGGCGTTTGTCTTTACCCATTCAAGGAAATTCTGAAATGCCTTGCGAGAGGAACCACCTTGTCTGATGCTGCTCATGGCTTTTTCCTTGAGTTCCAAAGCCCTTGCTTTAAAATCTTGATCACCAAGCACTGGATTCACCTTGTTCTTAATTTCTTCTCCAGTAATAATGCCACTTTCGTTTTTGTCAAACCTCAATCCGACCTTCCAACTATCACAAATGTATTTCTCGTTCAGGAATTGTTCGGCAAAATATGGCCAGCACAAGAAAGGAATGCCATTGCTCACACCTTCCACGGTGGAATTCCAACCACAATGGCTCAGGAAGCAGGCAATTGAAGGGTGGTTAAGAGCCTTCTGCTGAGGTGCCCAGCCGATCATCTGTCCTCGAGCAGCAACTCTCTCTTGAAATCCTTATGGGTATCTATCATTTGCATCAGTGGTAATATCAGGCCTTACAACCCATAAAAATGGTCTGTTGCAAAGTTCTAGTCCTAATGCTAATTCTTGAAACTGAACTTGGTCAAGAATTGCAAGGCTGCCAAAAGCAACATAAACGACAGAGCTTGGTCGCTGTTGGTCTAGCCACTTCAAACAGTTTGAGTCTTCGCGCCAGAAGTATCCTGTTGAATTCCCTAGGCGGTTGCTTGCCAAAAGTGGTCCTATTGGCAGAAGTTCCGGAACCACGGTGAATGCCTCAGGCTCGAGCTGATATGTTGAGTGACACAACTGGAAATTTATCGCTATCATTGCTCTCATGTTTCTATCCAGTAAATAAAAAATAATCTTTTGCGTGGTCAAGTCACCAATATTTGTCCAAAAACAGTCTCCAGAGTTCATTTCAGGCATATTTGGTGCAATCCGAAACATCTGCTTGCTCATAGGAGTTCCTGAAGTTGAATACAAACAAAAAAAATTGCAATAGCATAAAAAAAAACTACTACTTTGACATGCATCAAAATTAAAGCCTGCTGGAGGAAAGTCAGGAATTAAGTGACATAGAATCATACCATTACTGTCAATGATTCCATCATCAATAAGTTTGGGGATATGAAATAGCAAGGCCACTGATGCTGCTGATGAAGGCCAAAAGAGAGCCCCCCTGACGTTCATCTTTTTTGCTACTTCCATAGACCAAGCCATGTACCCATCTGCAATGAAACAATCAAGTTTTTCATCTTCTCTACTGTTGATCTCTTCTATGAGCTCCTCCAGCTTCCCCGGCATAACCTGTAAAACTTTTTCAATTAGCTTTCCCAAATCGTTTCTATCTTCCCAGGGTTCCATTCCATCTGGTATCGAAACCAAATGGATTTGCTCCCCAAGATCATTCTTTCCCTCCAATGATTCCACTACCCGCTTGTGATCGTAATCCGTGATAACAAATGTGACTCGGAAGCCATGATTCGCCAGACATTGTGAAAACTCCAGTAAAGGAATTACATGGCCTTGTGCTGGACCTGGCATTACCAAAACATGTCGACTGCTCATTTTCTTTTCTATTTTTACCTCACTGATTTGGTTGCTACGAACTTGGTGCTTTTATGGGGATTGTGAGGGGCAGCTCAGTAGCCCATGTTCGGTTTTCTGTCTTTCTTTCCGTACATGTAGGATATCATACGTTTTTTATTTTGAACCTCAAGCTGGTTATCTTCTTATCTCTTTGTTTTGTTTCCTTCTGCGGTTTGGGTGAGATGCTTGTTAATAAAATTCGTTTATTAAACAGCTTATAAATAAATAGAATAATAAATTATCTTTTTAATAGAATTACTTTTTTGCCATTAAAATTCAAAAAAAATTTGTTTAAACATTGAGTAATGATATAGCCACAAACTCTTGTACAAACTTATGTGGCATGATAAGATTGGTTGAATTAAATATCACTTGGCCCACATGATTTGTTTTCATTATTTTATATTTTCATTCAACCAATGAATTAGTGTCACGTCAGTTTGTACAAAATAAGTTTGTACAATAGTTTGTGGCTGTATCATTACTCTTAAACATTTTTAAGGTGTAAGGTTAGTTTTGTAATTATGAAATGATAATAAGCCAAAAATATTAATAATAATAAAGGTAAAGGCTTCATCACTCATCAGCCGACCCTTGCTCCACTCTTCATTTTCTTTTACTTGAATTTCAAGGACCTGTTTTTTCATTCCCCAAACAAATGCCAAACGAAACACTCCCAAAAATCAAATTGTAAACGCATATTTATTTATTAAACGAGTGAAATTTGAATCTTGAGATTACAATTCGTCTAATAAACTAATCGAATTTAAATTTATTAAATTTTGATTTGAATTCTATTAAACAATTCATTTTGCTATCTCTAGAGTTGATACGCTTTATGACCATTGACCGCGGTAATGAGCTATGTTTAGATAATTTTTTTTATTGACTACCCAAATTAAAATATTAGAAAAGTTATATTATTATAATTTTATTTTATTTTTCAATGAAAAGATATTTTTACATAACTTCTTGTGTTCACAAAGTATTTCAAGTGAAGGCTTCTAAATAGGGAAATTATCACCTACCGTCTTCAAACAAGCGTCTTCTATCAAGCGTTAATGACAAAACACTTCTACCACTTTCCGTTAACTTATGAATTTGAGCAAAATGACTATTTTACCCTTTAAACTCAAAATGAGGTAAAAAAACAATTTTACCTTGAAAATTAATGTAAATTTTCAATACACAATTTTTTTTTATTTTGTTATTAACAATACATTTTTTAATTAAAAAAATAAATTATTAATGGTACATATTATTAACAATTATCTATAAAAAATATTCATCTTATACCATAAAAAATCATTAACAACATATTATTTATAATTATACATATTATATCATAAAAAATTCAAGTTGGAGCTTGGAGGAGTAGATCTTCAATAATTTAGGTTAAATTTTGGAGGAGTAGATTCGGTTGTAAAGTATTTTTTTTTTTTTAGCAATTATTAACAATTATCTGATAAATGGGATGACATGTCATTTTTATCAAAATATAGCGTATGACATGTCATTTTTTACTATGTAAATGAGATGACATGTCGTTTTTAAAAAAAGACTAGATTACCCTTATGATGTCAGCGCTCACAAACGGCAGTTAACGGAAAGGTGGACGGGAGAAGTGTTTTGTCAACTTAGGGTATACGAGTGATGCACTTGAAAAGTGTTGTAGCACGTTTGATATTGGTGTCACTTAAGGGTATACCGGTGATAATTTCCCTTCTAAATATTTTCAAAAGTCAAAAGATGCAGTTTTCTTTTGCTGCTTTTGTCCGCCACGTGGGAATTATTGATCTCAACGTTTTACAGTTTTCTATTTAACCCCAAGATTTCACGTGGGAATTATTGATCTCAAATTCTCAACGTTTTACAGTTTTCTATTCAACCCCAAGATTTATTTAAAATCTTTATAATATTACAAATATATTATTAAAATACATATGATAATTTAAAATGTTAATATTATTTTAAATGTCAAAAATAATTTAATATTATTAGTCTACTAAATAGATTATATTACTTATATTAAATTTGTGTTAATTAAAAATCTTTAAAGTCAATTTTCTAATTACTATAGTCAAAGGGTATTATGAGCCAAAAAAAAGATTTTAATATCCCATTTTTTTAAAATTTGGGAGTCTTTTTGATCAATTCTCCAAATTTTAGAGGTGTAGGCGTTATTTTCCCTTCGGTTAAATCAAAATTACATTAATTCAAAGCAATGACCAATAAAAGTGCAAAAGGCACACAAGAAGCTGCTTACATTTAACTGAATGTGGGTTATACTTTCTCAACCAAAAGAGAAAAAAGGAACCAAGAAAAGAGGGTAAAAATATGAAAATCATACATGCCTCAATTATTTACTTATATAGGATAACCGATTTGACTAATTGCGAAAGTTCACTTGCATCACTTAAGCAATTTCTTCATGAGGATGTTCCTTTATAATAATGTTAGTATCTAAACCAGGCACTGTGGATCCCTTCTCACTCGCTTCATGCAAATGCCCAGCAGCCATGTCTCCACCAACATCACTGATGTCCCCAAAAATCAAAAAAAGAATCCCGATCGTGGCAGCCAAAAATGAAACCCCAAATGCAGTGCTCACATTTCCACTGATCGCTGATGCCACAGCAAAGCCAGTACAAGTTCCTAGTGCTTTTACCCACGAGTGCCATACAGGAAAAGCACCTTCTTTGCCATGTGGTAACGGAAACCCAGAAGTTGCATTCTCACAGCATCTGCTTTGATAACATGTTGTAACGGATGCAGTAGTGTCAGTGAAGATGATGGGAATATGAAGTAAATTATCCAGAAGTAGAGGAAAAGAAAAAAAATAACCCCTCAGTGAAAATGCACATTGATGAAAATGATGACATGAAAATTACAATCAGGCTTGTAATTGCATGAGGATTTTTAAAAAGGGACAGTGAATATGATTCGGGCATAGAGGAGGTTGCGTTGGTGATTGCCCCTGGCTCAGTGCGACAATATGGAGCATGCCAACGAGCCATTTGAGGACCCTGAAAATGGACACAACCCAGAGGCTAACAAATGGGCCCTTTTTGTTCCTAAGCATATGGTAAGTGAATGCTGAGAAAATGGCAGCGCCTAAGCCACCAGCAGCAGTGGCGTATACCGAGAACAAGCCAGAGGCCCCTCTTCTAGTTGGGGATTGGCTAAGTTTAAGTGTTGGTCCAGTGTAGCCGCGAGCCATAAGGCCAAGATGGCGAGTGTGGGAGGCTGAAGCAACAATGTATAATGCAACAATAGCTGCAATATAAAATGGGAAGATGTATGGGGTTTTAATGAAGCCAGCAGGGAGACAAAAGAGGGAACCGATGGCAGTTGCAGCCCTAGCAATGGTCAAGTTGCTTGGAGATCAAGCCAAGGAAGGGACTAGCCAGAATTAGGAATATAGCCCATGAAATTGAAGTCCATTCCATTGCTGAGAGATTCAGATTATTCGTTGATATTGATGTGTGTGTTAGTCAATCATACCTGCAATATATGAATAATATTTCATCCTACTAAACATGGACACATTCAAAACTGACCCTCTGTCTAGTTTAACTGGCCATCAATGCGCTTTATATCCGCGGTCACTCAAGTTTAAGTAATAATTAATAAAGAGCAAGAGTTTGGCTAATGAATTAATTAAAGGAGAATGAATGAAACTTTATTCTCACTAAGGTCTAAGAAGTTGTTTTGGTTCTTTGGGTTCGGATAAATTTTAATAGCATAATCAGTAAATCTCTTAGTATAATTATTTTGTACATGAAAAATTCACATTTACCTTAAACACTATTTTTTTTCTTGTCAATATTTTGAGCCAAATGGTAATTAAGAGTGAGAAATTCATTCTCCCATAATAAAATAAATATGCATAATTGCATCTTTTACGTTTTTTACTCTTTTCGTGCTAAGAATCTTGGAATCAATTCGATCTTTAATCCAATTTTTTGTGTAAATTACACTCATGCGCTTTGTATATATAGAATTTTGATTGAATATTCTACTAGGTAATTATAGATGTAGCTAGAAAAAGAACTTACAGTTTGATCTCTCTGAGAATACAAGCAATGCCCAACTTGGGGTTTGTCCCCAACCTTGATCATCACCATCATCATTTTTAGAGACAAGTTCACTGATGATGTGAGGAGAAACAGCCGGCACAACCGTTGTGACATTGAAGTGTTCAAATTTCAAGCCTCGATGGCTTTTCTCGCAGCCCTGACTAGGCCATGTAAGTTCCCTTGGCCCTCTCAATTTTCATTGCAGCATCGTGTGCCTCAGGTATGTCTTCATTCACTTCGTGATCTTCTACCGATACCGACATTCCTTGATCATCTCTTAGAGCCTCATGTTTTCTTTCTGCTGCTGCGGCTGCCATATTCAAATATTAGGACCAATTTGCACGTTGCTTTGTGAAGTTAAAAAAAGGAGCTGAATTGGCTATATAATAGAACGGTGATTAATAAATATTTGCATGGCCAGCTGGTGCTGACACTTTCAAGAATTCAATTTGCCCCGGTTTGTTCAAATGTAAGAAGGCATTTCGTTATCATTCGTTTTAACTTATTTTTCTTCTCTCTTTTACAGCAATGCATATTTTAGCATCGCACTCTGCTACAACTCCTGCTGATCAAAATGTTTCATATGATTGCAATTTTCCTCATCCCTTTTTTTGCTCAGCACTGATCGAGTTCCTGGTGCAGATTCCTTCATCTGCAGCAAGGCGTTCCGAGCAGTGCTGCAAACATCCAAGATCTTGAAAGATCCATTCAACAGCTCATCAACCCATTTCTTCTGGTGGCCGTGGCCTCAAGCTTGTTCAACGACAGGCAATTGAAGTATTTTTTTCAACAGAATCGCATGAATCTTGAAGGTAATTTAATTCATGGTCTAATGATGAAGTAGAAGCAGCTAGAGAAGTCCTTAATCTTCTCAATTGCTCTTCAACTTCTGAAGTCTGTGGGTGTGATCTTGTGGAAAGCTGTTTGAGCGAGTATGGTAAGAGGCAGCCATTGCTTTTTTTACTGTGAATTAGAAGGCTAGAAGTTGATTACCGTGTGCTCAAATATCAATATATATAGCACGAGATGAGGGAACAAGAGGTATGTCATCCTCTTAAAATAAAAAGAAACAATAACATGATTTCGAGCTTGATCTAAATATTATATCGGCTACTTTTAGGCTTAGTCTCCTCCCACACCAGCATCCTATCTCAGTTTTTTTAACCGCTAATCTGACCAGTATCTTCTCATAAGCTAATAATAAATAAAATAGGAAAACAAATTAAACTAAAACTCGGTTAAATAAAATATTCCTGAACTCTATAAACTTAATAAAAAAACTGAAAAAGTAGATGTTACAATGAATTAAGAATGATGAATTTGTTTGTTTACTAAGAAAATGAAAAAGAAAATCAGAGAAGCAGAGAGGAAAGAACTTGTATATTATTCATACTACTATTTGATTAGTTACACATGTTTATATACTGCGATCTGGAATATTCTACATTCTGTTTACATGCAAATCAGCTGAGCTAGTGACTAAACTAATTTGCCACATAAGCAGCCACGTCAACATGTATAACAGATTCCGTTTAACTAACTATTTAAACCAGCATGTGACTAATCAATTTGACTATCTTAACAAATGGCCAAGGAATCCTTATATAATTGTCCACGAAGGTAGTATTTTTTGAATTAACCGCCCATTACCGGGGAATTATGAGCTAGGGTGTTTGTCTTTACCCATTGAAGGAAATTCTGAAATGTCTTGCGAGAGGAACCACCTTCTCTGACGCTACTCATGGCTTTTTCCTTGAGTTCCAAAGCCCTTGCTTTAAAATCTGGATCACCGAGCACTCGCTCCACCTTGTTCTTAATTTCTTCTCTTCCAATGATGCCATTTTCGTTTTTGTTAAACCTCAATCCCACCTTCCAAATATCACAAATGTATCTCTCATTCAGGAATTGTTCAGCAAAATATGGCCAGCACAAGAAAGGAATGCCATTGCTGATACCTTCCATGGTCGAATTCCAACCACAATGGCTCAGGAAACAGGCAATAGAAGGGTGGTTAAGAACCTTCTGCTGAGGTGCCCAGCTGATCATCTGTCCTCGAGCAGCAACTCTCTCTTGAAATCCTTCTGGGTATCTATCATTTGCATCAGTGGTAATATCTGGCCTTACAACCCATAGAAAAGATCTGTTGCAAAGTTCTAGCCCTAATGCCAATTCTTGGAACTGAACTTGGTCAAGAATTGTAAAGCTGCCAAAAGCAACATAAACGACGGAGCTTGGTTGCTGTTGGTCTAGCCACTCCAAACAGCTTGAGTCTTCGCTCCAGAAGTGTCCTGCTGTATTCCCTAGACGGTTGCTTGCCAAAAGTGGTCCTATTGGCAGAAGTTCCGGAACCACGGTGAATGCCCCAGCCTCGAGCTCATACGTTGAGTGACACAACTGGAAATTTACCGCTCTCATGGCTTTTAAGTCTTTATACGCTAAATCAAAAAGAATTTTCTGCGTGGTCAAATCACCCATAACTGTCCAAAAACAGTCTCCAGAGTTCATTTCAGGCATATTTGGTGCAATCCGAAACATCTGCTTGCTCATAGGAGTTCCTGAAGTTGAATACAAAACAAAGAAAATTACAATAACATAAAAAAAAACTACTACTTTGACATGCATAAAAATTAAATTCTGCTGGAGGAAATTCAGGAATTAGATGACATGGAATCATACCATTACTGTCAATGATTCCATCATCAATAAGATTGGGGATATGAAATAGCAGGGCCACTGATGCTGCTGACGAAGGCCAAAAGAGAGCTCCCCTGACGTTCATCTTTTTTGCTACTTCCATAGACCAAGCCATGTACCCATCTGCAATGAAACAATCAAGTTTTTCATCTTCTCTACTGTTGATCTCTTCTATGAGCTCCTCTAGCTTCCCCGGCATAGCCTGTAAGAGTTTTTCAGCTAGCTTTCCTAAATCGTTTCTATTTTCCCAGGGTTCCATTCCATCTGGTATTGAAACCAAACGGATTTGCTCCCCAAGATCATTCTTTCCCCCCAATGATTCCACTACCCGCTTGTGATCGTAATCCGTGTTAACAAATGTGACTCGGAAGCCATGTTTTGCCAGACATTGTGAAAACTCCAGTAAAGGAATTACATGGCCTTGTGCTGGAACTGGCATTACCAAAATATGTGGACGGCTCATTTTCTTTTCTATTTTTACCTCACTGATTTGGTTGCTATGAACTTGGTGCTTTTATGGGGATTGTGAGGGGCAGCTCAGTAGCCTATGTTCGGTTTTCTGTCTTTCTTTCCGTACATGTACTACGTTCACGTGACTTTGATTTTGAACCTCAAGCTGGTTATCTTCTTATCTCCCGTTTTTAAGTTCTTTGTCCATCTCTTTGTTTTGTTTCCTTCTGTGGTTTGGGTGATATGTTTGTTTTGAACAAACTGCGCTGTTAGATCCAACGTTTAAAACAGGGCGCTCCAACTTTACTATAACCTAATTTTTAATGCTTTGTCTAGAATAAGGCAGTTAAAATAATTTGCAAGGCACGATTGGTGTTGATGGCGAGTGGCAACCTGGGTTAATATTCTCATTTCGATTCTATTCTCATTGAATTAAATGAGTTTGAATTTGAAAAAATTAATTCATTTAATAATTTGGTGAATTCGATTTGATTCATTTAGTAGATTAATAGAATACATGTTTGTGTTCACTTATCTGATTATTTGTTTAAAATTCATTCATTAAACGGGTTAAAAATTAATACAATAATAAATGACTTTTTTTATAAAATTACTATTTTGCCATTAAAATTTAAAAAATTTTGTTTGAACACATACCAGGTATAAGGCTAGTTTTGTAATTATGAAATGATAATAAGCGAAAAAGGAAAATGAAAGCAAAGGCATCATCACTAATCAGCCGACCCTAGCTCCACTCTTCATTTTCCTTCCTCCATTGTTATTTCTTTCACTTGAATTTGAACACCTGTTTCTTCATTCCGCAATCGAACACCAAACCAAACACTCCCAAAAATCAAATCAATGCTCTCACCTAAAATTTTCCGACAAGCTTCACTTCTCTTGGCTGTGGCAGTGAAAATGTCTCTAAGTACACCTGCCGTAAATTCGACCGTCAACTTCACCCTTCCTTACGCCTTTAGATGTTCTTCAGCTTCTTGGCTTTTTTATTGTATTTGGGTTTAGCTTAGATCCAGTTGTAATGAATTGATTTTTTTTTATCAGATTGTAAATAAATTTAGGTGAATCCATACACTTCTTTATTTATTTTTTTTTCATTTATTATGTGATTTAATTTTGTATAGTAAATGAATTCAACAAATTATAAACAAATATTTATTTATTAATAGAGTGAAATTTGTTTGAATCTTGAAATTACGATTTGTTTATTAGACGAATCGAATCTAAATTCATTAAATTTTGATTTGATGTCATAGAGATTGGATTCATCAATTCATTTTGCTACCCCTACTGTTGATATGCTTTATGAGCTTAGACAGAGCTACGTTTAAATAATTTTTTTGATAACCACATTAAAATATTAGAAAGTTATATTATTATAATTTTATTTTATTTTTTCAATGAAAAGATATTTTTTGTACAACTTCCTGTGTTCACAAAGCATTTCAAGTGAGGCAAAGGCTTCTAAATATTTTCAAAAGTCAACAGATGCAGTTTTCTTTTGCTGCTTTTGTCCTCCGCGTGGGAATTATTGATCTCAACGTTTTACAGATTACAAAACAGTGATTAAGCCTGCAGCCCAGCTGGCCTTGCCTCTCACTTGGAAGGCACTGCCTGTGCATAAAAAAATTGGTGTCATTGCGCGTATTGCTACAGTGCATACAATTTTATTGATAGAATTTTATATACCAATGTCACATAAGTTAATATGCCAGTTAATTAAACGAGTTTAGGAAATGATAAGGTCACAAAAAAAAAAAAAAAAAATTATCATTTCAGTTAAATCAATATTACATTAATTCAAAGCAATGACCAATAAAAGTGTAAAAGGCACACAAGAATTTGTTTACAGTTAACAGAACGTGGGGTATACTTATTCAACCAAAAGAGAAAAAAAGAACCAAATAAAAAAAGGATGAAAAAATGAAAATCATATATGCCTTAGTTATTTACTTATAAAAGATAACAGAATTGACTATTTGCGAAAGTTCACTTGCATTACTTAAGCAGTTTCTTCGTAAACATGTTCCTTTATAATAATGCTAGTATCTAAACCAGGCACTGGGGATCCCTTCTCACTATCTTCATAAAGATGCCCAGCAGCCATGGCTCCACCAACATCACTGATGTTCCCAAAAATCAAAATAAGAATCCCGATCGTAGCAGCCAAAAATGAAACCCCAAAAGCAGTGCTCACATTTCCCCTGATCGCTGATGCCACAGCAAAGCCAGTACAAGTTCCTAGTGCTTTTACCCACGAGTGCCATACAGAAAAAGCACCTTCTTTGCCATGTGGTGTACAATCTAGCAACAAAACTCTCCCGAAAGCATGCAAAAGCCCTGCAGAAGTGCTTTGAATGGCAGCAAAAAGCAGTACATGGTGCCTCTGCCAGTTCTTTTCCTCGTAGTAGAATCCCATACCTGAAGTCAACAGAGCTAAGAGGAAACCCAGAAGTTGCATTCTCACAGCATCTGCTTTGATAACATGCTGTAATGGTTGCAGTAGTGGCATTGAAAATGATGGGAAGATGAAGTAAATTAACCAGAAGTAGAGGAAGAATATTGGCTTAAGGCACAATTGACCCAGTAAAAACAATAACCCCCCAGTGAAAATGCACGTTGATGAAAATGATGACATGAAGATCACAATTAGGCTTGCAATCGCATAAGGATATTTGAAAAGGGACAGGAAATATGATTTGGGCACAGAGGAAGTCGTGCTGGTGATTGCCACTGGCCTTAGTGTGACAACATGGAGCATACCAACGAGCCATTTGAGGCCACTGAAAATGGACACAACCCAGAGGCTATCAAATGGGTCCTTTTTGTTCCTAAGCATATGGTAAGTGAAAGCAGAGAAAATGGCAGAGCCTAAGCCACCAGCAGCAGTGGCGTATACCGAGAACCAGCCAGAGACGCCTCTTCTAGTAGGGAATTGGCTAAGTTTAAGTGTCGGTCCAGTGTAGCCGCGAACCATAAGGCCAAGTTGGCGAGTGTGGGAGGCTGAAGCAACAATGTATGATGCAACAATGGCTGCAATATAAAATGGGAAGATGTATGGTGTTTTTATGAAGCCAACGGGGAGACAAAAGAGGGAACCGATGGTTGTTGCAGCTCCAGCAATGAGTTGTGGGTTGTAGCCATGGTCAAGTTGCTTGGAGATCAAGCCAAGCAAGGGACTAGCCAGAATTAGGCCTATAGCCCATGAAATTGAAGTCCATTCCATTGCTGAGAGATTCAGATTGTTCTTTGATATTGATGTGTGCGTGAGTCGATCATACCTGCAGTATATGAAAACTACTTTATCATGTTGAACATGGAGACATTCATATTGGCCCTAGGTGTAGTTTGGCTGGTCATAAATGCGCTTTGTGCTAGCGATCACTCAAGTTTTAGTAATAATTTATAAGGCATAAGAGTTTAGCTAATAATTTAATTAAGGAAAAATGAAATAATGAATGACAGTTTGTTCCCACTAATAAGTTGTTTTCACTTTTTGGGTTCTAATAAATTTTTAATACCATAATTAGTAAAACTCTTGGTATAATCATTTTGTATATGAAAATTTTACATTTATGTACCCTTAAACAATATTTTCTCCGGTTGATATTTTGACCCAAATGGTAAAATTACATTTTAAGAAGAATGAGAAATTTATTCTCCCTTAATGTAATTAAATATGCATAATTACATCTTCTACATTTTACTTTTTTTGTGCAAAGAATTAGAGATGGCAATGAGCCGGGGATCATATCCCTAAACTCGAAAGCGCCCCCCTAAACCTGCCCTATACCCAAAAAAATTTAATTGGCGGTAGTATAGGTATATTGCCGATAATCATCGAATGGGGGTGGAGATTAAAATGGAGACCCAATTCTTGTTTGTGTTTTTCAAAAAGATTATTAATTTTAAATATTCGGGTCCTTCAATAGAATTAATAATTTTGAATATATAGATTTGAGAATAAAATTATAAACGAAAAAATTAATAGCAAAAATGAACCATAAAACACTAATACATCAGTTTGTACATTAAAAAAAAAAAACAATAAAGTGCATGAACTATAATTTTCTGTTAAATGCCTTTGAAGGAATATAGAAAGTGAAGAAAACTTGCTCAAAAGTTGTTTTTTTTTCAAAGTATAATTATTTAACTTTTTTTTCTTTTTTCTGTTTCTTCACAAATTATGAAGAGAGAATACAGAGCATCCCAAAAATTTTTACTGATAAAGAATTTATAGTGATAGAGTTTAACGATAAGGCAACTACTTAGTGCTTAAATGTCACATCAGTAGCCAATTAAATATTTCCAATTTCTTTAGCTGGAAAATTACTCATTACCCAGATAAGTATATTGAGCCGAATTCCTCTAGAAACATAATTAACAAATCTACTTTAACATTATTAATTAAGCTTATAATCATAATTAGGACCTGGAAAATTACAAAAAGCATCAATTACATTGTCAGCTTTTGAACCATTTAAGAAAACTGAAAGCGATAGCTAAATTTGTTTTCATTTTTTTATTTACAGTGATATTATATGTTAAAATGCTGCAGAAATGAACATTACCATTTTCATTTTTGTATTATTTGATTAAATTAAATATTTTTTAATTGGGTGAATTTAAAATATATTTTAATTTTAAAATTTTAAAAAATATATTTCAAGTTTGAGTTCGGGTTTGGGATCGATAAATGGTGCGTTTGAGATTGAGGTTGGACAGTTATAACTTTTAAGTTACAGCACTAAAGTGTATGTTAAACATTAGTTGCTGTAGTTTGGAAACTATATTAATATGATTTTTCACTTGTATAATAGAAAATTTATTATATCTTTAATAATTTTGTCAAAATTATTATTTAAAATTTATATTTACTATATATTATTAATTTTTGTTTCATAATTATAATTTTTTTTCCACATCAGCTGTAGCTTACAGCGCCTCAATCCCAAAAGCACCCAAAATCCTCAAACCCAAACCCCAAAGCAGGGAAGGTTGCCATTCTTCGAAAGAATGATGCAATCAATTTGTTCTTTAAACCAACTCTTAGAGCAAATTATACTGATGTACTTTGTATATATACAATTTTGATTGAATGTTCTACAAAGCAATATACTTTTATCTACAATAATGGATGTAGCTAGAAAAAAGAACTTACAGTTTGATCTCTCTGAGCATACAAGCAATGCCTCTGGGGGTTTGTCCCCAACCTTGATCATCATCATGATCATCAGTTTTAGACACAATTTCACTGATGATGAGGGGAAAAACAACTGGCACAACCGTTGTAACAATGAAGTGAGAGCACATTTCGTACAAATACCACATCCAAATTTCAAGCTTCGATGGCTTTTCTTGTAGCCCTGAGTAGGCCATATAAGCCCCCTTGGCCCTCTCAATTTTCACTGCAGCATCGTGTACGTCAGGCATGTCTTCATTCGCTTCCTGATCTTCTTCTGATACCGACATTCCTTGATCATCTCTTAGAGCCTCATGTTTTCTTTCGGCTGCTGCCGCCGCGGCCATATTCAAATACTAGAACCAATTTTGCAGGTTGCTTAGTGAAGTTAAAGAAGGAGCCGAATTGGCTATTTATTAAAACGGTGATTAATTAATATTTGCATGGCCAGCTGGTGCTGACACTTACAAGAGTTCAATTTGTTTCATGTGTATATATAAGCCTCGGTTTGTTCATAAGTAAGAAGGTATATCGGTATCATTCTTTTTAGCTTATTTGTCTTCTATCTTTTACGGCAATGCCAATTTTAGCTTCACGCTCTGCTACAATTCATGCTCATCATTTGTTTAATCTAATTTCAAATTTCATTTTACATTGTTTGACATGAATCGATTTCCTTGGAGTATTTAATAATTAATTTGCGAGGGAACGAATCTATTGGTGTAAAGAGACAAAAAAATGCACTATGAAATCCCGATATAGCTAGGCCAAATTGAGGAACTCCCGTAGGACTTGTCTTCTATATTTTAACATAAAATAAATAGACTAATTTAAGGGCAACTTAATTAACAATAATTTAAGATGTTTTGGTTCAAAAATACTTGTTCAATAATTTGAAGATTAATTGACTGCGGGAGGTTTGGGTTTGGTTTGCTTGCAGGCTCCATGATTTTCTTTCAATTCCCTAATCCAATGACGTTATGTTAAATTATTTATAATTTAACGTAACTGAAGTTGGTTATTATTCAAATCTATAGTTTTTGAAGCGTAAGTAAGTCTTAATATTAATGTATGTGCAATGGAAATAAATAGGCAATTAAAAGATATTAGTATAAAATTATATTCGAATATGCATATATTTAAAATAAAATTATTATATGATTATTCTATTTTGTATTTATCGAAGAATTTTGTTTTATTAAATTATAATGATCCTTAAAAGAAAAAAAGTCAGAATTTATTTATTTATATTTGAGACTGTTCATGATAATGGGATGGAACGGGACTAGAGCAAATTTTTATCCAAAAAAAAGGAAAGTAAATGAAATTTGTTTTTATTCCATTTGAATATAGGAGACGAGAATGGGATTGCGAAATCCCGTCCTATCTCGTCTTATTGCCAACCTTAACTCAATTATAAGTTCAAAAGACTGACTAATATAATTGCTTTTTTTATTAATATAATTTTTAATCAATTAACTCTCACACATAATTTTTTTTTTTTAAAGTAACATAATGAACTTTCATCTGGAAAATCCGAAAACAGTGTCTGATCCTTTATCGTACAACCCTACAAATCGAAGCGTGTCACCTCAGTAATTCGCCAACTGACGTGGTGTCACCTCAGTAATTCGCCAACTGACGTGGCATTCCTGCAATGCCTGATTCACGTATGGTGGCACTGTCGCGTACAACCACCTGACAGACCCAAGCAAACTGATAACTCATTATTATTTGATTTCTGGACAAAATAACACTTAGATACCAAATGTTTTTCTTAATTGACTTAGGTTCCACCGTTAAAATGGTTTGTTTTATCTGAATCAACTCATTTATTAATTAAAAAAACTTTAATCATAATCTGATCCAATTAATTACTATTGTGTCTGATAATCCTATTATCCATTCAACATAATTTTAATTTTTTTAAATGCTCTTTTAACATATGTAATTAATTTTATGTTTAAACTATAACAAAAGGGTGTGTTTGGCAAATGAGATTAGACAATACAATTCTATCTTATAATTAGTAAATTTAAAAGTTGCATTATGGTGCATGGTATAATTAAATTAATATAACTAAATATAAAATACTAAATCATTTTTAATTCTAAATAACATTAATATTAACATCAAACAATATTATAAAATATTTTTAGAAATAATTCAATCTATATTGTACCAAACATATTATTGCATTATAGATTAACACTATGCACATAATATAACATAATTAATGCAATATGATATAATACAGTGAGTTAAACGCATAAAAAAGATATTAAATTATGTAAAGAGTATAACGCATAAAAAAGATATTAAATTATGTAAAGAGTATAACAAAGGTTTATTAAATAAAAAGGCTCAATATAATATAATTAATTAAATCATTAATCATAACATAAATGAGTTTTTACGTCGAACATTACTCTAAACCTGAATCCAATTTAGTTATTGAGCAGGTGCATGCATATTCCATTTAATATTTATATAAATTTTAATTGATTCAAATTTATTATTTCTCGTTGGATTAGCAAATATCACAAAAAAGCTATCAACTCTAATTTTATACGTACAGCTTCTAAAATGATTTTTCTAAATCACGTTAATTGATGTCTATCTATTCAGGGTTCAAGTGATGATTTCAGAAGTGTTTGGAACTTAACTGTATTTATTAACACCTTTAGACGTCCGATTTCCTAAATCGAAATGTCAAATAGTGTGACTTCTGTGATGAATTTATAAGTATTGGGGATTTTTATGTATTCAATACAAAGACTAAGGATCTTAATTAAATTTTTACCCACCAATTTTCCTTAGGTTTAAACGTAATAATTCAAAATTCTAGTGGCAAACGAAGCAATGCCGATACCTTTACAACTGATATCCCGCGTAGTGTACAAGCGAAGATAAAAAGGTGAACGCTGAAGGCTGAAAGCACAGCACCGCACAGCACCAGCGGCAACTAACAGTAGTGTTAGTGAATTTGCGAAGTTAGGTGCAAAATTTAGGGATCTGAGAGAGAGAAAAAAAACCAAAAAAAGAAAAAACACGAATCAATGAATCGCCACCACGACCCAAATCCCTTCGATGAAGAAGAGGTCAATCCATTTTCGGTAATTTTAATCTCTCTCTCTCTCTCTCTCTTCCTTTTTTGCCCCTTCTCCAGATCTGTGCTCTTCATTGTTCTTTTTTTTCAATTTTTATATTTATTTATTGGGTGTATTGTCGGAAATGGATTTTGATCCGGATCTAAAGTCCTAACTTGTATTTTCGTAAGCCTTGTTTTCTGTTTAATTGATGATAAATTGTAGGGATTTTTTTTTTAAATTGTGATATGGAAAAATATTTGGTAGCTTATGTAAATTTGAAAATTAAATTTTCTAGGAAACAAAATTAGTTCAGTAATAGTTCGTGAATAAGTTCATTGTTATATATATATATATATTTTTGGTGCTGATAATAGGATATAATGAAGTAATGTTATCAAATTGCTGTACTTTGAAATGCGGATGGATAGAAAAAAGTTCAACTGAGGTGGCTTTATATGTGATGTGGTTAGTAAATTGTGGAACTTGAATTTTGCTTTTGGAAGGTGGATTGAAGCTAGGGATGAATGAAAATCCAGTGAATCGAGATGGCATATATGTGATATTGGTAGATGATGCTTGCATTTTGATAAGTAGATAACATAATGATAATATGCAAATATGTGTGTAGCAAGATAATATTTGATTACTGGGTCATTATGGGTTGCAGCAATTCTGCCAGTTTAAAATGCTGTGGTTAGGTTACTAATAGTAAAGATACTCTCTTTTTTTTTTTTTTTGCAATTTAATACTATAGAAGTTTCATTTACGAAGGAATTTTTTCTGTTTTATTTGTTATTTTTCTGCTACTTTGTGTCACTTATTGGGTTGTCTTGTAGAATGGCCCGGGTGCTCCTGCATCAAGGTCACAGGTTCCTTCTGTGACATCTGAACCTATTGGATTTGGACAGAAATATGGGGCGACAGTTGATATTCCACTAGATAATATGAACGTAATGACTTCTCTGCTTCCAGTGCATACTTGATTTCCTAGGTGAATTGGGTCTTCTTATCACATTGTATTTTTTTTATTTTTTGATTGGTGCAGGAGCCTAAGAAAAAAGAGAGAGAGCTTGCATCGTGGGAAGCAGATCTTAAAAGGAGGGAAAAGGTTAATTTTGTTAACCTCTCATTAAAGGCTTGCTTTATTCCCTTCAGTGTTACATTTTCTACTCTCGTTCATAGCCACAGTGACTCAGTTACATTTGGCTTTTGTGTAGTTGTCTTACTTACTTTTCATTTATTTAAAACCAGGAAATAAAACGAAGAGAAGAGGCTATTGCCAAAGGTTAGTAATTGAGACCATAATCATTTTGCTGTCTTAGTAATTTCTCTTTTATCTGCTCCCTGATATTCTTTTGATGGTGCACATCAGCTGGCGTTCCCACAGATGATAGAAATTGGCCACCTTTTTTTCCAATTATTCATCATGACATATCGAAGGAGATACCAATTCATGCTCAAAGGCTGCAGTATCTTGCTTTTGCTAGTTGGTTCGGTATGGAGGCTGAACTTTATCTACTTTTATGTTTTCAAACTATTAATGTGAAAAGTTTCTAGTCATACTTTGCTAGAAGTGTGTTTTTGTCTTTACTTACCAATGTTGGTACTTGCTTAAATGATGAGGCATGACATTGAGTTTCTTCTATAGGACAATTGCTTCTTTTATGTTGCAAAATATGTAAACAGATTTTTGTTGCTTTGCTTTTTCGGTTTTACTTTATGGCAATTCTACATATGTTTGACCTTGTCATTGCAGGTATAGTTCTCTGTCTTGTATTCAATGTAATTGCCGTGATTGTCTGTTGGATTAAAGGCGGAGGTAAGCTCTTCTTTCATGGTCGTGGTTTTGAGTTTTAAGGACTATGTGTTAGGTTTTAGAACTATTATGGAACTTGAAACTTCTGACAAGGTTGGCAACTTGTAGGTGTCAAAATCTTTTTCCTTGCAACAATTTATGCTTTGCTTGGAGTGCCTATGTCATATGTTCTTTGGTACAGGCCTCTTTATCGAGCAATGAGGTAAGTATTGTGATGTTATATTCTTAAATTTTATCTAAGGCCAACCAAATAATGTTGATATACATGTGACTGACTGGATAAGAACGTTATGTTGAATGCAATTCGTTGATACGACAAGGATTGTCAATGGAAAGAGTTTTATAATTCTCTTAGCATTTGGACCGTAGGAGAGAGAAGATCAATTGTTTTATTTTTTCATTTATTTTAAAAATATTTTGGCTATTTAACTGGATAATGTTACTTCATTGCATGACCTCTTTATAAGTGTCCAGTTGCAGTTGCATTCTTGCTGTAATGTGTTTGTTCTTTATATTGATGACTTAAAGTATAAATAACTTTGAACTATTAGGCACCTCTTGGTCGGTGGATCTATTGCTTCTAAAGTTACCGCATCATGTACTTTGCTCCGCAACTTGTATTTCAGAAAAGGGGTCAGTGACCACATGAAAATTCATTATCTAAGACAATGTATAAACAAAGATAACCTCACCATTGTGTCTGATGGACGGTGAAAACAAAATTTAATTGGCATGAAAATGCCTTTCTTGGTTCCATAGGTTAGGCATAGGGGTGTGGAGCAAGCTGCTGACAATCTAAATTGTCATTTAAGTAACTTAAAGCCTCATGCAAAAGCCTATATTGTCAAGTGTAACTTCTTGACTCTGAGATATTTATTTTTCTGCTATTGTTTTTGTCATTATTTTGATTTTTTTTATTTAACTGTTGGTGGTGTGTGGAAAGCTGTCCATGCTAAAACCTCTCCCAAATTGCCAGTCTATTTAACTGTGTCACTTAAACATTTTATATTTTGATTTTTCCTGTTTATATGGTTGGTTTTCCCAGTTAAATGTTTCTTTTTTAATTTTTGGATGATCATTTCATTGGGTGGTAAAATGCATGTCCGTTAACTGGTGAGAGGGAGCAACGTATAGTGACTTTGTTGTGAATATAGTTAGAAAAAAAAATGCTTGGATAATGTGTATTTAACCTTTGAAAATGTTGTTGTTAGCATGAGAATCATGTATTCAATCAGCTAAGCCTGTCTGAAATTGCAGGACGGATAGTGCATTGAAGTTCAGCTGGTTTTTCCTGTTCTACTTGGTAAATTCCATAAATCTATCATGATTACCGATGAATCATTCTCATGATTAGTATCGTCTTTTTCTTTCCTTTGCTGACTGAGTTGTATCGCACAGATCCACATCGGTTTTTGTATCTTTGCGGCTATTGCTCCTCCTGTTGTCTTCCATGGGAAGTCATTGACGTAAGTATCTTAGTTTTTTAATTTTCTCTCTCAGTTCTAAGAACCATGGCTGTTAACCATTGTAAATTTGGCTTGGATTTTGTTTTTTGGCCCCTGTGGCATAGTATAAAATTTAGCTTTTACTAGATTGAAATTATGGAAAAACTATAGTAGTTTTGTGGATTTTTATTGGGCTTGGTCTCCCTGTGTCCTAGAATCATGATTGTTGACCTTGCTGCTGAAAATGTTTGAAGCCATTTCCTGTTTTTGTCCACTTCTATTTTATCTGTTTACGGATTCCTTTTTTTTCCATTGCAGGGGTATCCTAGCGGCAATTGATGTCATTTCTGATTCTCTATTGGCTGGGGTAAGTTGTGTGATACATCCTGCATTTATGTCTTTTATTAGCAATTGACAGTGGATATTGAGTATATTTACTCATTGTCTTGCTACTTTGGTAGCATGCCTCTGAAGAAAATTTCATACAACCGATACTAGTTTTCTTTGGGTTTCATGTCAAATATAGTTGTATAAAGGAATATAATTTTATTGTCCATAGTCATCTGTTTTTTTCCTATCATTGGTGTAAATTATATTCCATATGCAAAAAAGATTATAACCTCAATCATCTTCATTACGACATCATTGTGCGTCTGCAAGACTTCATTGTGCAGTATTGGACATAAATGGATCACTCAGCTGATAAACTAGTTAATCACTGTTGAAAACTCGAAATGTCTCACAATTGTATTTGAAGATGAAAGGCTTTGTCATACATACATAAAAGGAGGATTATTTGCCTATGGATTTCTATGATGCGTTTTTTTCATCAGTAAGCTTTGTTTTGGTGCTTCTCACATTCAATATGAGTTGAGATCTCTAATGGCTTTGACCTATCAAGGAATGTAAATGTTAAACCTTCATTGAGAGGGAGATCAGTTTGTCATAGAAATACAAAATTATTACCGTATCGCAAGATGCTCTTTTGCTTGTCATTCTTGCTTCAATTCTTTTATTTGGAGGAATTAGGGAATCTCAATTTCTATGGACTTGATTCTTCCAGGACTTGATGTAAGGCTATTATGTAAAATCTATTGTATTATACGATGGCCTTTTAACTGTTTTAATGTTACTTTTTCTGGTTCTGGATGATTTAGTATCATATGGATGATGCTTTGAAAATTAGTTTCTTCTAATGTTAATGCTTGAATAACTGACAATTCTGGTTTTCATGCAGATCTTTTACATGATTGGATTTGGCTTGTTCGTCTTGGAGTCACTTCTAAGCTTATGGGTTATTCAGGTTAGAGAAAAGTTCATTGATTTCAGTTAGTCCTTCAACGCACCTAGAAAGATTCTATATGGAACTATTAACTACTGCACGTGTATTTTATCTAATTATAAGTACCACTAGCTTGCTGCTCAATTTCATGCATGCTATTTTGGTTTTTTCAAATTCTTTGTCTATCATTTGATTGATTTCTCCTTTTTTTTCCCCTTCTGTTGTGCAGAAAATTTACATGTTTTTCAGGGGAACAAGTGAGACATGATGCTGGGATCTTTTTTCGAGTTTGAAATTTTAGCACTGCTTGCTGCTTTGGAGGGTTGTTTAATATATTCTTCCACCTTCGATTTATGTTTATTATTTCTTTGTCCTGTTAGTTATATGTTTTTTTTTTCCTTCTATCCTTTGTCTTTTTACTCATTTTCTTCTAGGTGAAAGACTACGAGTAGTTGATACAATAAGTTTGCTAAATAGGTGTTCTAGGAACTTTTATACCATTTTTATAAATCAAATACGTGATTTGCTTTCGATATATAATATGATTTTCCAAACTCATTAATGAAGTCACTGAATTTTTTAGAATGTTTGAAATGATATGATAACTAAGCATGATACAAAGATGCAATATTTACTTTATAATTAAGAAAGAAACCGATCATGTTTTATAATCCAGATGCATAGATGATGATTGGGTTCACAGGTTGAGAATAATTCAGTCATTTTTTTTTAATTTCTTTATTATAATCTTTTACCCTCTTATTTTCTCTCCCTTCGTCTTCCCTCTTTCAGTCTTCCCATTTTCTTTCTTTTTTTCGGTTGCCGACCAATTACAATAATTGATTTTTTTTAATTTTCATTATTATTAAAATTATTGTTGTTGTTATTATTATTATTTATTCAAAATAATTATTGTTAATAATAATACTAACATAACAATCAAAATCACAACAATAATAATAATCACAATTATTATTATAATCAATAATGATAATAATTAATTTATGTTATTTTAATAATGTATAATAATGTGGTTTGATCATAAGATAAAGTAAGCATATCAATAATAATACAATTCATTCTTTTCGATTGTAATTCTTGTAGTTAAATAAATAATTTGTTATAATTTTTATTCTAACTTATTTTGATTTCAATCTATTTTAATTACGGATCAGTAAATACGAGATTAGTGTAGTGACTTTTGAAAGGGTAGTAAAAACCCATCATTCGTTTAATAAAATATTGAGGGAATAATGCCGTCAACGTGGTCAACTTAAAAAGATTATTTTATAATTGATACTAGGTAATTGAAGAAACCGAGTCTTTTGCACCGCCGCAATTTATTCGACTGTTTTAGAGCATTCTATAGCTGTTTTTGTAGTTGTTTTATCAACCAATATTCAAATGAAAAAATAATTCACTTTGACCACGGAACTCTTTCTTCTCCAATAAATCAAGAAAGGAAAAAAAAATATTACCAGAAGTTAGTATTATTTATTTATTTATTTATTTTAAGCATTGCTTAGGAACCTAGAAGCACCCACACATAGTGGAGACTGTCCAAAGAAAATTATTATAGTAGTATATGTTGACTGGTTGAAAATATAAGCTATTACTTTATTTGGCTTTGATTTTCATCACTATTTTGTTTGATTAATAAGATAAATAGAATATTACAAGAGTAATGTTAGGGGTTCCAATAATTAAGTTCCAAATATAAAATTTATTATTTAATATGTAAATAATATATAATAATTAAGAATTAAGTTAGGACTTAAATTATTAGAATCTCAGGTATCATTAATATCACGAAAAAATTTGAAACAAAAAGTACTTAAACTGTGAGAGCATAGATCATTTAATTGAGTGGATGTTTAGAATTGATAGGCTTCTACTAAATTCTGAGCGTACACGAGTCAAAGTTTTAAGCCTGGCAAATATTTAGATTAATTTACAATTAATGTTGACAGCCACTGATTGTTTCCATGACGGTGAATTAAAACCTCAATAAAGCTGAAACATACTATTAGTTAACTTTTATCTATTTATTTATTTATTGTTATTATTATTATTATTGTAAAGAATAACTTATTAACGAAGGATTCTTCAATTGATACACCATATTTTATTAATTAAATAAAGAAAAATATCCACCGTCCACTCGTTTTTTTTAACTTTTTTAAAAATACATAATTTATTTGTTTGCTGGAATTCACCTAAAGTTACATTTTGTTTCACTTTTTCACTTCTGTTTAGAATCCGTTATGAAAACTAACGGAATCTTAAAAAAAATAACAATTTTACCCCCAAACTAAAAATACAATTTCACTCTAAAAAATGTAAAAAATAATCAGATTTAATAATGAATATCATTATTGGTACGTTAATGAAGTACAAATAAATCTTAACTACTAGAGATTATAACTCAATGAATAATAAAACTCTACTTATCTTAAATTCAATCACTATTATGGATTTATTTTTAATACTATCGTTATAATTTAAAGATTCTAATTACGTATATATTTTAAAAAAAACCTCAGATTCGATAATGAATTAATTTCTTTATCGATCAAAAAATAATCGATTTAATCTAATTATTTTTGAATTTTGAAATTGTAATTTTGTTTTGGGGTAAACGATCATTTTTAAAGCTTCATATTTTAATCTGATTCTAAACTAAAAAGAAACAAAACGTAACTTTTGATTCCAAAAAAAATCAAGATTTTTAAAAAATGAAAACCCATGACGATTTAATATTTTTTCATTAAATAATTTTATTTATTTTTAAAAATACTTTGTATTAAATTAATGCGATATTTTATTCAGTTATACTATCCATTGACATATGTTATTAAATTTTAACACTAATGATAATTGATTAAAGTCAATCACCAGTTATTAATAATTAGTGCCATATTAATTGGGATACAAACTATTTATTATAAATTTCCAAATTGAAGTGTTATAGTATACAAAATTATTATAATTTGAACTATATATAATTTTATAGTAAAATCCAGAGTCTACATAAACCTTCTCAAAAATCTACTTCCGTCAACAATTTTTTTTTAAAATAAAAATATTTTTTCTCCTATATTTTATTAAAAAAAAAAATACTATAAAAACTTGAATTGATACCCTCAACAATTAATTACTTATGAGTTACAACTGAAGGAATTAGAAGATTGTGGTCCTCATACCTCAATGAAAATGAAAGAAGTCCAACTTATAGATTGTGAGATTAAGCACACTCAGCCATACTTTCTAACAAGTGTATTGTATAGTCCAAAGATTGAATTGGACTGCGTACAATTTACCATCTTCATATCTCTCCTCCACTCCACACCCCAAACTCCTAATCTCCAAACAGCCACCACCCTCGTGCCACGTGTCTCCCCACATATCCAAAACTGCAACAAATCACCACCACGCTTCTCCATCCCTTTGTTGATCACAAATGCCATGCCATTACCTCATCATCTCATCAACAATTCCATCCCCCCCCCCTCTTTTTCAATTATTATTTTTGCATTTTCTGAGGTAGCCAAGTTATATAAAATGACAATTATACCCCCCACATAATCACTTAATCCCATTCATTGTCCCTTCTTTTCTCTCCTTTTAACATCACCTCCAAAATTTGTCCAAACCAAAGGGTACTCACAGAAACCCGTAAAACTAAAACAAATAACACATCACTCTTCCATGACAGCAAGTAAAACTGTTTGCTTTCCAAACTGCCATCTGTTTTCTTTCATCCCATGATTTTTGTCCTTTCAATTATATATACTTGTGCTCCAAAATTTGCCTCTTAAAAATCTAAATAAGATTCCAAAAGGTATCCCATCTCATCATTTTCATGTCTCATTTCAGAATTTAGCTGAAAGAATCCTAAAACGTTCATTTCTGCTCTAGCAGCAGCATCCCTCACCGAGCCAAAAAAAGAAAAGAAAGAAAATGGCCATTTCCCTCAACTCACCATGCTCTCTTTACTCGCCAACAAAAACCCACTTGGGTTTTTTCAACAACCAAAGACAACTAGCGGTTTTTTACAACAAGAGAAGCAGCAGCAGCAGCAGCAGTAGCAGCAGCAAGCAGAGAGGATGTCTTGTGATAACATGCTCAGCAGGTGACTCACAGACAATTGTGATTGGTCTGGCGGCAGACTCGGGGTGTGGCAAGAGCACTTTCATGAGGAGACTAACAAGCGTCTTTGGTGGAGCAGCAGAGCCACCAAAGGGCGGCAACCCTGATTCAAACACTCTCATCAGTGAAACCACCACTGTGATTTGCTTAGATGATTATCACTCGCTTGACAGAACTGGAAGAAAAGAAAAGGGTGTCACTGCACTTGATCCTAGAGCCAACAATTTTGATCTTATGTATGAACAGGTTAAGGCTATGAAAGATGGAGTGTCTGTTGAAAAGCCCATTTACAATCATGTCACCGGTCTCTTGGACCCCCCCGAGCTCATCAAGCCCCCCAAGATCCTTGTCATTGAAGGCTTGCACCCAATGTAAGTCAAATTTTAGCTTTGAATTCAGTACGGTGCTGAGTTTTGTGTGAGTATTTATAATATATTGAGGGGTAGTTATGAAATAAGAAATAAGAAATAAGAAATAAGAAATAATTTAACCATGTATTAATATAAATATACATGGGACAATAAAATTCGGTTAAACTCATAATCTAAATTATTTATTAAGGTATTGACTTGTTTCTTTCCTCAGCGTTGGTGTTTTTCCTCTCTTTAAAAAATTAGATGGGTTCCTTTATTCTGGCCATTCATAAGAATCGTGAATGAATTGAAAGACTCTTTTTTTTAGTATTTTAATTATGTCTTTTGATTTTTTTCAATTTTTAATTATACCAAACAAAAATATCTTTCCTCTTGTGGATCATATTTATTTATTAATTTTCGACCGCATGTATTTGTTTTAATTGATTCCTAAACTTTTGTGTGTAATTTTGTAAGTTTGTTTGTCGCCCACCGTATTAAGGGGGGGTAAAGTTTGGTGGTAATGACATATTTAATAAGATATGACAAATTAACTTTTTTGATCAAAATATGAAAACTCAAGGGGCTTTAATGATATAAACTCTTTCAGAGTTATGATTCTTTGGCCCATTGAATATAAACTCTTTCACTTCCGAGATGAGCCTTTATGATTCTTCGGCCCATTTAATTTTCTGTTACGAGGGTGGCAATATTTCCACCATTTTTTATTATTACTATTTTATTTTTATTTTGCAGTGACAACTTTATAATCAGTATAATATTTAAAAAGTAATACTAATTAAGTCATTATTATTATTATTATTATTTTAAGGCTTGGTTTGGCTTGATTATGGTTTATAATTATTGGAATTCAACACACACACACAAAAAAAAATGTATAAATAAAATGTTAGGAGTACTTTTGGCATAAATGGGGTGAATTTACAAAAAAAAAAATGAATTTTTAAAATTTTAAAGGGATGTATTAATAAAAAGGGTGAGTGCGGGAAAATATCGCCAGTATGACCAGCCTTGTTATTAACCCCATTTCCTCTGCATTTATATGTTTTTGAGCTTGGACTCATCTATTTAATTTTATTGCTTTCAACAATATGCTTTTAGTTATCACCAGAAAGTAAAAGCATTTTGTAAATTCAACAAAATTGCTGAATTTATTGCATTTTGATTTAAATTCCTCTTATTGTTTAACCTGCTTAACCATAAATGCGAAACAAATATGTAGGTATGATGCTCGGGTGAGAGAGCTCTTGGACTTTAGTATCTATTTGGACATTAGCAATGAGGTTAAATTTGCATGGAAAATTCAGGTAACTACTTTCTATATTTAATTAATAATAACACTTAGCAGGTATTTATGATTTTGTATATATTGTAAGTTGTAAACACGTTGCAATCAATGCAGAGAGACATGACAGAGCGAGGACACAGTCTTGAGAGCATCAAGGCTAGTATTGAAGCCCGAAAGCCAGATTTTGATGCCTATATTGGTAAACCTTCGTATGGTCATGTTAGACTTGACCTAAATACTAATGTTGGATTGTTACATTTAAGTTTCTTGTCAAATACTCAATTAAATGGTCATGCGTTAAAATCTCAATGTATCATCTTTGTCTACAGTGCTTGTTAATATTTGCTATCACAAAAGGAACATAACCAATGTTTTGTTTTTGCAATTGTTGGTGCAGATCCACAAAAGCAATATGCTGATGCAGTGATTGAAGTGTTACCAACCCAGTTGATTCCGGACGATAATGAAGGAAAGGTTTTGAGAGTTAGGTTGATCATGAAAGAAGGAGTGAAGTACTTCAGCCCGGTTTATCTGTTTGATGAAGGATCAACTATCGAATGGATACCTTGCGGAAGGAAGCTTACATGTTCTTACCCCGGCATCAAATTCTCTTATGGCCCTGACGCTTACTTTGGCCATGAGGTAATTATTTCTCAGTAATCTATAAACTCAGATTTTAATTGGGTGGATTTTCTTTGTGATAACAAGTGATGCTAACTAATGAGCTATTGTGCTGTGTATGTTCATCTTCTTAGGTCTCGATTTTGGAAATGGATGGGAAATTTGACAGGTTAGATGAGCTAATTTATGTCGAAAGCCATCTAAGCAACTTATCAACCAAGTTCTATGGAGAAGTCACCCAGCAAATGTTGAAGCATGCCGATTTCCCTGGCAGCAACAACGGAACCGGTCTCTTCCAAACTATAGTTGGATTAAAGATTAGGGATCTCTACGAACAAATCATCACCAGCAAGGCTGCGGCTCCGGTAGAAGCGAAAGCTTAAACACTGCCTGGTAATATTAAACAAGGCAACACAGATAAGTTGCCAAAAATCCATCTATTCTTTTCCGAGTCCCTTTTCTTGTTTCAGTTGAGTGCTAGGCCAGCATTTTCCTCTTAAGATACTCCTATGTATGTATTTATTTCATGTTGTAATCTATGAACACTTTGTTAATAACTCAATATAGAGATGCAAAAGCAGAGATGAAATTCAATCAAGAAGTGCTCATAGGCATATTAAGTTGGAGTGTCTTCGAATTATACTCTTCGTCTCTTTCAATCAGTATAATAAATCTATTTCCTAGACACTAGAAAAGAATGCCAAGTTAACTTGGGATTCGAGAAAGCGCAAAGAAAACCCGCGTTGAAGGGATATTAATATTATAGTTCAAAAATAGTGCTGCTTATATTATATCTTCTTTGCATAATGTATTACAATTTTAAAGTATTCCACAATTTTAAGGGGAACAAACAGTGATCCAAATTATCGGCATCTATTAATGTGAAATTAAGGATCATTGAAAAATTTTCAAGACACGCTCTATTTTAGTGTTGTAAATGGGCATTTATATTATTTTAAATTGTTGTTTGGAGTGTGATCTGACAACAGTGCCATTGAATTTTGGGGATCAAATAATTTTAATTTTGTCCTTTTTTTGCACAAAAAAAAAAAAAAAAAATTTCTTAAAGGAGTAGAAATTGTTTTTAAGGATAGTGCTTTGCGCTCGCTTTAACGAATATTTTGGATGCTGGTCTTGTAACAACTTTGTGGTTTTAGGAAGCATCTTTTGGGTTAATAACGAAATTACATGTCCTTAACGTGCAACATGTTGTTTATAACTTCATTCATAGATAACATGTTGAAATATTTTGAGAGACCTGTGTGACATTATTGTTACATATCAAACATATATATGACATGTCGTTTTGTATCTAAAGAAGTTAAAACGTAAAATCCATATTAGGGTTCATTACTCCATTATGTGAATGACTTGTCATATTATGTTGGGGGCCTGTATGTCTTGTCGTTTATAGTTTTAGCACATGGATGACAAAACTTATAAAATTACTTTAATAAGTAAGGTTTTTAAAATTATGTTATTAAAGGAATGAAATAAGATTGTTAAATTAGTAAATGATATATTAGATATTTTAAAAAAGTTTTTCAACCACTACTCTGAAAAGTCATAATTTGATTTTTTACTAGTAAAGACAAAATATTTTATTTAATTTTCGAAAGCCTACAAACAAAACAAGAAAAAAAATTTAAAAAGAGTTTATGGAATTAAATAAGTATTTATAATCATTAGATAAGTCATACTAAATAGGCAATTAACATGCACAATGCATTAGTTTTAGTCAAAGGATATTTGGATTCATCCTCCAAAAAGAAGATCAACAGATTTGAATTAATGATGTCTTTCTAGATTTATAATGATGATGGAAAAAAGAAAAAGAAAAGAGAACTGGAAATTTGGATTCTACCTCCTCAAATATAGGTGCTTAATTCTTCTATTTTATTCTGATTTTCTGCATGCTCCATGATGAAGTCAAAAATATATTTCATGAGAGCTGTTTCTTTTTAATGATAGGGTAGCTATTTGATGATTTCATCTAGTCAAAACTTCCACTCTATCAAGTCAGACCAGGAGTTTGTAGAACCAACTCTATTGAAATTTCTTAATTTCCTTTTTTATCTAATCTTGTCAAATATTTTGCACAAATACTTTTTGTTCTGAACATGCAGGAAAAACGCTCTCATTGTCTGTCCACGATTAGCTGAGTGGTGAGGGAAATATTAGAATCCCTTGATCAGTTGATCTTGATCAATTAAGAAGAAATATAATGTAATTATTTGATGGGGGTATATTTAGGGAAGGGGTTTTATAAGAATACTTAAGGGGCGCTAATAGTTCAACTCTGCTAATAAACGCACGTTATAATTACTGAGTCAGCTGTTATGTCTTGCACCCTTAATAAATATGCGTGTATTAGTTTTACAAGATACATGTGAACTTGCTAATTTCTCCAGTTCATGGATCTAACATTATTGATTTTACTGCTTATCTCATCTTGTCAGAATTTTTGTGCGTAAACTTCTGTTCAAAGTTAGTCAGGAGCCAGGAAGACATTCCCATGTGTCTGGAGTTGAAAACTTGCGTTTCTAGAGTGGCGCTGGCCACCCCTAACGTATAACCTTTGGCCTCCTGAGTTGTTAAACAATTTTATTATAGCTCCATTGTTCATTGTTGGTCTATTCATTTTATAAATTTTATGTTATAGTTTAGTTAAGCTTCTAATTTCTTCATTATTGCCCCTTTCAAACCAAAATCTGGGAATTTCTTGAACATAATATTTTGAGCAAGAAACGATCAAATTCCAAGTTCATTAATAGGGTGAAGAGGACAAATCTCTACCTTTACATGTAGATGAGGAGTTAAAGTAAAAGATTTTAAACCTTAACGCAAATTAATTTTTAACTCGCTTTTAATTGAAATTTCGTTTGAACATCCGTATCCGAGCATGCATGACTACCATTAACCGTACTTTTCTTTTAAAAAAAATATAAATGAAGCTGAGTAACCTGAATTTGGTAGAGGACCGAGGTCAAGCTCATCATTCAAATAAGTCGCAATTTTTGCCCCAAAATCTGAGTCCCCAAAGAAGAAGGGTTAGATGGAGAGAACTCTCTTCCCTTAAATAAAAATGAAAATGATTGACTAGCCCATAAAGAGGATTAAAAGGCCTACATAGTAAAGGTAAATTAGAAATAAAGTTATAATAAAATGCTAATGCAAAGCCATTATAAAATGCTAATGCAAGGTAAATTGGGCTTCGCACTCAGAAAAACCATATAAAACATTGACAATTTTTTACATCTAGATTCCCAGAAAGTATGTCGATCACAGAGTTTTCATTTTTTTTTAACTCTTTTTTCTTGTTAAACCCTTTAAATAAATAATAACATTGCCTTGTCACTTATCTTCAAGCTCAATGATTGCACTCTTCCTCACGAAAATGAGAGTTTATTCATTTGTTCTCTCTAGTTGTTTTCGGATTTTTGGGCCGGGCCTCAGTTTTAATCCATTGAGACCGGTCCAGGTAGACAGGTCCAGGTATTAGGCTAATCGTTAGGCCAGCAGGCGTACTGTATTTATCAGTTTTCTTTTCGGAGAATCAATTTTGTTTAGAAAAACCCAAGGCTTTATAGCAAGTTTACTTATTTGGAGAGTCATTTTTCTTGTGCAAATGGCTGGTGGCGTCAAGGCGAAGGAGCAGAAAGCCAATCATGGGCTGATCTTTCTCTCGATATTGTAAATTTAATCGCCAACCCTCTTTATTACACTGAGCAAATAAGTTTCCAGGCCATTTGCTGGCGAGCAGCAAAAATTGTCGAGCATGCGGATGAACTCCCGTGGTTGATGGGTTACAAATCAATCTCGTGTTATCTCTACGACCCTTCTCACAAACGAAAATGCACTGGTTCGATTAGTGATGAAAGCAGAGAAAAATTCACCGATGTGGAAGTTGCATCAATCGATTCGAAACAGGATTGGGTGCTCTTCAAGGGAGAGGGATACATTATGTCCGGAATCTATCATTCATTCTTCTTATTCTTCTACACACCTTTTACAGATGAGATTATTGTAACTTCCAGAATTGAAGTAGCCTTGGTGTTGGAACGGGATCAGGAATTTAATGTCCTTCTCAACGACTCCAATTTCTCCGGACTGTGTGATATTTTGAATATTAGTATTTTCTGAAACATATTGTATATGCTTTTGTAAAGCTGGAGATAAAACCTGGACTCAGTTTTGGTTTGATGCTGAATGTGGACATGTTGAAAAACTGGTGTGCCTGGGTGGATTCTTCTACCGTTTCTTCCGAACCGAGAAAGCTATTGGTGCCTCTAACGTTGCTTCTAGAGAGTGGGAAATACTCCTTTATCCCCCCTTGAATGGAAAGAATATGGAAGCATCTTATCGTATGATCTTTGTTGGGAAATTCTCCCGGCTTAAGTTCTTACTTTTTTTGGTTATTAGTGTAATTCCAATGGGCAGAAAATTCATCAAAGGATAGTTTTTCTGCTCCGAAAAAATAATTATTATTTTTATCATGTCCAAAGAAGTTGACAAACTTGCTGGATATGTAAAAGAAATCCTTGCTTTTCCATCACTTCAACGTGTATACAAAAAATAAGTGACATTTCGTTTCGTACAGCATTTTCAAGAAGTAGCTGAGTCCGGCATTTATAGTAGAAAAAAAAGATTCACAAGAGGTCTTTCAAACCATAATAAATATTTTTCTTCTTTTTTTTTTTTTTAAATAATTGAAAAAGTTCAATTTCGAATTTTCTTCAGTAGATTTGGTCCTGTTTTCAAATTTAATCGATCACGGAGAGAATGGTATGAAGTTGAAATCTTGGGCGATAAAACTTTGTTTTTGGGTACGCCACCAAGATTGGTTCCAATAGAAAAGGGAGTGAATTTGCAAACACAGTGCATATGGTTTGATTATTTGATTGTAATCAAATAGCTAACTTTCTGTCCGGAAGCCTCTTGCAAGTGATGACTCGTCAAAATCTGTCCCAGTCTCCCAGAAGTTCGTGATTATGAAGATTTCAAGATGGAGCACTTACAGAAAGTTTGGATTCAGCCTCCTGAAAGAAGATCTGTAAATTTGATTTAATTCCTTGTAGATTGATGGTTACGATGGGAACAAAATTTGGATTATGTTGTTATTTATTTTATTATAGAATTTCTCTATAATGATAGAATTGCTCTTTTATGATAGGCCGTGTGGAGAGTGTAAGTTAGATCAAGTGATACAATGAGTTCATAAATATAATATTATTGAAAATCCTTTTGCTTTGGTTTTATTTATTCTTATTGTCAAAATATTTGTACAAATACTTTTGTTATGAACTAAGGCAAGAAAACATCCAGATTGTTGATGAAAAATGGATTGGCAGGAAGGGAAAATTTAGAATCCCTTGGTCAATTATAGTGTAACTCAGACAGCTAAGATTTACTTTTTAGTATGAAATTTCTTATCGACGTGAGATATTTATTTTTCCTATTAATTAGTATAACACAACTTCTATATTAATATATGATTATTATACTGTAAAATCTCAATCTTAAGTGGCTTTTATAATATTTAATGGTCAAGATCTGTTTTTGCTTTTTCTTAATGCTTAAAGGACTTTTTATTAACCAAATGGTTGTGGTTCAGTTGGTAGCGCAAGCTAAGTTTGTGGGAAGAGCTCTCGAATTCGATTCTCACTAAACACACCATTTGGGAGGGGCAAAAAGCCTTAACTGTAACTACTAACTACACCCCGAATTCGGATTAGTCGGGATCCAATGCGGTCGCCGGATACCGGATGACTTATACAAAAAAAAAAAGGACCTTTTATTAAGTAATTTAATTTTTTAAAATTCATTTTTATTGTATCAATCTTGGCTTTAAAATCTATCTCTTCTCCTTCAACTCTACCTTGTTCCTTTTGTATATATTTAATTTTTTGCACCCGCTATTATTGTTATTATTTTTAACTTTCTCATTGATTCTTGAAACAACTTCACTACGTATTCAAACAATCTCATTCACCAAGTTCTTATTTGCTCCTCCAAACTTGCATCTTATCCCTACTTGTTAACCTGAAGAAATTCCATGTTAATGCAGACCGACAAATGACCTCAGCACTTAACATAGACTACGCAATTTGTCCCAAGACAAGCTCATCAAATCTTTAATTATTAAATTGTTGATGCAGAAATCGGGTTGAGTTTGGTAGTAACCAGATGTTCACACCAACACTTAAAATATGTGATGGTTGGGGAGACAGTTTTGACTAGGAGCTTTTTGCTCGAAAGCACGTACGCACTATGAGCACTTCCAAAAGGAAAATCGGCGTTCACAGAAAACAATTAGGAGACGCCAGAGAATTTTTCAGTGTAAACCTTCTAATGCTCAAGTTAGTTTATGGGTTTTCAAGAAAAATGAGCATAAATATATTGAGGCTTGATTATATCGACTTTAACTGAAAAGCTTCTAAAAATCAAAAGAAAATTTGAGAAAAGAAACAAAAGGAATAAACTCCCGTTGTTGTCTTTTAGTGAGAGTTTTATGGTAGAGAGAGAGAGATTAAAAAAATTGATTTTAATTTTCTGGGTGCTTTTATAGATGAGAGAATCCCATGTCCCTTAGATTGCTGAATGACTATGGGTGGATAACGTTTATGCCCTAATTTTTTAGAGGGAGTTTGTAGGTTGGCTTTGATCGAGTCTTTAGGTTGATTTGGTTCAAAGTCCTTCCTTCCGGGATCCGTGTGCGACCATACTCATAAACTCAACTGCTCATGTATTCTTGACTTGAGAAAGTTAGCTCGCAATTTTGGGCTGGAATTACTTCGAGGAGGCTTCCTGCTGCCTTTAATATTTTTTATCGAGGGGAATGCGGTTTGTATGAAGTAGCATCTAATTGTGCTCCCCCTTTTTAACTACCAAACATAAACATTCTCATGGTAATCAATCTTCAGGAAATAGAAAATCTAGCATGATTTGAAAAATCAATAATAGAAACAACAATGACAGTCTACAAACTTTGGACAATAGATATAGTAAATTGATTTTTAGTTCTCAATAGTTTGTCTCCTTACAGACAATCAACTAGCTACTAGAGTTGCTGTTGGTAAGATAAAAAAACAAAAATACTTTATGAGAGGATCCAATGCATGTTGGTATTGCAGTGAAAACTATCAGGATACCCATGTCGTAATATTTTGAACAATCGGCAGTAATTTATAAAATGCATAAAACTTGAAAAATTGATTTCATTTCTTATAAATATTGTACATGAAATTCTATAGTGTTTACCAAAATGTTGAAGCAATGATTTTGTTCTGTTTTGCTTTCTCTAACTAGTACAAAACCAATAAAATGAGAATCTCACTCTTCAATTAGAAAACTTGAAAAATTGATTTCATTTCTCATAAATATTGTACATGAAATTCTATAGTGCCAACCTATAGTGTTTACCAACTTGTTGAAGCAATGATTTTGTTCTGTTTTGCTTTCTCTAACTAGTACAAAACCAATAAAATGAGAATCTCAACCTTATATCCTTGCAACATGAACCCTTCACTTTCTTTCTCTTTTTTTTTGTATTGTCCTCATAGTTCTCGTGATTTGAGCTCACTAATCATTTTGTACGTTGTTACTACCACTGTTTACCAAGTTTAGCTAATCCATGGCAATAACATTCTTTTTGTAGTTCCAAACTAGCATCGAAACATAGTTCTGAGGAGGAAAAAGACCTTGCTCTAATGCAATGCTCTTCCAGAGTTTTGGGATTATCAAGCCTTATATATTCAATCAACGCTTTCTCATGATCAGGTCTCCAGGTGCCTGGAAAGGATGTATAGTCAGCTTCCGGAAAAAGAGACATTGTAGTGAATAGAATATTGCCCATCCTAACCAAATTTTCAAACACCAATTGTACACACATTTTCCTGTGAACGAAGCTTTTATTTGAAACATAGTGCTTATAAGTGAAACCCTAATATTGTATGAAATTAACAATTTTTTTACGATCGTTGTCATATCACCATTCAACCATGGGTGACAAGAACTTGTTCATTTGTGCATCGTGTGAGCTTGAATGGCTTAGAACATTCTAAAACAAGGTTGAGGATCAGAATCCCTATCCCCCATAAGAAAGTTCAATTTCCTAAATTGGTCGATACATTATTTCAAGCTAGTGGGAGAATCAATTTGGTTGTGCAATAGTTAGTGGAGCACAAGTCATCGTTCGATCTTCCTTTTGATATCGAAAATTTAGTCACAAACAGTCTTTATTTTGTTGATCAACTACTGAAGAATTGGCAAGCAGTAAAAATTGTCAAATACGTTGATAAATTGCCATGGTTGACAGGTTACAATTCACGCTCATGTTACCTCACAAACGAAATTACTCTGTTTCGATTAGTCCTAATAGCAAAAAAAATTTCATTGATGTAGAATCACTCGATTCTGAACATCATTATATGCTTTTTAAGGGAGAGAAAGGCATTATCTTCAAGAATATTTATCTTTCAGAATATTTATCATCTATTCATTCATTCTTCTATTGTACATCTTTTACTGGAGGAATTCTAGAACACATCGGAGGTATCATGTTAGTCATACAATGAGCAAATGATATGATACCATGTGTTCATTTATTTTGAAAAACTAACACGTAAGTGATAGTTATACTAAATTCAATTACACATGCCACAGTTAGAATTTTGAATGTTGAGATAATGACAGGCCTTTGTTTATAAAGATTTATTTTTGTTATATCATTACATAATTATGAATTTACATACAAGGTTTTTGTGCTCTCCAAGTAACTTAAACTCTTAATCTAGCCATAGGTTTGTGTAGCCCTAGCATCAACAGCTTACAATATATCTCTGCGCATTGTACTATGTATGGAGAGAGTATTCTATCTTTATATCACCAACTATCCATGTTACCTTCACCAACAAGGTTATCATAGCCTACTTGATAGGTTTCTTCAAGTAAGGAGACAACAACACAATGTTGGGCTTCTTTGTTTTGGTTAAAAATTGCACATTGAGAATTGAAATTAGTCTATTCAGTTATTTCTCACATGCTCCTTTACGGTCAAAGGTGATGGATAAACCTTGAGCTTGCTTTAAAAGCAATTGAACTTGTTGTATAAGAGTGGTTTTGTGAGAATGTCTGAGATTTGATCTTTGCTGGGGATATATCTAATATCAATCTCATTGTTAGCTACCTTGTCTCCAACGAAACGAGTGTCTATTTCTGTATGTTTAATTTTGGAGTGGTACATTGGATTTACTACTATTGTTGCTATATTGATGTTGTCACTCTAAATGATTGGTGTTCTTGAAAGCATGAAATTGTTGCATTAAGATTGACATGATTCAAGTAAGATCTACACATGCATGGGCTATTGCCCTATATTATGATTCAGCACTAGATTGGCAATGGCCTGGTGTTTCTTTAAATTTCAAGAGATCAGGTTGCCTCCCAAGTGTACACTCTATCCTGAGATTGATCTTTTATCATCAAGATCACTTCCCTAATTTGCATAAATGCAAGCCTCTAAATCTGTATGATCTGATTTTTTGAATTCAAGTCTGAAATAGAGTGTTTCGTTAATGCATTTTAGAATTCTTTTATAGGACAACCAATGTGGTTCAAGTGGTTGCGACATGAACTGACTTAGCTTATTCACTGCAAAGAATATTTCAGGCCTGATCAATATTACATATTGCGGTGCTCCTACAATGCTTCTATATAGAGTTGGATTTGGAAATGCAGCTACTTTAGATTTTAAGAACTTGTGAGTTGTACTGAGTGGTGTTAATGTGCCACTGTGATTTTTCATTTCTCTCTCTAAAAGATTAGATAATTATTTGCTTTATGACAGAGAAAAGTGTGTTATTGTCTCTATTTACTTCAATATATACCAAGTAATTAAGCTCTTCCATCTCTTTAACTTGTGTAGCTGTTGTTACATGTAATTATAATATCATCAACTTAGACAGTGTCAATAAGATATTTGTCTTGTCTCTTTTAATAAATAATGAGCTGTTAGATCTCGAACATGAAAAATCCCAAGAGATTAGATCTCTTTTAAGCTTTTCAAAACATGCTCTTGGAGCTGGAGCATGTTTTAGTCTATAAAGTGCCTTCTTCAGCTTGCATACATAACTTGGCTTATCTAGATTTTCAAAACCCTAGTTGTGACATATGCACTATTTCTGTTAGTTCACTATTTAAGAAGGCATTATCGACATCTATTTGTCTTAGTGGCCAGTCAAGTATGGTGGTAAGACTTAGAATGATTCCAATGGTGCAGGTTTTACTATAAGATTGAATGTTTTATTGAAATTTATTCTTTGTGTTTAGAGAAAACCTTTTACTGCCAATCTGGTCTTCAACGTATCTAGAGTACCATATGGTTTTTCCTTGATTTTAAAAACCCATATATTGCTAATCAGTTTCATATCTGGTGTATAAGATACCAAAGACCAAGCATGATTGTTGATAAAGGCATCAAACTTATCTTTCAATAGCTTGTTTTCGTCTAGGATCTGACAATGCTACCTATGTAGTGTTGGAAGTTTGAGGCAAATCAGTTTCTAACTTTCTATTTTAGGTGTTAACATATACTTTTGGTTTGAATATGCCTGCTTTGATCTTCTGATCTTAGAGTAAGAAAGTAAAGATGTGTGGGCTGTTTTTCTGGAACTTGTAGGACAAGTTATGTTTCGTATGTTTCTTCACTTCACAAGCATTCAACATTTGTGTTGTCAAGTGTATTATCTTGAGAGCAATCAATGAGAGAGTTCTGTATGACTTAAGCATGAGTACCCCTTATGATAAACGCTAATTTCTAGAAGGACGCAGTTGGTATTTTGGAAGTCAAATTTTTGTGTGCTTTAAGGTCTTCTATAAGGGTAACATTCACACCTAAAGGTTCGAATTAAAGAATAATCAGGTTTATTCTTGTAGAACACCTCCTGTGGTGTCTTTTCATCAAGTACTGTATCGATAGTCTATTTACAACATGAATGGCTGCTGAAGAGGCTTCCCATCAAAATTTAAGTGGCATACCAGGTTGAAAGAGTAGTGTAAATCCAGTTTCAACTAGATGCCTATGTTTTCTTTCATCTATGCCATTTTGGTTATGTGTGCAAGGACAACAGTACCTGACTTTATATTCAACCTCCCACATCACACTAAAGTTAATTGATTTTGACATCAAGTGAGTTTTTAATTTGTCTTTTAAAGTTAATAAGTGTTGTTTTTATTTCCGATTCTCCATTAAGTGGACAAATCCAAGTGATCTTACTGTAATCATCTATAAAAAACACATAATATATATAACCTCGGTTTGAAAGTAAGGGTGTAGGGCCCTTATATTAACTGTAAAAGGAGTTGTTATTTTAGTTTTTGATGATTTGATATGCATTCTATGTATTTTGCCATACTGACATGCATTGCCGAATTTAGGAATTATTTTTTAATTCTAACTGAAAAGATTATAACTAGAGAGGGTTTTTTATTTTTATTTTATTTTATGTGGAGCTATTACATTTAGATGTCCTAGCCTTCTATGCCAAGTAGTGAGGTCTTTTTAAGCTCTAGAGATGACATTTATCCACTTTTGAAGATTAAAAGAAATAGACAACATTGACTGGACCAATCTGAACTTTATTGTTTAAACTTAAAACTAA
Organism: Citrus cavaleriei; assembly: GCA_030448925.1. NCBI lineage: Eukaryota > Viridiplantae > Streptophyta > Magnoliopsida > Sapindales > Rutaceae > Citrus > Citrus cavaleriei. The sequence goes on from JAUJEN010000161.1 coordinate 69,956, forward strand.
TGCAGACTTTGACACTTTACTATGAATTATTGGGTAGCACTGCAATTGATAAAGGCCTTCTTTAGCCACTTCTTCCAAAAGAGCTTTCTATAGTTCTCTTCTTTAACAACATAGACATTGTTATAAAATTCTATGCTAATCTGATTATCAAAAAGTAACTTGGATATGCTTATTAATTTTTATTTTTTTTTGTGATTATAGGCACATAAAGCACATGTTTCAGTTGTAAGTGTTTTTCATTTTCTAAGTGTGTAGGTAGCAATGCATCACTAACATGTTGGAAACGTGTCTTAGTTGCTTCAGTAACAGATTTGCTAAATAATTAGTCGATAGACCAAGTCCTAACGAATATTTGGCTAGATGTGGTATGATATTAGGAATATTTTTTGTTTTTCTGTTATATTTTTCAAATCTATATAAAAGAGTATTGTAGTGAATAACAAATAATTCTAATAAAATTTCTCTTTCTTTCTTTATTTTCAAATATTTTTCTTTTATTGTTATAAATTTTCTAGCTTGTTCTTTGCAATATATCTACAGATTGGTATCAGAGCATTTTATTTCTTGAGGGACTTGTGAGTTGTGTGAATCCAAACACAATAACCCAAAAACCACAAATATAATTTCCTTCAAGAATGGAAACTGAAACCAATTTCTCCCATATTACACCACCAATTTTTTATGGTGATAACTATCAAGCCTGAGCTGTTAAAATGATAGTCTATCTTGAAGCATTAGATCTTTAGAAAGCTATAGAGGAAGACTATGATGTGCTCCCATTGGTGGTGAATCTTACAATGGCTCAACTTAAGACCTACAAAGAGAGGAAGACTAGGAAGTCCAAAGCTAAAGCTTGCCTATTCTATGCTATTTCAAGCACTATCTTTACAAGAATAATGAATTTGGAGTTAGCAAAGAGTATATGAGACTATCTCAAGAAGGAATACCAAGACAATGAAAGAACAAAAAATATGCAAGCACTCAATTTGATTAAGGAGTTTGAAATGATGAAAATGAAGGAGACAAAAACCATCAAAGATTACTATAACAAGTTGCAAAGTATAGCAAATAAGGTGAGGTTGCTTGGTAAGGACTTCTCTAACGAATGAATTGTGCAAAAAATTATTGTCACCATGCCTGAAATATATGAGTCTAAAATTTCTTCACTAGAAGAATCTAAAGATTTGTTAAGAATATCCTTGGCAAAATTGGTGAATGCATTACAGGCACTAGAGCAAAAGAGAATGATGAGAAAAGAAGAAACGATGAAGGGTGCTCTTTAAGTAAAGGTAGAAAGTTCAGGAGGAGGAAAAGACAGGAACAACAATAATAAGAAAGAAAAGACTGGCAACAATAACAACAGAACAAGGGTGAGATCTATCCAGCATGCCCACACTGCAAAAAGATAAATCATCCACAAAGGAAGTGTTGGTGGAGACCTGATGTCAAGCGTAAAAAATGTAGTAAGAATGGACCCATGGAGCGGATTTGTAAGTCTCAACAACATGAACAGGTAAATGCTTCTACAGAGTAACGTGAAGAGGACCAACTTTCTGTTACAACATGCTTCACGACAAGCAATAACTCTAGGGATTCCTGGTTGATTGACAATGGTTGCACAAACCACATGACTAATGACCAAGAGCTCTTCAATGAGCTTGATAAAACAATTGTTTCCAAAGTTAAAATTGGAAATGGTGAATTTATTTCAACCAAAGGGAAAAGAACTATGGCTATAGAAAACTTAACAGGTTTGAAGTATATTATTGATGTTCTATATGTGCCTAATATTGACCAGAACCTGCTTAGTGTTGGCCAACTGATTGAAAAAGGCTTCAAAGTTATATTTGAAGGCATATAGTGCTTGATCAAAGATGTGGAAGGTAGAGACGTATTCAAGTTGAAAATAAAAGAAAAATGCTTTGCCTTAAATCTATCAGAGGAGGAGCAAATAACATTTTCAAGCACTGTATCCAATGCAGAATTATGGCATAAAAGGCTCAGACATTTCCACCATGATGGACTTCTATATATGCAACAATATAATTTGGTGAAAGGTGTTCCTTTGCTGGAAGACAAGCTAGCTGATTTTGTGGCTTGTCAATATGGCAAGCAAGCTAGAAAACCTTTCCCTCAAACAATATGGAAATCAACACACAAGCTGCAACTCGTACACACAGATGTTGGAGGACCTCAGAAAACATCATCTTTAAATGGTAGTAAATATTACATTGTATTTATTGGTGATTATACCAGATTTTGCTGGATTTATTTTCTCAAGTTCAAATTTGAGGTTGCTAATATATTTTGGAAATATAAAGCTTTAGTGGAGAATCAAAATGGTTGTAGGTTACAAAAGATAAGGTCTGATAATAGGAAAGGATACACAAATGACACTTTTGACAAGTTCTGCGAAGAAGTTGGCATTGAACACCAACTCACAGTTCCTTACACACCACAATAAAATGGTGTAAGTGAGAGAAAAAAATCAAACTATTATGGAAATGACAAGATGTATGCTGCATGAGAAGGAGTTGCCAAAGAAGTTGTGGGCAGAGGCTGCAAACACTATAGATATTTTGATGAATTGGCTGCCAACAAGGGTTTTGCTAAAAAAAAAAAACTCCATTTGACGTATGGTTTGGTTACAAACCAAATTTGTAGAACCTAAGGACTTTTGGTTGTCTTTGTTTCTCTTATATGCCACAGGTAAAGAGAGACAAACTCAATAAAAACGCAAAACTAGGAGTTTTTATTGGATACAACGATTCTTCAAAGGCTTACAAAATTATCCAACCACAAAATGGAAAAAAGTTTTGTAAGCAGAGATGTCAAGTTTATAGAAGATAAACAATGGAACTAGGAGCAGTGTATAAAGATGCAATTGACAGAGTCATCGCAATATTTTGATGACGATATAGATAATGTCCCAGTTAGAGGTACAAGGCCTTTATTTGATGTCTATGAAAGAAGCAATGTTGCTATTTTTTAGCCTGTTGAATTTAAAAGAAGTAGAGAAGGACAACAAGTGGATTGAAGCAATGAAAGTGGAGCTCATAATGATTGCAAAAAATGACACTTGGGAGTTGGTGAATAGGCCTCAACACATAAAGATTGTTTGAGTCAAATGGGTTTACAGAACCAAACTTAATGCAGATGGTTCTATAAATAAATACAAGGCCAGATTAATGGTGAAAGGGTATAGTCAGGTGTTTGGAGTATATTTCTCAGAAACGTTTTCTCCAGCGGCATGCATGGATACAACCATGATGTTGCTTGCTTTGGCATCACAAAAAGGATGGAAGACTTATCAGTTAGATGTAAAATCTAATTTTTTAAATGGTTATCTTCAAGAAGAGATTTTTGTAGAGCAACCTAAAGGATTTCAAGTCAAAGGACATGAGGAGAAGGTCTACTTGTTGAAGAAGGCCTTATATGGTCTTAAACAAGCTCCTAGGGCTTGGTACAACAGGATTGATGAACACTTTCAAAGTGAAGCTACATTATATGTAAAAGGAACAGATGCTAACTCAATTATAGTTTCTGTTTATGTTGATGATCTCCTTGTTACAAGAAGTAATGAGAAACTGGTAAAGGAGTTTAAAGCTGAAATGTTCAAAGTATTTGAGATGACAGACCTTGGCTTGATGTCCTATTTTTTGGGTATGGAAGTGAGGCAAGATCATGATGGAGTATTCATAAGCCAAAAGAAGTACACAAGGGTAATACTTAAAAAACTTCACATGGAAGACTGCAAAAGTACCAGCACACCAATGAATCAGAAGGAGAAATTTAGCAAAGATGATGGAGCAGAAAAAATTGATGAAAGCAAATATAGAAGCATGATTGGTTGCTTGATGTATCTTACAGCCACCAGACTAGACATAATGTTTGCAGTAAGCTTGCTCTCAATATTCATGCATTGTGCGAGTGAAGTGCATTTTCAAGCTGCCAAAAGGATTGTAAGATATATTAAAGGCACAACAAATTATGGCATTAAATATTCTTACTGTCAGAATTTTAAGCTTCATGATTTTTCTGATAGTGATTGGGCAGGCTCTGTTGATGATATGAGAAGTACAACTGGTTTTTGTTTCAGTTTTGGATTAAGAATGTTTTCATGGTCTTCAAAGAAGCAAGATGTAATAGCTCAAAGTACAACAAAGGCAAAATATGTAGTAGCAAATGCTATGGTAAATCAAGGAATTTGGATTAGAAAAATACTTGCAGATTTACATATGGAACAAAATGAGCCAATGCAGATTCATGTAGATAACCAAGCTGCAATTGCAATCTCAAATGATCCAGTTTTTCATGACAAGACTAAGCATTTCAAGATCAAGTATCACTTGAGAGAAGTACAAAAGAGTGTCGAAATTAAATTGCTTTATTGCAAGACTGAGAACAAGTTGCATATATCTTTACCAAGGCTCTGCCAAAAGCTAGATTTGAAATGTTAAGAAACAAATTAGGCCTCTGTAACTACTAAGACAAGGAGGAGTGTTGGAAACGTGTCTTAGTTGCTTCAGTAACAGATTTGCTAAATAATTAGTCGATAGACCAAGTCCTTACGAATATTTGGCTAGATGTGGTATGATAGTAGGAATATATTTTGTTTTTCTATAATGTTTTTCAAATCTATATAAAAGAGTATTGTAGTGAATAACAAAACAATTCTAATAAAATCTCTCTTCCTTTCTTTACTTTCAAATATTTTTCTTTTATTGTTATAAATTTTCTGGATTGTTTAGTATAACCTCTATATATTAATAATGTCGGGACCATATAAATTTATTAATTTAGAGAGATATTAATTAATCGATAAATTAATAATTTATTAATTTATAGAGTGTGTTCACAGTACAAAGAACTAACATTTAATTGACTGAAAAATCATTGTATTTTACAAATATAATCAATAGAATTTAAATAAATTCATCAAATAAATAATTCAAAGGTCCAAAGTTTAGAATAAATTGTTGCTAACATCACTGAAGATCTTGCTGAAGATGAAGTTGAGAATGACACAGTACCTTTAGAGCCAATTTCGCGCACTGAAGTACTCAAGTCATCAACAACAATTCATAATTTTTTATTGCAGTACGAGAATTTAACCCCAGAACTTTTAGATGCAATAAGAAAAATTAGAGATGAGATTCAACTAGATTTAAACTTCAAGAAAAAACAAGCTACAATAGACTCATATTTTAATAAATTGATATAGTTAGTTACATTTGTAATTTCACAGTATTTGTAATTTCTACAATTATTAATTTATGCTATAAATGGGACCACAAAGTTATATATGAGTTCTCAGAAAAATTATTATCTTATTAATTTATCGAAATTATTAATTTAGCTTCAGGGTCCAAGTCGGGACTGCAAAAAATTATTATATTATAGAGATTATTAATTTATCGAATATTAATTTATAGAGGTTATACTGTTCTTTGCAATATATCTACATAAAATTATAAATTGTTGCCAATTACCTACAACTTGCTAGTCAGTACCTTTGTGAGCTGCACCAGTATTCAAACAGCTTAGATTGTTGGTGATAATGTTAGTTGCACCACTGACCAAATACCAGGCATGAGCATCAGCATTTTCAGTTGCAGCAATGTATGTAGACCTCTGATTGTTGTTTGTAGGATTTTGAGGTGGTCCCCTCCGAGGTAGATTATTGTTGTTGTTGTTATTAGTGCTCTTCCTCTAGTTGATGTTGTTTCTGAGTTGCTGAGTAGGGTTGGCAAAATTCGGATTCGGATTCGGATCCGAATTAATAGTTTTACATCCGGATCTGCAAAAAAACGATGTAGATCCAGATGCGAGTAATATCCGCTACGGATGCGGACGGATATTCTGGATATCCGGATCCGCAAAAAATAAATTTTAATAATTTAATATATAATTAAAATTCAATAATTTACCTAATAATATCAAATAAAATTTAATCATAGTTTAATAATGAATAATTCAACATGAATAACATACAAATTATCTCATAAATCTACAAATAAAATTTAATTTTTTTTATTTCATTTTTAATGTATATTTTTAATTTAAAATAAAATTCAATAATTTACCTAATAATATCACATCAAATTCAATCATAATCCAACAATTAATAATTCAATATGAATAAGATACAACATCATAAATCCACAAATAAAATTTAATTTTTGATTTTTGATTTAGTTTAATTTAATTTTTAATTTAAAACAAAATTCAATAATTTACCTAATAATATCAAATAAAATTCACTCATAATCCAACAATTAATAATTCAACATAAATAATATACAACAACATCATAAATCCATAAATAAAATTTATTTTTTAATTTTTCATTTAATTTTAATATGTATTTTTAATTTAATTTGTAATTTAAAATAAAATTTATCCGGATCCGGATATCCGATTTTCCGGATGCAAGTGCATCTGGATCCGGATCCGTGCATCTTTCACATCCGGATCCGGATCTTCCGGATATTTGCGGATCCGAGCCAGGTCCGGATTTATTGGACATCGCTATTGCTGAGTGTTGAAGTCCTATTGTAGTAATTCCAGCAATCAAAGGCTACATGTCCAAAACCGCTGACAAATCTGACACTATGGTTTGGGCTCATTTTCAGTGGCTTCTCCTCTCCTTTAATCTTGATTTGCACCATTCCCAGCAAGTGAGTTCATGCCTCTCTCTGTGTTATTCCAACTTTGATTGTTGCTTGATGGCACTTTCCTAATTCAGCAACATGGAGGTAGACTTCTTGGAGTGTTGAAGTCTCAACTCTTGTTGTAATGTTAACAACAACAGAGTCATATCCTGGGCCTAAACCTACAAGCAAAAGGAAAGTTAGATCTTCATTAGTAACTTCACTGCCAGAGACTTGAGTTCATCTTCTAAAGCTTTGATTTTGTTGCAAAACTCAGTAATGCTGGAGGCTCCTTTTCTTGTGATTTGAATGAGGGTTTTGAGTTGCAAGACTCGACTTGGTTCTTACAGACAGGAGTCTTTATAAGGAATCCCACACTTCTATTGAAGTTAATGCAATCTTTTACTGAGGTTAGAATACCTTCAGTGAATGATAAGAGTAGCCAAGTCATGAGTAATTGGTCGTCTGAGCCATGGAAAATATTTAGGGTTGTCAGTTGTGGTGACAGTGCCACCATCGCCCACTGAGATGTGCTTTTTATTTAGGTATGGTCTTGTTCCATTGGGAAAACCTTCTAGGTCATTAGCTCTTACTGTTGGCAGGATTTGAAACCTCTAGATAAATAGTTAGAGTTGTTCAACTTGACACGAGCTGTAAATACAAATAAAAAGTTATTCTGGAAGTGGGTTGATTTGAAGTGCAAGGATATTTTGAACAGGGTTTGAGAGAGGGTTGTTGCTGGATGAAAGAAGGTTGGTTTGAGTAGTGTTTGGATTATTTTCTGCCATTGAAATGGCTCTAATACCAAGTTAGAATTTTGAATGTTGAGATGATGACAGACCTTTGTTTCTGAAGATTCATTTATGTTATTTCATTACATTAGTATGAATTTATATAAAAGGTTTTTCTGCTCTCCATGAAACTTAAACTGTTAATTTAGCCATAGGTTTGTGTAGCCCTAGCATCAAAGAGCTTACAATATTTATCTGTGCATTGTACTATGTATGTAGAGAGTATTTTGTCTTCATATAACCAGCTGTCCACGTCACCTCCAGCAACATGGTTATTATAGCTTACTTGACAGGTTTCTTCAATCAAGGAGACAATAGCATAGTGCTGGGCTTCATTGTTTTGGTTAATAAGCTGCACATTGGGCAGAGAATTAGAGTGACCCATTGAGCTATTTCTTACAATCACACTTATAATAGTTGGTTGTATTGCCTCAGACGTGCCATAGACGTTCTCCTTTTACTAATGAGAATATTGAACTTCCACAATTGGGCCAGGTTCACCTTCTCCACACCTCCAATTTCTTCATATTGTGTGATATCATATCAGTGTATATTGACCTGGACAAAGTCTTCGGTTTGACGGAAATTATGGATGGATTTGCTGGAAATATAGTGTACGCGGATGGATTCTTCTCCAAATGCTGTTGATGCCTTTAACGTTGCTTCTGAAGAGTGGGAAATACTCACATATCCCTCTTTGAATGTAAGGAATTACTTGATTGAGTCTGATGGAATCATCTTATTGTGTGATCTTTGTTGGCAAATTAGTAGATTTTGTCCTTTTTTCCAAATTTAATCGGTCACGGGAAGTGAATTAGCAAACACAATGCATTGGTTTGATTGTAATGGCCGTGATGCACTCACTGAATTTATCCGGAAGCCTCTTGCAAGTGATTCATCAAAATTGCCCCACAATTTCGTGATTATGATATTTTCAAGATGAAGGAGCCCTTATAGAAAATTTGGATCCAGCCTCCAGAAATAAGATCTGTAAATTTTAATTAATTCCTTCTAGATTTATGATTACGATGGAAAGGAAAAAGAAAACTCCTGGAAATATGGATTCTGTGGTTATTTATTTAATTATTTTATGTCAAGTCAAAAAATGTACAATTATAATTTATAATGAGAGGCGTTTGTCCTTGATGACATAGGCCATGTGGTAACTGTGCGTTAGGTCAATTGATACACCAAGGTCATGAATCTAAAACATTATTCAAAATTTTTTGTTTTGGTTTTATCTATTCTTATTGTCAAAAGTTTTTGAACGTATTCTTTGGTTATGAACTAGGCAGGAAAACATCCTCATTGCTGATTGAAAATGGACGGGCAGGAAGTGAATTCTAGAATCTCTTAGATCAATTAAAGTATAATTCAGACTTAGGGCTAGTTTAATAATGCTATAACTTTTGAAGTAATTATCATTAATTGTGTTATAAGAATAATCTGCTGTGAAGAGAATTAGTTAAACGATTAGTAGAAATTGTTTTTAAAAGTGCTATGTGTTTTAAAAGCATTTATATGTATTCGATAAATCTTATTATTAAGACGTTATGAGAATATATATGATTGAAATGAATATAATATTGAATAAACTTTACACACACACACACACACATATATAATATTTTTACTGTATATATATAATAATTGATAACTAAAATAAATCTTCATTTTATTAATTTTATTTTTTATTTTGTTATCTCAATATAACTGGTGAAAATAATAATAATTTTTTTACTTCCTAACCGAATAAGGATAATTTTAGATTTTCATAATATATGTGAAGAAATATATGTTGAAAAATAAGAAAACCACTTGCATTTTGCTAACAAATGTCAAGGTTAGCCGAAATGTTGGATTCAAATTTGGAGAATTTTTCAAGATTGGCCAAAGAAATATCAAACTCCTTGACATATTTGCATGGGTTAGGTGGAATAGTACTAGCTTCAAGCCTATAAATTGAAGTCATTTTTTCATTTAATAGCATCCCTAAAATTTGTTAAGCTTATAAGTTTCTAAGCTTTTGAGAGTTCTGAGAGCGAGAGTGTGTGAGAGTACTTGGTGTATTTGAGTTCTGGGAAAGTGAGATTTCTTTACTCAAATAATTGTTAATAATACAATTATTTTTCCCTTGCTCCCGTGGACGTAGGCATATAGCCGAACCACGTAATTCTTGTGTCCTTTATTTTTATTATTCGCTTGATTCCGCACAACAAGTGGTATCGAGCCGACGGTTCGTGGAGGATCGTCTTTCACGATACTATTCACGTCGGTCTTTAATCACGTGAAGACGGCCATTTGTACTTGAGAGACAGTTTATTGTAAGTAGTGTATATTTTTGCATGTCTAGGAAAGTTCTGTCAACAAGGCGATAAGAGTCTAAGGATTTTGGTTTTTAATTGGGACCGAGTTCCCGTCCAGTCTCCTGGGAACTTTTCTGGTGCATTTATTCACGCGAAATTAACATCATAGAGGCTGTTTTTCAATATGAAATAGTTCGTTAAGAAAATGGTAGAAGGTGAAACTTCTAGAATTAGAGAGAGATCTACCGAGACTATTTCAGGAGACACTTCAGGTGAGAGGCGAGATTTGTTAAATCGCTATTCAGCACCTGTTATAAGAGGGCAAAAGATCGATGTTGAAAAATTTGATGGGAAAATCAACTTCGGCATGTGAAGGCACGAAGTTATGGATGCCTTTATTCAAATCGATCTCGATGTTGCTCTGAAAATTAAAAGACACTTGTATGATGAAGAAATTTGGGATCGTATGAATGAAAAAGCCTGTGGTCAGATCAGATCTTATTTGACCAATGAGGTGAAATACTTGGTGAAAGATGAGGAGTGTTCGATGACTTTGTGGCGTACTTTGGAGGAGAAGTACTTGCTGAAAAGTCCTGAAAATCGCCTTCATGCAATGAGCCAAGTATATGGCTTTCGAATGAAGCCTGAGGTGTCAATGCGCGATCATGTCTCAAGATTTGAAAAGTTACTTGCTGATTTGAAGAATTTTAATGAAGATATTAAGGAAGAAGTCAAGGCTATGATTTTGTTACACTCACTACCAGAGGAATATAGCCATTTTATGACTACCTTGATATATGGGAAGAGTGTGATCGTCTTCAAAGATATTTACACAGCATTGACTAACTTGAAGATTTAGAATAATGATAAAAATTTTGAACGAGCATCGTCTGAAGCTTTGGTGAGCAGAGATTGGGCGATGGAGAAAAAGAAAAAAACGTGGTGGAAAGAATTCTCGATCCAAATCAAGAAGCAGAAATATAGCTCAAGACGAGTGTGCCTTTTGTCATGAAAATGGTCATTGGAAGAAAGATTGTCCAAATGCTCAAAAGAGAGATGGAAAGAAACCACCAGCAACAAACATGGCACGAAAAGATGAGGACTCTGATTATCCACTAAGTATTACTCATGCAGCATACGTAGCTAGTTCAAGCAAGTGGATACTTGATACTGGAGCAACCTATCATTTGTGTCCTATTAAAGAATGGTTTACAGATTTTCGTAATTTGGAATCCGGTGCAGTTGTAATGGGGAATGATCAACCTTGTCGCACAATGGGGATAGGAATAATTCGGCTCAAAATGTTTGATGAAATGGTCAGAGAACTGAAAGAGGTTAGATATGTTCCAACTTTAAAGAAAAATCTAATTTCTGTAGGTGCTCTAGAAGTTAAAGGCTACAAAGTTACTATTGAAAATGGCACAATGAAGTTCACGTATGGCGCTATGGTGATTCTGCAAGGGGTTCGATGTCACAATTTGTACTATTTGAAGAAAGGTACAACTGATGAAGCAAATGTTACTGAGGTGCACAGTGACACCACCAAGCTATGGCATGTACGATTGGGACATGCTGGAGAGAAGTCCTTGCAAACTCTGATGAGGCACATACTCTTAAAATGTACCAAAACCTGTAAATTAAATTTATGTGAGCATTATATAGTATGCAAGAAAACAAGGGTCAAGTTTGGTACAACTAATCACGATACTCGTGAGATCCTTGAACATGTTCACAGTGATGTATGGGGACTAACCAATACTGCATCAATTGGTGGAAGCCATTATTTTGTTACTTTTGTTGATGATTTCTCTAGATGGGTGTGGGTGTACACCATGCGAGCAAAGGATGAGGTTCTAGAGATTTTCATGAAATGGAAGAAATTGGTGGAGACTCAAATTGGCAAAAAGATCAAAGTATTGCATTCTGACAATGGGGGTGAATATACTTCTGATCCATTCTTGCAAGTATGCCAGAATGAGGGTATTAAAAGACATTTCACGGTGAGACATACTCCGTAACAGAACATTGTGGCTGAGCGTATGAATCGTACTTTGTTAGAGAAAGTACGGTGCATGTTATCTAATGCTGGTTTAGATAAAAAGTTTTGGGCTGAAGTTGTGAACTACGCAAGTCATTTGATAAACTAGTTGCCTTCAACTGCAATTGGAGGTAAAACTTCTATGGAAATGTGGTCTGGAAAGCATGCACAAAACTATAATTCCCTTCGTATATTCGGGTGTCCAGCTTATTATCATGTCAAAGATGGTAAATTGGATCTTCATGCTAGAAAAGCTATCTTTGTGTGATTCAAAGGTGGAGTAAAGGGCTTCAAGCTTTGGGATCTCGAAGACAAAAAGTTTGTGTGTAGCAGAGATGTCACGTTTGATGAAGCTTCAATGATAAAAGCTTCAAGTTCTCAACAAGTAGAGAATAAGACCACAGAGGTATTACAGCGGGTGGAGTTTGATGCAACTCCATATGTACCAGTTAGTTCTACATCATAGAAGAGTTCAACTATGAAAGTGACACCCAGGGTTGAAGAAGAGGTTGTTTCTTCTGATGTCCCACAAAATGAAGAAATAATTGATGATGTAGATAATGATGATTCTATACCAATAAGGAGTCCAAGAAGAGAGATAAAGAAACCTGGATGACTTATTAAAGACATGGTGGTAGCCTATGCACTTCCAGTTATTGATGATGACATCCCCAACACTTTCGGTGAAGCATTATGCAACAGTGAAAGTGATCAATGGAAGTTAGCCATAGAAGAAGAGATGAAATCTCTCCATCAAAACCAGACTTGGGAACTTGTGGAGTTACCAAAGGGGAAAAAGGCTATTGGCAATAAATGGGTCTACACCAAGAAGTAAGGATCTCTGAATCAATCAACTCATCGATACAAGGCAAGGCTCGTGCTCAAAAGAAAGGTATTGACTACAATGAAGTTTTCTCTCCAGTTGTAAAACATACTTCCATTCGTATCCCATTTGCCTTAGTTGCAGAATATGAGTTAGAGTTAGCTCAATTGGATGTTAAGACGAAATTCTTACATGGAGATTTGGAGGAGAAAATCTATATGACTCAGCCTTGTGGTTTCAAAGTTGCTGGAAAGGAGAATCATGTGTGTAGGTTGATTGAATCTTTGTACGGACTGAAGCAATAGCCAAGGCAGTGGTACAAAAGATTTGATCATTTATACAAGCAGAAATTCACCAGAAGTGAACACGATCATTGTGTTTACTTTAGAAGATTACTATATGGAGCTTTCATCTATTTGTTACTCTATGTTGATGATATGCTTATAGTTTCGAAGAATAGAGATGAGATCGAAAGATTAAAGAAGCAGTTGGCTTCTGAGTTCGAGATGAAAGACTTGGGTGATGCACAGAGAATACTTGGGATGGAGATTCGTAGAGACAAGAAGAATGGGAGCGTATAGTTGACTCAAAAGTTTTATTTAAAGAAAGTGCTAGAAAGATTCGGTATGGATGACAAAACTAAACCGGTAGGTACACATCTAGCTCCTCATTTCAAATTAAGCTCTTCTTCATATCCTAGATCTCAAGAGGAGCGCGATTACATGGCTCGTGTTCCATATGCTAGTGTTGTGGGTAGTCTTATGTATGCTATGGTATGCACAAGGCTCGATATATCTCAAGCAGTGAGCATGGTTAGTAGATACATGCACAATCCGAGTAAAAATCACTGGCTTGCGGTGAAGTGGATTCTCTGATATCTATATGGGACAGTTAATGTTGGATTATTGTTCAAGAAGGATTGTGGTCAACAATGTGTTGGGTATTGTGATTCTGATTTCGCCGGAGACCTAGATAAGTGAAGATCAACAACGGGCTACGTATTCACATTAAGTGGATGTTCGGTTAGCTGTAGGTCGATTCTACAATCGACAATTGCTCTGTCCACTACGGAAGCAGAGTACATGGCAGCAACTGAAGCTGTAAAGGAAGCTATCTGGTTGAAAGGCTTGTTAGGTGATTTGGGAGTAATCCAAGAGAACATTGCGGTCTTTTGTGATAACCAAAGTGCGATATTCCTCGCGAAGAATCAAACATATCACGCTCAAACGGAGCACATAGATGTAAAATATCATTATGTGAGGGAGATTATCGAGGGTGGTGATGTGTTGTTGAAGAAGATCGATACCAAAGATAATCCATCAGATATGTTGACAAAGGTGATTTCTGGAGTTAAGTTTCAACATTGCTTGAAACTAATTCAAATTCTTTGAATGTATTAAGTTTTGAGAATTTTGAACTACGGTTAGCTTGATCCCATATTTTGGGTACGTAGGCAGTCACAGAGATGCAGCCACTTTGGGGATGATGATCCGTTGGTAGTCGGCTCATATTTGGACAAATCTTTACCGAGGTGGAGAATTGTTGAAAAATAAGAAAACCACTTTCATTTTGCTAACAAATGTCAAGGTTAGCCGAAATGTTGGATTCAAATTTGGAGAATTTTTCAAGATTGGCCAGAGAAATATCAAACTCCTTAACATATTTGCATGGGTTAGGTGGAATAGTACTAGCTTCAAGCCTATAAATTGAAGTCATTTCTTCATTTAATAGCATCCCTAAAATTTGTTAAGCTTATAAGTTTTTAAGCTTTGGAGAGTTCTGAGAGTGTGAGCAATTGGAGAGTGTGTGTGAGAGTACTAGGTGTATTTGGGTTATGAGAATGTGAGATTTCTTTACTCAAATTTATACTCAAATAATTGATAATAATACAATTATTTTTCTTTGCTTCCGTGGACGTAGGCATAATGCCGAACCACGTAATTCTTGTGTCCTTTATTTTTCTGTGATTATTCGGTGCGCTTGATTCCGCATTCCGCGCACAACAATATATAATTGTATTAAGTATAAAATTGATTCTCAAATATCACATCCAGGTTTGCTTAAATGATTATATAGAACCATTGGTTTTACAAATGATCGCAAAGGCCCCTTTTTAATAATTATATCCTTAGATTATAGTCAAAAATTTTATGATAAATATAAATATAATAGTAAAATAAGAAAAATAAATAAAATAACATATAAATATAAATAAAATTTTAAAATAAATATAATTGATAAAACAACATATATATTTGTCATGTAAATTGTTTTTAGTATTAAGCTACTATCAGTATGTCCTGATAGATTTCATTAATACTTAAATCGATCCATTAGTCCAAAAATTAATTTCAAACTTATGCTAATATAGACATAATATAGAAAAATGTAAAATAATACTATTAGGGAAAATGACATTTACACCTCCAAAGTTTGAGGAAATGGTTATGTAAATTCTTAAGTTTTCAGTAAGGGACACCAAAACCCGTTTTGAATACAATACCTTTAGTAGATAGTAATTTAAAAAATTTACTTTAATTTTTTCAATAAATATAAATATAATATAAATATTTTAATTTTTCTAGTAAATATATTAGAACTTTTAATATAGAAAATAATTTTTTAAATATAAATTGTTATATCTATTTTAATAATATATTTTTATTTATTAAGAAAATTTTAAAATAAATCTTTGGATTAAATAGATTTTAAAATTAATAAAATGTATCTCATGTATTGATAATATTAAGTTATCTTATATAATATTGAAAATAATTTTCAACTTTTATATATTTATTTTAATATTTTGTTTGTATTTATTATAAAATTTAGTTTAACATAATATAAGATTATAAAGTATTAAAGAATTTTTAAATATTGAAATTATTTTAAATGTATATATTGTTACATTTATTTTAATACTATATGTCTATCTATTAGAAAAAATTGAAATTAATTTTTTTGGATTAATAGATCCAAAGGGTATTTTAGAGGTTTTGGCCTTATTGAGAATATGAGTGTTTACATGACCAGTTCTAAACCTTATAGGTGTAAGTGTCCTTTTCCCAAAATATTGTACATAAAAGGCATAATATCAATTTTGTAAGTTACTTCGATTGTTAAATACAATTATTTTATATCATTAATCTACGAAACAAAGACAAATTGATAGTATTAAAAATAATTTATATTTTCAAAATAATTTATAATATTTTATGTGTTAGGCTTGTATTTTTTATAGTATTTTATATAAAGTCTTTTTGTATTGTTACAATTTAAGGGTATAATTGTAAAAAAAGAGTCAGCGCGACAATTTATGAAATTAAGGAGTTTATATGACCATTTAAGCAAACTTTAGGATGTGGGTGGCTTATTCACTAAGTTAAAATATCATAACCCATAACTTAAAACCGAACAAGAAAAAAAAAGTAATAAAAATAAGGGCGATTGCCAATTTTCCCTTTACTGTAATCAATATATACCACTTGCTCCTTTGCTGTATTTATAATAGTCAATAACCCTCCTGACAGCATAAATTTATAATATTACCCTTATTTTCAAATACACTTTTATTCATATTTATTATAGATTAAATAAATCACATGAATAGAAATTAAAATAAAAAAAATTAAGTATTAAAAATTAGAAATATTTGTTTGATGTGAACAAAAAAAATTATAATAAAATATTTTCTTGTACTTTTTTATTTTATAGACATTTTCTTATAATAAATATATAAGAAAATTATTCTAAAATAAATAATAATAAAATTTTCTTGTAGTTTTTACATTTAATTTTAAAATGTTTATTAGAAGAAAATGTTTACAAAATAAAAAAAGTACAAGAAAAAAATTTTATTATTAATTTTTTTATTCACATCAAAACATACATTTCTTGTTTTTAATACTTATTTTTTTTATTTAGTTTCTATTCATATGATTTATTTAATTTATGATAACTATAAATAAAAATGTATTTGAAAATCTGGGCAATATTATAAACTAATATTGTCAAGGGTGTTATTAGCTATTATAAAAATAGTAAGGGAGTAAATGGTATATATTAATTACAGTAGGGGGAATTGGTAATCTCCCTAATAATAAAAGAAAAGTTAGTTATAACCACCTGAAAAGGATTCCATGAATACAACTCCCAAAGTTTAGTTGAAATCCTATTAGAAGAAGACGTCGCTAGTAATTCTAGATCTTATCAACTTACTTACATAAAATAAAAATTAATAAAGAAATTTAATCATACTCATACACTAATTACTAAAAAAACACATAGTACAAGACTTTTTAAAAGC
The DNA here is from genome assembly GCA_030448925.1 of Citrus cavaleriei. Classification (NCBI taxonomy): domain Eukaryota; kingdom Viridiplantae; phylum Streptophyta; class Magnoliopsida; order Sapindales; family Rutaceae; genus Citrus; species Citrus cavaleriei. Next base: position 86,873 of record JAUJEN010000161.1, read on the forward strand.
TGAGAGCTTACGTGAAAATAAATCTAAATATATATGTGTTTGTGCGTACATATATTATGACGACGACTTATCAAAGAATCAATTGCAATGGAAGCGAAAGGGAAGATTGAAAGGCACCAGTCATCATCATTGTTTGATCTTCCATCTGATGTCATAGATATGATTGCCAACCGTCTCTATGGCGTTGATCAATTACGTTTCCGGGAAGTTTGCAAGAGCTTTCAGGCGGTAAGTATCTTCCGATATGCAGCTAAATTCCCGTGGTTGATGGCCTGTAATTCACAGTCGTGTCATCTCTACGACCCCTCTCTCAAACAAAAGTACACGTTGTCACGTAGTGCTGATACGTGCAGTGAAAATTTTCTTAATGCAAGATTGGGTTCTTTACTTAAGAAACAAGAACAGAGTTAGTACTTATGCTTCCCTATTCTTCTACTCAGCTTTCGCTAACAAGATCCTTGAACTTCCCGAGTTTCAAAATCGTGGACGCATTAATGCAGCCTTCTCAACGACTCCAATTTCATCAAACTGTGTGGTGTTTGCTACTTCATCAGTAGGTTCCCAAAAGTTTTCTATCAGGATATGTAAACCCGGAGATATAACTTGGACCGTGTTTTTGTATGATAGAAACAATGGACCGGTTGACAGAGTGGCATATGTGGATGGATTCTTCTACTGTTTTTTCACTGATCGGCAAGTGATAGGTGCCTTTAATGTTGTCTCACAAGAGTGGAAAATTCTCCCCTTTGGGCCCTATTCACGTATGAACGATTTCTTGATTGAGTCTGATGGAAACCTTTTGATTGTTACTAGAGGTGGCAGTGATGAGAACATTTCTAGATTTCGGATTCTCAGGCTTAATTGGTCACAAATGGAGTGGATAGAAATTGAAAGCTTGGACGATAGAACTTTGTTCTTGAGTCGAAGTGGTCCATGCATGTCGGTTAGTGTAGACAAGGAGAGTGAATTTGCAAGCACCATACATTGGTTCGATTGCCGCTCCTATAAAGACCTCTCTTATAATGTCCGAAATCGTCTGAAAGGTGAGTGCTCATCACGGTTTGGTCCCGAGATTCATGATTATGATGGTTGCATTGAAAAGAACCTGAGGAAAATTTGGATTCAGCCTCCTTTGCTTCAACAGTCACAGGAGGCAATAGAGAGCTAGGAATCCAAGCATGCATATGATTGTGTTGTGAAAAGAATGATCTTCGTTTTCTGAAGTTACATACTTATTTTTTTGTTTTTCTATTTTGAAGTTTTAATCAAGAGCGATGATACAGTCACAAACTCTTGTATAAATTTATTTGTATGAATTGATTTGGCATTAATTCATTGGTTGAATAAAAATAAAAAATAATAAAAACAAATAATGTGGAGTAAAAGATATTTAATCCAACCAATTTAATCATGTCATATCAATTTGTACAAAATAATGTGTACAAGAGTTTGTAACTATGTTATTACTATTTAATGATCAATTGTGTGTATGCTTGCTGATTTTGGTATATATGCCTGATTAGTGATGATATAATCACAAACTTTTGTACAAACTAATGTGGCATTAATTCACTGGTTGAATGAAAATATAAAATAATATAAACAAATCATGTGTGGGCCAAGAGATATTTAATTCAACCAATGAATTAACGTCACATCACTTTGTACAAAATAAGTTTGTACAAGAGTTTGTGGCTATATCATTACTCATGCCTGATAGCTTTTCTTTTTTTTTTCTTTTTTCTTTTTTGCCTTTTTTCCTTGTGCATGCCTATAAAAATTAACAAAAAGTAACGAGCAAGAGTAGAAATTTGAGAATTCTTGACGAAGGCTGAAAATAGATAACCGCCAAAAATTGTCAAAGGGAAAAGGAAAAACTCCTTATACTAGTTCTACTTAGCACATTTTGTTAGTTTAGATGAAAGAAATATTTTCTTATAATTTCAAATTAATTATTCTTGTGTTAGGGAATTTTAATCTCACCTAAGATCTTACAAGCAAAAATATCAAACAAACAATAAACTAAAAAATAGACGCAGAATAAAATCAATCATATAACATAAGAATTTACAGGGAAAATTCCTATATTGAAGAAAAACCACAGCTGCCAAGGATGACGAGAGAAAATTCTATTATGTGAAAAATCATTACAATCACTCTAGTATTTTTTCTCATGCCCAAAACCTCAATAACACTCAATTTCTCAATAGACATATTGTTTCTCTCACACTAAAAATTGTCTGCTTGCAGAGAACTGATTACTATGTGTTATACAAACAAGTGAACCTAACCTCCCTATATATAGTGATTATTTCTTGTTGGAGAAGTATTCTTTTTCTTATACTAACAGTATTCGTCCTTGAATAAGTCAAGTCCCAAAGGGGAATTACTTATTTTTTAAATGAGAATCCTACAAAAGAAGAAAATATTCTCGGAAATCTATATTAAAAAATAAGACATATTTCTTAAAAATCTCCATCTTGGTGAGTTCTTCAATTAGGCGACAAAACATAATCTACTGTGCATCCACACAACCATGTCGTCTCCACCATCTTACTCCACCAAAACTACACTCACATAGGGCTTATGAGAATCACTTCACCACAAATAAAATCTTCTCCTTTATTCAGCAGTTGCAATTCTCTACACTAAAAATCATCATATTCCACCTGATCTAAAGTACACATATTCGGCACATGTCGATTGTCTTACAAAAAAACCCACTCTCATGTTTGGCTTCCTTAAGAGTCCTCAACCATCAACATAAAAAATTCCACCACACGTCTTGCATAAATGCCAAACCATGCCTCGCGTACAAATCTTGTGGACCTGGTAATAGTAGCATATCCTCTTTCATGGCACTAGTGGCTTGCCATGAGGATGTCTTCATCATCTATTAAAGGGCACCATTGTCTCCCACAATGATGAGAGACTTTCCACTTTCTATCCTTGAGACAATCCTTTTAAGGTGCCTAATTATCTACACACCTAGGTTAACATATATGTTTTCCAAACAAGATTAAGAATGATTAATCTTTTAAGCCCAAATTATTTAATATTCTTTTTAAATAAATCATTATTTTTACATTATAAAGGTTTTATATTTAATGAAAAAATGATTTTATGAAATTGGTTGTTTTTCAAGTTATGATTTTATTAAAAGAGTTTTGAAAATTTTGAAATCAACAAGTATTGCTTGAAATTTTGGAGGACTTATTTGAAAAGTGTCATAACAATTTGGGCTATATCATAATTTCAGAAAGTTTTGAGATTAACAAAGCATTACCTAGAAATTCTGGAATTGGACCTATTTGCAAACTTTCATAACGTTTTGGGCCATAATATAGTTTTATAAAGTTTTAGGGTCAAACTATAAATTTAGAAAATAATTTCACAATAACATTTAAACTAACTGCTTATTTAAAAGCTAACCGCTTATTTAAAATGGCTTTTGTTAAAATGATGATTTTGAAAATAACGAAATTAACCGATTATTTCAGATTAACAACCGCTTAGTAAGAATTAAATCAAATTTGTTATCCAAAAGTAGAAACTTTCACTTGTGATCAAACACATTGTGAGAGAGATTCATTTGTAATCCTTTTGTAAAATCAAGTTAAAAGATTGTAAGTGTTGGGATTCTTGACCCCTCAAGCCTGAGCTTGGAGACGTGGGAGGGATTGCCACGAAAAATCATTGTGTTTGTTTTCTCTTCCCTTACTCTTTTAATATTGTGCATGATTAAATTTATTGTTTTCAATTTGATTAAGGCAATAGATTAAATTGTTGTGTGGTTTGCCTAGGATAATTTTTAAAAACCCAATTCACCCCCCCTCTTGGGTTGCCTAATTAGTATTTCACTTTTTTTTAGAGTTATTTTTCTCCCAATTACCAACTGTCAATGCCGAATCATCAAAAGCTTGATTACTTCCATCACTCAGCTTTCTTTCTTTTGAAAATAAAGTACTAGTAACTCTTCAAGATCCACAATCTCTTTCCCATACATTAAGAGACCACAATAGCGTAAACGCCTTGTCTTTGTCTTCAATTTTAACTTAAATTGCTTCTAGTTCTAACACAATGTCATTGAGAACACTAAGATGGTCAGAAACTTTTGAACCTTCAATCATTCTTAGCGTGTGAAACCGCTCCTTAAGGTACAAACAATTAGAGATACCCATTGTCTGATACAAATTTTCTAGCCTCTTCCAAAGTTCTTTCGCTGAAAGAAATTTTCCTACATTCGTGAGAACATTCTCTATAAGACATAATCGTATAGCACTTACAACTCTTTCCTATATTTTTTTCTAATCTTCATCGCTCATAATAGATTTTTCATAGTTATTGCTAGAAGCAGAGGATGGGTTGCCCTTCAAAGTCTTGTGTAGCCCAAATTGAATCAATACATCCTTGACTTGAATTTGCCACAAGCCAAAATTGATTCTTCTATCAAACTTTTCAACCTCAATCCTTACGGGATTTGAAAATTTATTTGCAAAAATAATTGCTTTTCAGAACAACCTTTAGCTCTGATACTAATTGTTGGGGGGGGCTTGGCCTAGGATATTTAGGTATCCGACCCAAAAAATTAGTCTATTAGGTGGAGTGACTTATCGTGCTTTTAAACCCAAGTGTCTCCCCTTTACTAGCCAATGTGGGACACAACTCAACAAACTCTTTGGACGAAACCATTGTCACACTGGTATTAGAGCTAAACCCTAGTAGCCAGACTATGGTGGTAGAACAAATCGAGTTTGTTAGATGAAAAGACTGAGATCCTGTGGTGATTTCGTCGGGAGGGGAGGGTGGAGATTGTTGAGTTGTGCTCACACGAGTTAAAGCGTAGACTTTTAAAAGAAAAAAGAAAATCTTTCATATCCTGTTTATATCATTAAAAAATATTAATTGACATTATAATTCATAAAATAAAAATTATTAAATAAAATTAAAATATATTTATATATAACCTCCCCCATCTTAATGATATATTTTAGGGTTTAAGGTGAGAGTGGCATGATTTGAGACAAATCTTTTAATGTCTTCTTATATCTTCTTCATATTGAAAACACTGCAGCGGTTGAAAGAGAACATAGATCTCATTAAGTGTGAAATCACTATAAACATCTTTTCATTGCTTGTTTACAGTTATTAATTATGATGATTTTTTTGTTAAAAAACATGAATAATATTTTTAATGTAAATTTCTCTAAAACCATGCTACAAAGCTAATCTTATAACTGGGAAATGGATATTAAAAAAAAACGAATCAATTTTTCTCATTCTTAACATTCTTAACTTTAATAGTTAAAACCACCCAAAAAAATCATACACTTCGAATTTGTGTGATTTGTTTTAGCTTACCATTGTATCGCAGGCCACTCGAAAAGACTCATCCCATGACAACATTTGACATGAATTTAAATTGGTTAGCAGACATAGTATATAGTCCCCATTGTGGGCAAAGTTTCTGCATAAGTTTTCATCTATCAGTTAGTAACAACTAACATCTTACACAAATATCATTGTAAAGAACTACCAAATAAAAGTAAATAATATTTCTCAAGATTCTTTTACATTTCTTATATATATATTTTGAGACATTTCTTATAATCTTTTAATTGTTTAATTTTTCTGTCTTATTACATATTGAGATATTGGAGGAAACTAATTGGGGCTATAAAAATTATTTTGAAATTCCACTTTCTGCTACATGGAGAAATTGAGATCTTGGACACCATCTCTTCTGCTACATGGCGCAATTGAGATCATTCAGTTAAATTAATGCAACTATTTGGATGTTATCAATTTACTTGAAAGGACAAAGGCACATTACAATCCCTATTAAGTGTAACTTTATCTTTTATAATGGATGGACTAGTTGAACCGATTGAATTACTCACAAAAGCACATTTTTTACTTAAGACAAAAAAAAAATTATGGTAGTAAAAGAAAATTATGGTAGTAACACGTCCCTAAATTAAATTACTATTATAGACAAAGCATATACACTCAAATGAAAAAAATTTACTCTCATCTTTGAACTATGTAAATCTATTTCATGACACCCTTTAATAAGAAGAAGATTGAACAAAAGTTATGTATTAAATATTTAGATTAATAGTTTATATTCGATTTCACCAAGAAGTTATTCCCAGTCAACCTTCTTTGAATTCGAGCAAAAATTTCTCTCTCCTTTCTTTGTCAGACTCTCTGAATAAATGAATGTGAAAATAAATATTTGTGCTAAAATGTGCAATTTTAATTGCTTAAATTATGTCATTTAGCTTAATTACAAAGACTATATTCCTATGGTACGTTTGCTTATAAGGATTCGGAATGAATAAAGTATTTATTTGTGAATTTAAAGATAGGATCCAAATTAAAATATCTGTACAGCCCACAATTTTAGGAATCATTATTGTAGTTTTGATTCCTAAGGAGATTTGGAATCGGAACTCCATTCCTAAGTTTGAATTTCTAACCCTACTGAATTTTCATAATTCTCATTTTATCCATAATTAAAAAAAAAAAAAAAAAGATTCGTAGATAGTTGTCACTGCTGCTGCTGCACATCATCGATTTAGTTTCTGTCGGTCATTGTCGCTTTTGTGTTGCCGGTTGTTGCTACTACTACTATTGGTCATTGCTGCTGCTGTTACTATGTATCCACTGTTGCTATGTTGTTGTTCTTACTGCTATTGTGCCGCTGGTCATGCTGCCGCTGACAGTCAGTTTTTATTTAATTAATTAATTAATTATTATTGTTGTTGTTGCTGTGATCATCAATAATTTTATTTTTTTTACTAATAATAACTTTTTTAATAATAATGTGACAAATACTATAATAAATGACAATAACAATTACATAATGAACTATGGGTATTTTAATAACTTGTAATAATTAATTTTGATTTGAAAACAAAATAAATACATCAATGGTAATATGGTTCATTTCAATTCTGATTCTTACACCTTGAGTAACTAAAAAGGATGAAATATTTGTGTGTGAGACCTTAACCAAAGAAAAAAAAAAATTGATAGTAATTGAGAAAGGACTATAGAGAAGAAAAAAGAACGGCTGAAAAAAGTTGGGAAGTTAGAGGGGGTAATTTTTAGGGACCTCCTTTAAGGCCAAAACTACGTTGCCACATGGGTTTCGTACCCCACTTTTTTGTCCTTTTCTAGTTCAATTATAGTGGAGTCCATTTATTTGTTAAAAAAATAAAAAAGTTGAAAGACTTTTATATTTTCACACATTAGTCCTGCACCTAAAAATTTTCAGTTTCTGAAAGCCACAATCTATTTTAGAAGTACCTTTTGAAGATGCAGATATGAACAGAGTACTCCGACATCACAGACTTGTCAATTTGATATTTTTTTTTGTTTTTTTTTGTATTGCAATATATGTTGAGAAGAGAATGCTTAGTTTGCTAGAATTGAGGGGGGAGGGGGGAAGAAATCCATTTCACTACCAAACTAAAAAATAAAAAATAAAAAATTGGTCATGGCCATGGTGGTGTTTTCCAGCACGTAGCCATTAATCCGACAATTATATATATATAGTTTGGTAGAATTATTTAATTGGTCATATCCTTGTCAATTAGGGATGACAAAATCCAGATGGCTATAGTTATTAGCCATCCATATGTAAATACATAATTATCCAATATAAATATGAACATCCAAGGGTAAACATGCATATTTAATTTTTATTATAAATCACTATACATTTTATAATATGAAAAACTAATTAATTGTTTTACATAAAAAATTCTTATTTTTTATTTAATTTCCTAAAATGATTAATATTAAAAGGTAATTAAAATTATTTTCAATATGGAAACAAAATAATAAAATAAAATTGTTACTCTTATTTTTAATTAAAAAAAATTAACAAAGAAATATTCAAATTATTTTAAAAGGGAGTATTGTTTAGATTTATTTTTTTACCCTTCTTTAATTAAGGTAATGAAATATCATAACCATATGGATGTGTGCTAATGACTGTTTAAAATGTTGGGGTGGAATAACAAAAGTCAATTTATTTAAGTGTGCAATTAAATTTTTTCTTTTTATTTAAGGACAAACTCAACCAAAAATACAAAATCTTTATTCAAATGAACAAAAATAATTTTATGAATTGATAAACTAACACTTTATTATTTATTTATTAGTAAATTAATATATTTTTTCTACATAATCGAATAATTGATAGTATGTTAAGTAAATATTATGTTACAAGGAAATAATAAAACATTAATTATATATAATATGAAATTAAATTCATTTTCATATTTTCTCCATTTCATCTATTTGAAATAGTAAAATCTCTTGTGTTAGAGAGAAAAAAAAAAAAGGTATAATGTCTTAACCCTGCTCACATGGGTCAAAGGAAATTGGTTGCCATTATGTTAAATTAAAAAAAAATCATATATATTTATCGTCAATTATGGGTAGTAAATAATATACAATGTTTAGCTATATATTAAATTTATTTATTTATTAATTGATAAATTAATTATTAATATAAATATATATTAATAAATGTAAGAATAAGTCATTTAATGAAACCTATTTCAATAGTCTAAAAAAATTTAAAATATTATGGACTTACATGTCAAAATTGTAAACCGTTTGAGTGTTCTTATTTTGCATAAACAACAGGGGTATTTAATGTTAATAACCCCACAAATACATCTGACCCGTTATACAACTCCAGGATGAAATCTAACGGTGAATTTGAAAAAGACAAAAAAAAAAAAAAAATTGGTACTAAACACCGTGGGTAACATAGCTGGACCCCTCCTTTAATGTTTGGTGTATTGACAAGTTGATTGAATTCATGCAATTGCAGGCCTCTCTTGTCGTTAGTATACAGTTAACTTGACTGTTAGTAGATTGATAAAAAGTCAAAAACGCCCTTAGCTCTAAACATGCTATGATAGCTACAACTTGTAATGAATAGTAACTATAATTTGACGCTAAACATCATACTAGAGCACTAAAAAGTCTAAAATAGGGTGTATAAAAAAGCCCAGCCCAGGCCCACGGGCTTTGGCCCACTATTTTTAAAAAAAATAAATTTATAAATTAGAATAATATAATTAAAATTAAAAAGTAACTTAAAAATAAATTTAAAAAAACTTAAATTCTTAATTTATAAATTAATAATGATTCAAAAAAACTAAAATTATGATACTAAATTCTCTCTTAATTAAAGAAAATTAAATTTAAGAGCTTTTATTTGTTTTATTTATTATTTTACTTTGAAATATTCATTTTCTTTAATTTATCTATGATTATAATAATTTGTTGATCATTAATTTATTTCAAATTTATAATAATTTAAAAAAATTTAGAAAATAAATAAAGTTCAAGCCTGACCCATGCCCTTATGCTAAACTTAAAGTGGGCCCCAGGCCCAAGCCCGCTTTTTGCCATCGCTTGTCTAAAACATGGAAAACAAATCATTGACATTACATAATATTAAAAAAAGTAAAATATATATAAATTAAAAAATCAACAAAGCTACTAATGTATTGAGTATTTACAGCAACAATGGGTATATATACAACCATTGCCAAGCTAAAAAATCACCATTACAGCCACTGGTTCTTCAACTTTCATCTCACGATTTTTTCCTTCATCATTCAACACATCTCACAAGCTCAATAATTAGTAAATTTCCATTACAGCTACCGCTTCTTCAACGTTCTTCTCATAATTTCTTCCTTCATCATTCAACGCATTTCAAAAGGTCAATAATTAGTAAACTACTTCAATAAGACAATAAACAATTAATAATTCACTCTTCAATACATTCAAAATAAACAACCAACACAATAGAATCAAATACACACACCTCTGCTAAAAAGAGAACGGAATTCTCATTGACGGTAAAACCACTATTAAAATATCTATTACACTTTTCTCATATAATTTTGACGATTTTCTTTTTAAAAATAGGGAAAAAGCCCTTCTTATCCGTAGGGCTTCATGCAATAACTCATTTCATCCTTACTTTTTAAACAATAGCTCAAAACATCCTTTCGTTAACTTATCGTTAATTGAATGTCGTTTGTTATTAATTCATTAAGGATAAAAAAAGGATTTTTCATCAAAGAGAAAATTAGAAAAATAAATAAAAATTATCATATAACTAAAAATAATTTTTATCTAATCTCATTAAATAGGAAATACCGAAAAAGATGAAAAACTTCTATTTCAAGCAATTCTTTTTTCACTTCTTTCTATTTTGGCGGCATGAAAGCCCAATAAACCCTAGATCTAAGTACCAAAAATATCACAATTTTCTTATTCATATAAGTATACTCTTTAATTGCACTGTAAAATGGCTTGAATTGAGTTAAAGATAAAGAAGATATTCAGCACATGCAATAAAATTGGTGGTACTTTTGAGTTTTTCTTCCAATGATTTAAAGATAGGGAAATTATCATTCGTATACCTTATATTTGCTCTGTTATAAAAAATACTACAACATTTTGAGGTGTATCGATAAAAACAAAATGTATCAATACCGTTAATTCTTTGAAAGTTAACGGAATTACAGTGAATTGACGATTTTGCCCTTGAAAATTATCACTTGTATACCCTTAAATTCTCTCTTTATCACTTGTAAACCCTTAAATTATCACTTGTATCATATGAAAAGACCAGATTACCCTTCTAACGTTATCATATTTAAACAGCAACTAATAGTTTGGTGGCGATTGATCTGGCCTCAAAGTGTTGTAGTATTTTGATAATGGAATAAATCTGAATGATAATTTAAAGATATTGTGTTAATTACAGTTTGTTTCTTATGGCAATTATTTAATGGCTATATCAAACTATATTATCTTTGATTTCATTTAAGAAAAAATTAATGAATTTTGCATACTTTGTAGTGTTATTTAATTGTGTAAAAAAAATTATTTTAATTTAGTTTGTATCACTTTAATAAAAAATCATATTTTGCCCTCAATGAATTATTAGTTAACGGCTTTACAGTAATGGTGAGTTAACGGAATAATATTTTAGATTATTATTTGAAAAGTATGGATGAAATGAGTTATTGCATTAAATTTTAGGAATGAAAAGGGCTTTTTCCCTTAAAAATATAAACCATTTTTTTTAATATGTAAATTTCTCCAAAAGCGTGCTACAAAGTTAATCTTAGATGGAAAAGGGTAAAAAAATCAAATTTTCTCACACTTTCTTAGTGTCCTTAATTTTAGTAGTTAAAACCACCAAAAAGAACTATATACTTCGAATTTGTGTGATTTATTTTAGCTGACCATTGGCTGCCATTTGGCGTGCATTAATTCGTTAGACAACAGACTTGAGTATTGTCCCATTGTAGAGTTTCTCCATTAAAATTTCATCTATCTTGATCACAGTTTGTAACAACTTCTCACTTCTCACAGAAACAAATTCATAATTGCAAAAAAACTACTACATAAAAATATATTTCTCAAGTTTCATTTCTTAACTTTTTATTTACTTTATATATCTAGAAAAATTATATTTATAATATTAAGAAATTCGAGGAAACTAATTATAGTTATATAATTCATTTTGAAATTAACCCAACCAAAGATTTTATTTACTTCATCTACTGCCTTTCCTTTGTTACTTCGCATCTTTGCCTAAAATTTGCTTTGTTTCTAAAATTTTCTCTTGAAACTCATGTATCATGCGCCATGCGCCTGCTGGTTACCATCAAAGCGTGTGGGCAAAGATAGGGAGGACTATCAATCCACTTGTTTACCGTTATGCACCATTCTTGAACACTCCTACTTCCGCTATTCCTATTTCCGTTATTCTTGTTTTAGATAGAAGTATTGAGGTGAGCAAGTAGGGTCACAAAAGGAAAGATTCCCAAGGGATTTACTTGATTACAATTTTTGTAACAAAAGCTGAATTTAGAATTTAGATATATGATGAAGTAGCCATCTTGACCGTAGGTGGATCCTTCGATTAATTATTTCATTCTGCCTTTCTTTTGTTCTGTGTTTTTACTAGATATATCGTGTTTGATCCTGGAAAGCGGCTTCCTCAAATTTTTGTGGTGACCCTGCTCTGTTTTTAATTTTATTGATGAAAGCTGTATCAAACCGAAATATTTATCATTGATGATCTATTGCAAACAATTATTATTTCCTTTTTGTTGAAAAAAAACAAAAAAAAAAATATTAACCCAACCACATACAGTTACCATCATTGTCGATCAGCGCAAATTTACATGACTCGTGCATGTGCTTTTTGTTCTTCGAGTTCAATAGCCGAATTGAGATCATTAGTTGTTCAAGATAATGGCAAGACTCTTTGCTTTGCCTGCAATGTTGGCATAAATTTTGACAGGAACAACTATTGAGTCTTCCATGATGTATCCTCTAGTAAGCTACTTATGCAATCACAAACATCAGTGGCTAGTCAATTTCATTTTTTTCATATATATATATATATATATATATATATATATATATATATATATTATCCTCAAATATTGTATAAAAATGTTGAAGAAATACATAAAAATAAAGTAATTATAATGCAACTAAATATTTAAATTTTAATTAAAATTTTAAAATTTTTATTTAATCTAGATCTCTAAATCGATTAATGTTTCATTTGAAATTCGGACTCAGGAGACACTAGTGTTTCCGGCTAAGCGTCTCCAGCTAACAGTGGTAACTTTAACTTAGCACCACTTGATGGAATAAGGAATGCAGATATTTCAAAAAAAAAAAAAATGCTATGACAATAAATATTCCTAATCCAAAAACAAGAATAATGAATAAATGATCAAATATGATGCATTCTTGTAGTTTGCTGGTGTCATTAAAAGCTTATATATGTACAAGTAGCTGATAAGATCAACCAGCTGATGATGATTCAACCAGCGATTGCTAGCAAACTTTGCCTGACTGCCGGAACTGAGCAAATCAAAGAGCCAAATATTCCGGTGAGAGCATAAGCAATGGCACAAAATGGGAGAGCCTCAGGTTCCTTGGCTGACAAAGCTGCTGTTCCCAGTCCATGAGCACTGAAACAATTGGACTACGTCAACTTGAAGCATTCTGAGTAATAAGAAACTATATTTCCTAGATTTTGGACCACCCAAAAGATAAGCATATCTTAGAAATATGACCATACAACTCTATGAATGTGGTCATATGAAACTCGTTTTCACCATGATAGAATGATAAAGAAAAGGCCATATTTCAACACTGTAAAACCAAGTTGATAAATATGTTGAAAGTACTCGAATTACAATAATGCAATTGGCATGTTACGAAGCATTAATGTTAATTGAGACAATATACAAACCAGAAAACGCACAAGTCTGATGATTGTACTAATGAGATAAATGCTTGATTATAGAGAAAAAGTTCATAAAATAACCTAATTATCCAAAGGGATTAGAAGTAGAAACTCAGGCAGAAAAGTAATATGCTTGAAGTTTTCACTGATTCAACAACTGGAGAAGTAATACCTTGATGCGGTTGCTATTCCTCGAGCAATAGGATCACGAAACCGTAATTTGTCAAGTGTTGCTTGCACAAAATTTGCTCCAATCAAACCAGTTACTACCACAACCGCAGCCGTGAGAGATGAATTGGCACCTACAAACAATACGGCAAATGAATGTTCCTTCAAAGACAGCTCAGAGTTACATAGATAGAATTTGTGTACTTATATTACTCTGAATATTGTTTGTGTAAATGAGAGCTGTAAGAAGTAGATATTATTACCTGGCAGCAGATTAGTATGTCATTTAAAAATATCATAATAAATAAAGCATTTTGTGGTTGTCTGTATAGAACATATGGACACAACTAAGAAATGATTGCCTACGTAAAACTGCAGAATATAAATGTAATTATACCTTCAAACAATGATACAATGCTAAGGGCTAATGCCACGGTTATACATCTGGGTAGAATAGAAACTGTCAAAGACGGCTCTAAACCAACAAGACGGCCAGCAAGTGCAGTTGAATACAGTGAGAATAGTGTTGATAGAATGACAGACATGAAAATTTCAGCCGCGTGCCTTTTAACGAGCTGCAAAAATAGAAAAAACCACGTCATTTTGTGAATATATATATAATCATGAATCACAACAAACATAATGTACATGTTGCAAAAGGTATGGCAACCAATTGTTTAAATGTTATGCAGAATTTAGTGCACAATTTTTGCTGTAGGATAGAATGCATATATACAGTGTAATATGCCAGAAGCTTAACAGTCCAAATTTAGGACCCTCTTGCGTCTAGATGAAGTTGTCTTGAAGATTGTTTCAATTCATTTTCTGCCTTTTCTACTACAGTATGTTCCTTTCAAATAATGAATAAAAAAGTCAACATATTATCGTGTCATGACATCAACAAATTCTGATTGTTGAATTAAAAGATACTCCGCTTGAGATATGCTCTGGTTGAGAAAGGCAACAGGTCAGCACTCTCACTCAAAGTTAGCCCAGTGATGGTCCTATGTAACACTACTAGCCGTCCATTGAGTAATTACTACTGCCAATGCCGAATAGCAACATCCTCAGATCACAAAATGTGTTGAAAGGTTGACCAAATCAAATTGATTTGGTTTTCCTTATATATTTAGGTGTATATTTGGTGTAAATATAGAGTTATTGCTTCCTAGAAATTAGTGTGTAATATTTTGCTTTAATTTTTTCTTTCCTTTCTTAGTCTCTTGTATCCCTATATTAAGATTGTGTATAGTCTCATGAAGATATGAAAAAGAGAATTATTCCATAAACTTTTTCTCTACCTATTTTCATATGGTATCAGAGCTAGGCTCCCTTTCTTTCTGATCTCTTCCCTACCATGTCTGACCAATCTTCTGAAACCACAGTCACCTCAAAAAGACTAGAACCAAAAATTTCCCATTCTGAATCTCATTCTGTCCAGATTACAACTATCCGGCTGAATGAAGGAAATTTTCAAAGATGGTCTCAATCGGTTAGAATGTATATTAGGGGAAGAGGGAAGATTGGTTATCTTACCGGAGATGTTAAGGCTCCTGAAATATCTTATCCCTCTTATGGTGTTTGGGATGCCGAAAACTCCATGATTATGGCATGGTTAGTCAACTCCATGAATGAAGACATTGGTGCAAATTATATGTGCTACTCTACTGCAAAAGAACTCTGGGATAATGTGAGACAGATGTACTCTGACTATGGAAATCAGTCCCAGATCTATGAGTTGCAGCTTGCTCTTGGAGATATCCATCAAGGAGATTATAGTATAACAAAATACTTCAATACTCTAAAGAGATTGTGGCAAGATCTGGACTTATTCAATGACTACGAGTGGAAGAGCACGGAAGATTTTAAACACCACAAACAAACTGTCAATAATGAACGAATCTTCAAGTTCCTGGCTGGGCTCAATGTTGAATTTGATGAGGTAAGAGGAAGAATTATTGGGAGAAAGCCACTTCCTACTCTTGAGGATGTTTTCTCTGAAGTAAGGAGAGAAGAAAGTCGTCGAGGTGTTATGTTGGGAAAAAAGAACTCCATTGTCTCTGTGGAAAAATCTGCCCTTGTTACAGCATATGCTAATGCTACCCGGTCCACGATCCATCACTCAACAGCAACAAAAACCTCGAGTATGGTGTGATTACTGTAATAAACCACGCCATACTCAGGAGGATTGCTGGAAACTCCACGGAAAGCCTGCAGACTGGAAAAACAGCAAGCATAGCCGTGCGTCTGCCAATGAACTGGAGAATCTGGAAAAAAATCTCAGCAAGGAGCAAATTGACCATCTCATAAAGCTGCTGACTTCTAATCCTCCACCTAGTACTCCTAGCCATTCACCAGCCCAAACAGGTAGTATTATTAATGCTCTATTTAGCCACTCAACTACTGCACCATGGATTATTGATTCGGGTGCTTCTGATCATATGATTAGCATTTCTAGTTTATTTGATTCCTATTATCCTTGCCCTGGTAACAAAAAGGTAAGAGTTGCTGATGGAAGCTTATCTTCCATAGTTGGAACCATAGCTTATTTGCTGGTGCAATCTGTTATCTGTCAGTAAATGATTCTAATTGACTATAATTTCAGGACAGGGACTTGTGATTGGCAAAAGGTCTTTACTATTTTGATGACTACTTATCAAGGAATTCAAGGTTTGAGCCAAACTCTACTTGGGATCAAATAATGCTTTGGTACCTTAGACTAGGACACCCTAATTTGAAATATATGTTTCCATTCGTGTCCTTATCTCATTGTACTTACTGCCTCAAAACCTTTTATTTAATTCATAGTACATTCAATGAAAAAATGATTTGTAACATTCATTGAATCATACACCAATTAGATGTTAAAAAATGCTTTTCTGAATGGGAGCTAGAAGAAGAAGTCTTTATGGATTTACCACCAGGTTTTGAGGGTAAATCATGGCAGCAGTAAAGTGTGTAAACTACAAAAGTCTTTGTATGGGCTCAAACAGTCTCCTAGAGCATGGTTTGAAGCTTTGGTAATGTTGTATAAAGGGACTACTCCCAAAAGTCAGGCAGATCATGTTTTACAAACATTCTATTGAAGGAAATTAGCAGTGTTAATTGTATATGTAGATGATATAATTTTGACCGGTGATGACTTAGTTGAGATTTGCAGATTAAAGAAAGTGCTTGCACGTGACTTTGAAATCAAAGACTTAGGCAACTTTGAAGTATTTTTGGGCATGGAGTTTGCTAGATCAAAAGATGGGATTGTTGTGTCTCAACGCAAGTATGTTCTTGATTTGCTTGAAGAGTCTCTACTTTCGGATGTAAAAGCGAGACACCCATAGATCCTAATATGAAATTACCTAAAATTGAAGATGTGACCAACATAGATCGGTACCAACGCCTTGTAGGTAGATTAATCTACTTTTCACATACACGCCACATAACCTTTACTGAGCTTAGTCAGCCAGGTTTATGCATGCTCCGGGACGAACACTTTGAAGAATCCTTAGATACTTAAAAGGATCTCCGGTTAAAGGTCTTTTGTTTAGAAAAAACGGGCACCTACAAGTAGAAGTCTACACAGATGCTGACTGGGCTGGTAGTGTAACCGATAGAAGATCCACTTTTGGTTACTGCACCTTTGTTGGAGGAAATTTGGTCACTTGGCGCAACAAGAAACAAATTGTGGTAGCAAGAAGTAGTGCAGAGGCAGAATATAGAGCAGTAGCTCTAGGAATTTGTGAGGTTCTTTGGATCAAAAAAATTCTTGAAGAAGTTAAGGCAAGTAATTCTCTACCTATAAAAGTATATTGTGACAACAAATCTGCCATTGCAATAGCACATAATCCAGTACACCACGACCGAACTAAACATGTTGAAGTGGACAAACACTTCATAAAAGAAAAACTGGACAGTGGTTTGATTTGCATGCCCTACATTCCTACAGATGAGCAGATTGCTGATATACTCACCAAGGGACTACCTAGGAAACATTTCGAGAAATTGGTTTGCAAGCTGGCCATGAAAGACATTTTTAGACCAGCTTGAGGGGGAGTGTTGAAAGGTTGACCAAATCAAATTGATTTGGTTTTCCTTATATATTTAGGTGTATATTTGGTGTAAATATAGAGTTATTGCTTCCTAGAAATCAGTGTGTAATATTCTACTTTAATTTTTTCTTTCCTTTCTTAGTCTCTTGTATCCCTATATTAAGACTATGTACAGTCTCATGAAGATATGAAAAAGAGAATTATTCCATAAACTTTCTCTCTACCTATTTTCACAAAATGTAAAGAATTGGAAGGTACCTTTCTCTGTTTGAACATCGAGAAGGCAAATGAGAGAATAACAGAACCCAAAAATCCCATCAGGATATCACCAGCTCCCGGGTTAGATGACACCTTTGTCAGGTAATTGCCTGTGTTGATTCGAAGAAAATGACAATATCAGCCGGCAAAAACTACAGATACTCCAAGCCAAAACAACCTTGCTGGTTTACATTCTGGTGAAATCAAGGAAATATTATTTATGACCATGTAATTTCAAATACAGAGCATGATTCTGTCTTAGAATTTCCAATTCATGCCACCACATGTATATAACAAAGAACATTATGAATTTACCAAAATGATGCTGTCCAATGTCCATGGATCCAATTATCTTCTTCAATAGATTTCACTTATCATTGATTGAAGCTCTTACATTCTAAGAAGTGAAAAACAGTAGCAGAGTTGAGCCTAATAAGTCTACATGGAGGGAGCATTCTCCCCTTTAGATAACTGAATTAAAGTTCTTCTGTTTCTGAGAGGTAGAAATGTTATATTCTTTGCCAAGATTATGAGATGATCCGAGTCTCAACATCTTTCATTGTAATACTCGGTAATTTTTACACGTTTCTTGCTTTGATAATCACTGGGGAAATGAAAAACTGTACAAAGCTTCAATGAGATTTACAAAGAACACCAGTTAACAATTATAAAGCAGCCTGTAAAACCACTACCAATTCAGATGGGTGAAGGAAAAAGGTGTTTCTTGGGACTCTTCGGAGACAGAAGACAGAACAGAATCGTACAAAGCATTTAAGGTCAATCTAACTGTTGCAGCTTGTAATGATATCTTTTTCGTTTGAAGTTCAATCCCAAAGATAATAATTTGCTTTCACCATGAGGGAGACCTACTAAATAATGGATACCAAGAGTTTAAATAATAGAATGTTACCTAGAACAGGATCAAGCCCAGATTTTGACAGGTAGCCAAAGGCCAGTGCCGCCAAATCTGCAGATAGCGTGCAGCAAATAATTGGATGGAAAACCTTCTTCACATCAGACGGTAATCTGGATAGCCAAAAAGTAACAAACAGATGAATTTTTCAATGAAGAATCACAAAACCTGAAACCTGTACTACAAAATTTTTTTAAAATTAAAAGAATGATTCTAATTTAAGTAGAGGGAAAATGAAATTATACCCAGAACCAACCATGTAGCCTAACACAGTGGAGGCAAGTAGGAATGGGAGGCATGTTCGAGCACTTGTCCCCAAGGCTGTTGGATAAAACAATGCAGCGACAAATGAAATAAGAAAGACCCCACTCCATGCCCACACTTCTGTAGGAGAAAAAGGCGAAGGTTTTGCCATAGGCTCAGCATCTATCATTTCTGTTTTTACAATTTTCCTCACCGCAATAGCTGTAAAACCTGCAACACAAAGTGAAGCAAACCAGCCCCCAACTGCAGAGAATGAATAAACATTTAGTGCTCCATCAAGCCCCCAAAAGATAAGATAAAAATGAAAAGGGTTCACAAGCAACCATGCATATGGACCATGAGGCTTAGCAAGAATTTATATCTCAATAATCATTCCCTGAACATAAACAAACGTGTTACTGTCAGGTTTATGATCATTTCATAATCAAAATCTGAGAGAGAACATTGGTTAAACAGTGCTTCTTTGAATTGCTCTGTAGCTTCATATATATAAATTGAAAATTTATCATTAGCAGATTTAACATTCTTCTAGCATTTACAAGAACGGGAAATCTCAAACATCTCAGTACAAGTGCAAAATAGGAATAAAATTGAACATACAATATGCATAAACTCCAAAGTAAAATTAACAGGGATGGAGAAAACATAATGCAGGAAGCATGTGATCCCCGGTAGTTCCATATTTACAAGTCCAAAATAGATGCCCCATATGACAACAACATGCAAGTTGCAAGTGATCCACAAACTAGGTCAGCAGCTAGGATGAGATTCATAACTCAGGGGACTATGAAACTAATCCTAGTTGATCTTTGTATTTCAATCTCTCATTTATAATTTCAAATCATAGGGCTCGTTCAACTTGCCATCAAAGTCCTAAGTATGTCTGAAGTTTAAATCAACTAAATTTATTCAACTTCTCTGAAGAACGCACTGGGAAAAGAAATCATATTTTAATCAACTGCAAATTGCAAATCTAGAATATCTTATCAGTTAAAACTTGAATGGTGCTCATAATTGCTAAAGCCCGACCGTAAGAGCCTCTCAGATTATATATACCCAAAAACATATAAGTTCTTAATGGCCTACTCATCTATAACCATTATTTCAAAATTTACAAATCAAATCAGTTGCTTAAACTTCTCATAAAAAACAATCACTTACAGATAATGTAGCAAATCTTGAGGCCCGAAGCAGCAGGGATATCACGAACAGAGAGCAGCAAAATCACCAAAGATGGAACATAAAACAACAGGGCCATCTTTGAATGAACAAAAGCGCAGGTTCAAAGAAGCTCATCAAACTTGTTGCTGCATCGGGGATTGTAGAATCAAGAATCATCAAAATTGAGAATATGCAAAACATTCCAAATAAAGCACTGGGAAACTTTATAGCCGCGGCCACAAATGCCTTTTTCAACAACTTTTCCACCACAAGAATTATCCCAAGTGATACAACCAAGTGCGCAATCCCCAACACTCTTTTGGATAGTGTTGCTGAAGTGCTGCCACTGTCGGAAGCCATGGAATTAATTGAAAGTTTTTGAGTTTCCTGAGAACCCATTTGCAGGAACTTAGAGTTGTGTCCAAGAACTGTGATCGGTTTGCTGAGTTTCTTGAAACTAGAGAATTTATGAGGGGTCGAGACGCCGTTGGGAGCAACAAGTGTCGATCTTGGATGGATTCTGTGATGACTTTGCTTCAAATTGACGCAATTTGCGAAAGAGAAATGTGACTGTGAATGATGTGATGATAAATTTTGGGGAACGGCCAAAGGGGTAGCAGCCATTGCAACTTGGACGAGTGTTCAAGTGGCACTGAACTCAAAAGAGAAGCCATTTTTATTTTTTTTTTCCTTTGGATTGTAAAATTTTTGAGGGGGAAAATTTTGTATGGACATAAAAGAACGTTGAGTTCGTTAAAGATGAGATTCTATTTTCATTGATATTCATATTTTTATTTAATAGTGAAAAAGAATAATTGTATGGGTCCACTGGAAATTTGGTCATGAGCCCAAATGATAGGTCCAATAGGATGGCAGTGATTGGACCAATAAGTACCATTTTCATTTTGGTAATATCACAATACAAATTACAATAATATTATAATCAGAATTCTGCCACGACTTTTCCCAACTTTTTTTTTTCAATTGAGAAGGACCCATCCAACGTAAAAGTCTGCCAAGATAATCAGATTATTTGGGTTTAGATTGTTTGTTAAACGTCTGAAATTTAAAATTTAAAATTTTATTAATTTTAGATTTTTTTTAAATATATTTATTTATTTTTTAAAATTTATGTCTGATTTTCAGACATTTACATCTTAATAGAAAAAGTAAATTTTTATAACTTTTATCTGAATGGAAAAAAAATAATGATAAATATTATATTAAAAATATCTCGTAAAATAACTTATTTAAAGCTATAAAATCTGGTCTTTTTTGTTTTAATTTATAAGAACGTAAATATCGAATAAAAATTTAAAATATTTTTTATTGTAAAAAAAAAGATGTCTTATATTGAATATTTAAAAAGAAAAAGCAAACGTGTCATTTAGATTATATTCGATTTTAGAAAAATTGGCTTAGAATTTGAAAAAAAACAAACGTATTACACCCACAAGTCCACAACCTCAAGAGAAGATATGAATCTATTACTTATTATTTAAAAAAAAAGATAATGAGGTGTCAGGTACTGATTGAGAACTAATTAACGTACCATATTTTTTAGATTAAATAATTATTTTTGGTTGAGATAATGGTACTATTTAGAAATAGGACTTTAGATTGGACATAAGATGATAAGAGAATGTGTACGTCTAGATGCTTTAAAATAAAATTAAAGATAAATTTTAATTAGAATAAAATCGATACAAATTTTAATTAGAATAAAATCGATACCAGGGTTTAATAAAATAAAAAAGTAGTTCAAACCTCAAATAGCTTCATTCGGGTGGAAATATATTTCATTGTACAATTTGTGTAAATTCTATTAGAAAAATTTTCAAAATAAATGGTGTTTTATTGTAAAGGCATGTCTAAATAAATGATTCTTATTATAGAAACATGTCCAATTATTTGTGTCTTATAGAAAAATATATTTTCATTTAAGGATATAACTTTTCATGGTGACATTTCACTTGAAGATGCATCATTTCATGTTGATATTTCATTTGAAATGGTGATGGTTCAATTTGGACCATTAATTAAAATTAAATCTTGATCCAATGGCCATAAATGAAAGGGTATCATGAAAGATGACAACCGAAATGAAGAAACACAAGTATGTTTATAAATAGAGGTCATGTTCAAGCCATTTAAAATGAAAATAATGATCTCACACCACTCTTGTGTCAACCCTCTTTTCTAAAACGAATTTCAACATAAAACTCTTATTCTTGTGCATTAAATATCCAATATATTATTGTCTGCAAGAACAATATATTGTTTCTTGACAGGCTTGCAACATTAAAGAGTATTCTATTTTGTTTTCGTCGATGCGTAATGCAAGCAAACAAACAAGTGTTTGATTGTATCCTGGAGACGTATTTGCTTAACCGATATGTATCTCTCAATTGGTGGGGGCAAATAACGTCTTAAGAAAAGTGACTTTTGTAACGTGTCTTAAAGTACATATTATTTTCTATAGTTTACTTATTACTATTATTTTCTTCCTACATACAAATTTGTAAACACATTACTTTACATAATAAAGTTTTGTCATTATTATTGTAATTTTTTACATTTGCCATTCCCCACAAGTACATACCACCAACAATCTTAAGACATTATTCGTGCAACAATGAAACCAAGTTTATCTCTTCAACAATTCGCAGTGAATTTTGTCAAATTGGAGTGATTTGATGGTGGCAATCTTATTTATTGGTAGAAAACGTTGTATTTCTTGTTGACAAGCCTCAATATGGTCTATGTTCTCACAACACCAAAACCTCAAGAATGTGAGGATGAGATATTAGCGGAAACCAGAGTGCGGCAGAAATGGGAGCAAGATGACTACGTGTGCAAGGGACACATTTGCAATGCCATGTTTAATACTTTGTTTGATCAATACCACAATAAAGCTACAACAAAAGAAATGTGGGACTCATTAGAAGCTAAATACATGATGGAAGATGCCATAAATAAAAAATTCTTAGCTTTTAAATTTTTTTAATTATAAAATGGTTGATAATAGACTTATGGTTGAACAATATAATGAGATTTTGTATATTCTTGATCAATTCAACCAACACAATATGATAATGGATGAGTCTATTATTGTCTCTTCAATTATTGATAAACTTTCTCCCTCTTGGAAAGAATATAAGAAAAGTCTTAAAAATAACAAAGAGGCAATTAATCTAGAAGGCTTAGGCCAAAGTCTTTATATTGAAGAGGAACTCAAGCTTAATAGTCTTGAAGACCAAGCCTCTATATCCTCTAAAATTAATGTCATGAAGGAGGAGAAGGAGTTTAAGCACTCTAATCACCCTAAAAATAACCAAAAGAAAAAGTTTGCTTTCAAAGAGAATCAAAACAATAAGAAGACAAAGAAGGATACATACCACCACTGCAGAAAACCTAGCCACTTCAAAAGAGATTGTCGACTTCTTAAAAAGAAAAAAGAACACAAATTTTGTGGCCATGATATCTGAGATTAATGTTCTTGAAGATGATAATGCATAGTGTATAGATTCTAGTGCAATCAAGCATGTTTCCAAGGATCGTAGCTTTTTCAAATCTTATAAAGCAATGGATGATGGAAGTGTTCTTTACATGGGAAATTCCTCCACTACAATAATTGAAGGAAAAGTCAATGTGCAACTAGAGTTCATTTCTAGAAAAACTTTAACTCTTACTGATGTTTAGCATGTACTTGATGTTAGGAAAAATCTTGTATCTGGTAGCCTTCTTAATAACTTTGCTTCAAACTTGTTTTTGAGTCAAACAAATTTATATTATCTAAGGGTGGTACCTTTATTGGGAAAAGATACATGTATGAGGGAATGTTTAAACTTAATATCAATAATATGAATGTTTCTTCTGCTTATATGGTTGACTCATTATCTTTGTGGCATAATCGTTTTGGACATGTGAATATTAGAAGATTAAATGATATGGCTAATTTAGAATTAATTCCTAAGCATGAAAATGATATGTATGAAAAATGTAAAGTATGTGCACAGACTAAAATCACAAGAATTCCTTTTCCAAAAATTGAAAAACACCTTCTTTATTGCATTCAATTCATAGTGATGTATGTGATATGCATATTAATCCTACTAAAAGTGGTAAAAAATATTTTTTAACATTTATTGATGATTTTTCAAAATATTGTTATGTGTATTTATTACATTCTAAATATCAAGTGTTAGATAAATTTAAAATTTATAAAAATAAAGTTGAGAATTTTTGTGACATTAAAATTAAATGCCTTAGAAGAGATAAAGGAGGTGAATATGTATTTACTGAATTTTGTGAATCTGTTAGCATCGTACATGAAACTAGCACTGCATATACACCATAGCAAAATAGTGTAGCTGGAAGGAAAAATAAGACATTAATAAAAATGGTTAATGCTATGCTTTTTAATGATAGGATTGGTAAAAGTTTTTGGAATGAAGCAATTTTGACCACATGTCATATCTTAAACAAAGTGCCTAATAAGAAAAGCAAAAGTGACCCCTTTATGAATTATGCACAAAAAAAAAACAAAATCTAATATTTCTTATTTAAGAGTTTGGGATTGTTGAGCCATTATAAAACTACCTGAACCTAAGATAAAGAAATTAGGAGAAAGGGGCATTGAATGCATATTCTTGGGATATGTTGTGCATAGTAAAGCTTATAGGTTTCTTATAACAAAACCTAATAACTTTGTTGAGATCAATACTGTAGTGGAATCTAAAGATGCAATATTCTATGAAAATAGATTTTTGACTATCCTGAAAAGTATTAATTTTCAAAAGAATGATAAATCAATAGAAATTGGTTAAAAGCGTAATGCTAATAATGAGCAAAATCAATTGAAAAGAAGTAAAAGAATAAGGAATATAAAATCCTTCGGACCAGATTTTATAGTCTATTTAGTTGAAGGGAAAAGAGACTCACAATCTAAACAGACCATGATTACACCTATTATAGAGTCTGATCCCCTCACCTATGAAGAGGCAATGAAGTGTCAAGATGCTGCCTTTTGGAAAGAGACCATTAATGATGAAATTGACTCTATTATGGGCAATAAGACTTGGAAGTTAGTTAATTTATCACCTAGCTCTAATCCTATAGGTTATAAATGGATTTTCAAAAAGAGTAAAAAAGTTGATGGAACAATTGAAAGATTTAAAGGAAGACTAGTAACGAAAGGTTTTACATAAAAAGAAGGTCTTGATTATTTCGATACGTATGCATCTGTTGCAAGAATTGCTACTATTAGAGTCTTGATTACTTTGGCTTCAATTTATCATTTTGAAATCAATCAAATGGATATAAAAATAGCTTTCTTAAACGAAGAATTAGATAAAAAAAATTTACATGAAACAACCATAAGGGTTTATTATGCCAGGACAAGAACATAAAGTTTATAAACTAGTCAAGTCCTTATATGGTCTTAAACAAGCTCTAAAGTAGCGGTATGAAAAGTTTGACAAAGTGATTATTTCAAATGGATTTAATATTCATGAATTTGATAAATGTGTATATAGCAGATTCAATGGAAATAAAGATGTGATTATTTGTTTATATATATATATATATATCATGTTAATTTTTGGTATTGATAGTAAGAGCATTAAACTCACTAAATCATTATTGCCATCTAATTTTGATATGAAAGACATGGGGCTTGCAAATATGATTTTGGGGATTAAAATTATCAAAAATGAGCATGGCCTAGTATTGACCCAATCATAATATATTGAGAAAATTTAAAGAAATTTAATTATTATGATTATAAGTCTATGTCAACACCTTTTGATTCAAACACAAGATTGTACCCTAACACTAACAAAGCATATCCCAATTAGAATATGCATGTGTTATTGGATGTCTTATGTATGCGATGACTTGTACTAAGCTTGACATTGCTTTTGCTGTTGGAAAGCTGAGTAAATATACTAGTGATCCAAGCCAAGCACGCTGGCAAGCAGTGTACAAAATTCTAAAATATTTAAAATATATAATGGATTATGGTATATATAATACACTAGATATCCTTCAGTTTTAGAAGGATTTTCGGATACTAGTTAGATTACTGATCAAGATGATCATACATCGGCAAGTGGTTGGATTTTTAATCTTGGTGGAGGAGCTATTTCATGGGGTTCAAAGAAGCAAACTTGTATAGCAAACTCCACCATGGCTGCATAATTTATAGTTTTGGATTCATGTTTTAAGGAAGCTGAATGGTTAAGGAATTTGCTTATAGAAATTCCTATTTAGCCTAAACCAATGTCTTTTGTGTCCATTCATTGTGATAGTGAAGCAACTTTATCAAGGGCATACATCAAATCTATAATGGAAAGTCTAGGCATATTGATCTAAGACATAGTTATGTGAGATAATTACTTACAATTGGAGTAATCACAACTGACTTTGTGAAATCATGCCAAAATTTGGCAGACCTCTTAATTAAATGCCTTACAAGGGATATTGTATCAAAAGCTTCTAAGGGGATAGGACTGAAGCCAGCATCGTCTTATCACCAATGATGGAAACTCAACCTAACACTTGAAATATCAACATCTTGGGTTCAATGAACAAAGTACATTATATGTTGTGATAGCAAGCACTATAATATTTTAAGACGCATCCCAAAGTTCAGTGCTTGATACATGTAACATATGGGAAATGTTAAACTACTTAGCTTTTAATAGACTTATAAATATTTTAGCTACAGTGACATTCTAGATAAGTCTACTTATATAAGTGTAGGAGGTGGTGCCGCTTTCTATGTAACTTAGTTGGTTACTAAAGCTCTCATAAAAATAGGATATAAACACAAGGCCAATCCACGTGTCGGTTAAAGAATACTTGAGAATTTGAAAACTTATGTGTGAGATATATCCGATTAGTCTAATAAGGTCGTTGGTTCAAAGTTTGACTACCATATTACCTTGATTAACTTTGATGTGTTGTCACTAAGTGAAGATACAAAAGACACCTTTATCTATGCATAAGTTTTCCAAGCCTGTGCGAGATAACTTTTTAAAATTCATTTATTTTGAAAATGGTGGGGGATTGTTGGAAAAATTTTCAAAATAAATGGTATCTTATTATAAAGACATATCTAAATAAATGGTGTCTTATTGTAAAGACATATCCAATTAATTGTGTCTTACATAAAATGTATCTTTTCACTTAAGAATATAACTTTTCTTAGTAATATTTCACTTGGAGATGCATCATTTCATGGTGATATTTCATTTAAAATTTTATAGAAAAAGTATCTTTTCACTTAAAAATATAACTTTTCATGGTGACATGTTCACTTGAAGATGCATTATTTCATAGTAACATTTCATTTGAAATGGTGATGGTTCAATTTGGACCATTGATTAAAATTAAATCTTGATCCAATGGTCACGAATGAAGGGGTATCATGAAAGAAAACAACCCAAATGAAAAGGCATAAGTATATCTATAAATAGAGATCATGTTCAAGCCATTTAGAAATGAAAATAATGATCTCACACCACTCTTTTCTCAGCCCTCTTTTTTAAAACGAATTTTTACATAAAACTCTTATTCATGTGCATTAAAGATCCAATATATTATTTTCTGTACGACAATATATTGTTTCTTAGCAGGCTTGCAACATTCAAGAGTATTTTGGTTTGCTTTCGTCGATGCACAACGCAAGCAAACAAACAAGTGCTTCATTGCATCCCAGAGACGTATTTACTTAACCCATGTATATCACTCAATTGGTAGGGGAAAATAACATCTTAAGAAAAGCGACATTTGTAACATGCCTTAAAGTACACATTATTTTCTGTAGTTCACCTATTACTATTATTTTCTTTCTACATACAGATTTGTAAACACATTACTTTACACAATAAAGTTTCACCATTATTATTGTAATTATCTACATTTGCCATTCCCCACAAGTACCTACCACCAATAAATTCATCCCACTTTAAAGAATTATTTACAAACACTTCACATTATTTTTTAAAAGTTAAAACAAAGAAAAAGTTTAAACACTTAATCAATTAAACCATTTTATTTACATTAGTCGTTTGACTATTGTTGATCATTAATCTTGTTTTAATATAATTTTAATTTAATTATGGAAAATTCTATGATGCCATGATTAAAATTACGGCATCCATGTTGTGATAAATATAAATTTTATAAACCACACATAAGATTAGTAAATGAAAGATAAAATAAATAAATTAATATAAGAGCAGTGAATTGGTATTTTAAAATTACAAAAAAAAAATAAACACTTGTAAAAATAACATAAAAATTTAATTGAAAAAGTAGTTTATTTATTTAATTTATTTAAGCAAAAAAAAATACTCATCAATTGATATAAAAAATTTGTTTTGAAAACAATTGGAATAAATTTTATTAAATTGGTCGAACCATAAATTCTATATTCATGCTGGGACATTTATAAATTTTTCTATTTTCTATCATAATATTTGTTTACTATATAAGTTAATTAAAAAAAATTATTTTTCTTGATGTGGATCAAAGCAAAACAAAATAAAATGAAATTATTATATTATTATATTATTAGATATATATGAAATATCAATTAAATTTAACCTAATTTTTAGTTTTATATATATTTTATGTAGTTTCAAACTTCACTTCTTACTTATAGTAAATGATCATCTAGGGTTGCTATCGAGGAGGTTTAGAAGGATGCAAAATCACTGATCTTACAAACAATTTTGAAAAATAAAAAAAAAGTTTTCAAAATTTAATTTTGAGGATAAGTACTATCTTTAATAAAATTTCAAATATATCATCACATGTATTATATAAACCAAAAATTATTATTATTCAATTTAGAAATAAAAATAGTAAATATATAAGGTAATCATTATTGCAGTGAGTTTTTATTTTACATTTGTAAGTTTTTTATTTTTTTTCATTAACTCTTATAATATTTACTTGTTTTACATTTCATTTATAAGTCTTCTATTTAATTTATACGATTCACATGTTATTTTACACTCAATGTTAATTTACAAGTTTTATGTTATATATGTAAATTACATCTGTAAGTTTATTTTTTATTTGCCAATTATAAATCATTAATTTTATCACTCTTATGTTAATTTACTTATTTTATCTTCTATTTACAAGTATTATGTTTTATTTACTTAATTTATATTTTATTTTATACTTAATGTTAATTTACAAGTTTTATGTTATATTGATAATTTGTTGTTTTATTTACCAATGATATATCAATTTACCACTCCTATGTTTATTTACTTGTTTTATCTTTCATTTATAAGTTTTATGTTCCATTTACATTATTTATGTTTTATTTTACACTTAATATTGATTTACAAGTTTTATGTTAAATTTACATGTCTTATATTTCATTGCACAATTTTTGTTTTATGGTATTGATGCTGTAATTTTAATCACGGTGTTATAGAATGATCTATTTAATTATTTTACCTTATAACATAAATAAAAGAATTGTCCAAAACGTATGGTTTTGCATCATAAGTTTAAACAATTAACAAGGATTTAATTAATATTTTACTTAAATTTCTTCTTTACTTGAAATTATTAAAAAGAATATGAATTTTTTATAATTTATTATTTTAAAATAGGGTCGATTTACAAATTGGAGGGTTAGAAATATCACCACCATTTTAAATTATTAATTACATATATATATATATGTGTGTTTAAATGGAATGTCTGAGTATAACATCTTAGGATTGTTGCAGCAGATGACCATGGCTGCTAATGCATATAAAACCCAATCAGGAAGTTCTGACAAAGCCATTGCAGAAATCCTTATTGCTGGGTTTACAGGTCA
The DNA here is from genome assembly GCA_030448925.1 of Citrus cavaleriei. Lineage (NCBI taxonomy): Eukaryota > Viridiplantae > Streptophyta > Magnoliopsida > Sapindales > Rutaceae > Citrus > Citrus cavaleriei. Next base: position 116,860 of record JAUJEN010000161.1, read on the forward strand.
ACTTAAAAGTTGATGGGATCATCTTCACCCCAACAGCAACAATTAGATATTCTAAATTCCATACAAACTGATGAGGATAAAATACCAATTCTTGATGAGTTTAATAACCCAATCCAAGATGCGGTTGCCACTTTGATCCTCACCATTTCCCTACATTTCATAGGTGATCCTTCTCACCTCAGAGATAAAAACGTTGAGTTACTACATAATTTGAGATGTAGGACACTTAGTGAATTCCAAAGTTACAAAACCACCTTCTTTACCAAACTCTTTCTCAGAGATGATGCAAATCATATAACTTGGAAAGAGAAATTCCTTGCAGGTTTACCTACCCTTTTAGGAGAAAATGTTAGGAATTCCATTAAAGCCCTTTATGATAATCGTATCCCTTATGATGAGCTCACCTACGGTGAACTTGTCAGTTTTATTAACAAGGAAGGATTAAAGATATGTCAAGATTTGAAATTACAGAAACGACTTAAATGGGAGCTTAGGAAATCTAAGCAAGAATTAGGCAGTTTCTGTAAACAATTCAACTATGACCCTTTTAAAACTTCCACTTCCAAAAGATGTAATGGTGAGTGTTCTTCCAAACCTCACAGAAGACATTACAAATCCAAAAGCCATAGAAAGCCATTCCAAAATTTTAGAGAACCTTCTTATAAGAAACCCTCGAGGTCTCATAAGAAACCCAATTTCTTTAAGAAAAAGGAATTTAAGCCTAAACACAAAGCCCCCTTTAATTACAAAGAGGTCATTTGCCATAAGTGTGGTATAAAAGGCCATACTGCAAAATATTGCAGAATGAACCGAAAGCTTCATGAGTTAGGACTCGATGAAGAAACCCTCTCCAAAGTTGCCACTCTACTAGTAGAGTCTTCTAATTCTGAGTCTTCCATGTCGGGAGACAGTGACTCCCTTCAAGTTGATGAGCTAATTGATTCAGATACCTCTGCATATAGCAGTAGTGATTCTGAATCAGATTCTTATTTAAAGAAAATCAATGTTTTGACAAAAGACCAAGAAATTTTCCTTGAACTTGTTAAACATATTTCTGATCCGAATCTTCAAAACGAATACCTTGATAAACTTTTAAAGACCTTGGATTCTAATAAAGCAGAAACTTCTAAAGTTCCAATTGTTAAAAAGAATTCTTATGATCTCACTCAGATTTTAGATAAAAAGAAAATAAAGAAGACAACTCCAAATATCCAAGATCTTCAAAAAGAAATCAAAGACATTAAACTTGAAATAAAAGACTTAAAAGAAAAACAAAAGAATGATTCTGAAACTATCCAACTTCTTTTACAGAAACAATTACAGGATAATTCAGATAAAGAATCTGACGATGGTGATAATGAAGAGCAAAGATTGGACAACATTGAATCTGTGCCAAATGATTTTCTGTTTGTTTTAAAACAAATCACCACCAGAAAATATTTAATTAAAGTCACTTTAATCTTTTCAAATGATTTTGCAATTGATGCCATTGTCCTTTTTGACACTGGCGCCGATTTGAATTGTATAAGAGAAGACATTGTCCCTAAAAGATTTCATGAGAAAACTAAAGAAAGACTTTCTGCCGCCAATAATTTAAAACTTAAAGTCAACTCTAAAGTCGAAGCTTCTATTCATAACAATAATTTTGAATTTAGAACTTCTTTTATTCTTACAAATGACATTCACCATGCTGTCATTTTAGGAACCCCATTTATAAATTTGATCACTCCTTATGCTGTCAATTATGATAGTATATCTTTTAAAGCAAAATCCAAAAAACTTATTTTTCCTTTTATCGAGAAGCCAAAAACAAGAAATCTAAATATTGTTAAAGCTTGTTCTATTTACCAAAACCGAATCAATGCCGTGCTTAAATCAAAACAAAATGACTTGTTTTGTTTGAAAAAGGATCTAAACCTACAAAGAATTGAAAACCAAATACAAGATGACTTTATACAAAGAAAGATTACTGATTTTAAAAATCTCATTGAAAAAGAAATATGTGCCGATTTACCATCTGATTTTTGGGAAAGAAAACAACATTTGGTAGATTTACCCTATGACAATTCTTTTGATGAAAAACAAATACCCACTAAAGCTCGTCCAATTCAAATGAATATGGAATTGGAACAACATTGTAAAAATGAAATAAAAGATTTAGAAAACAAAGGACTCATCGTGAAATCTAGATCACCATGGTCATGTGCCGCTTTTTATGTAAATAAAAATTCCGAAATTGAAAGAGGAACACCAAGACTTGTAATAAATTACAAACCTTTAAATAAAGCGTTAAAATGGATTAGGTATCCTATACCTAATAAAAAAGATTTACTCCAAAAATTGTGTTCTGCCCTTATTTTTTCAAAATTTGACATGAAGTCAGGATTTTGGCAAATTCAAATTCACCCAAATGATCGTTATAAGACTGCTTTTACTGTTCCATTCGGACAGTATGAGTGGACTGTAATGTCATTCGGCTTAAAGAATGCACCCTCAGAATTTCAAAGAATAATGAATGACATATACAACCCCTATTCTGAGTTTTGCATTGCCTATATAGACAATGTGTTGATTTTTTCTAAATCAGTTGATCAACATTTCAAACACTTAAAGACTTTCTATTATGCCACAAGTCTAGCCCTTTCTAGTTCAAAGATTTCATTGTTCGAAATTGGTTAAGGTCATTATATTTCTAAAGGCAATTTACTCTTGAAGGTCACTTGCCTTCTGAAAGTTTCTGATAAAATCCTTGATAAGACTTCAATTCTGAAAGATTTTGGGGATTATGTTCTTGATTTTTGTCCCAACATAAATAGGATTGCCAAACCATTGCATAATAGGTTAAAGAAAACCCCTGTTGCATGGTCAGACGAGCATACAAAAATTGTTCAGCATATAAAGACCTTAGTAAAAAGCATTCCATGTTTATTTCTTGCAAATCCTACATTGCCTAAAATTGTAGAAACTGATGCATCAAATTTAGGTTATGGAGGTATATTAAAGCAAAAAGAAAATGATAAAGAACAGATAGTACAATATGTTTCTGCACATTGGAACGATTGTCAAAAGAATTATTCTACCATTAAAAAAGAAATTTTATCAATTGTTTTATGTATCTCTAAATTCTAAAGTGATTTATTAAATCAAAAATTTCTACTTAGAATTGATTGCAAAGCTGCAAAACATGTTTTGGAAAAAGATGTTCAAAATATTGCATCCAAACAAATTTTTGCACGATGGCAAGTCATTTTAAATGTTTTTGATTTTGATATTGAATTTATTAAAGGAGACAAAAATTTTGTTCCTGATTTTCTAACTAGAGAATTTCTTCAAAACAGATAATGCCGCCAAGAAGGAAGGACAAAGGTAAAGCCGTTTTTAAAGACACTGAATCCCAAGCAACCTCTAAAGAACCCCAACCAACTCCTTCTAAAGAAAAATTACTTTCTTCTGCCATGCCCATCAAATCTTGGATTGAAATGGTTGAAGAACATGAAGCCCAATATAAAGCCACTACCACTGATGACCAAATAAAGCAATGGATGAGTTCCATTACAAAATCACCTGAGCTTATGCTCGCCCTTCAGGGCCTTTCTCAAAGCCAAATTTCTCCTAAAGAAGAGATTGAAAAAGAAAAACATGTTTCTAAAGAAATTTCAAAGCCCTCTTCACAAAATGTAGTTGTCTCTGGCGAAAGTTCATCCTCTCAAATTGTGCTTTCCCAGCCAACTCCTTCAAAGAAATCTTCCGATTGGTTCGATAAAGCCCACTTCCAAAGTATTTTGTCTGTGGAAGATGGATTTTACCATACTGATCATTTTCAAACAATTTCAAAGTTTTTCCCCAAATGCTGGTTTTTTAAACCATGGGATTTAACAAAACCACAGTCTTACTATCAAAGCATTTTAAAAATTACTGAGTCAGTTAAATTCAAACATTTCTTTCTCAGTGAAACACATTCAGAGCCAGCCTATTCCACGGCTACTGTCTTAAAAGTCTTGAGCCCAAATCAGTGGGGTGACCTGCTCCACAATTTTAAAACCTTCCCTCTAAATTTTCAAACACGGTTACCACACTGTAGGACTTTTTCCTACTGGGATTACCAACAAGCTTGGTACAACATATTTTTTATCCAAAACCCCAAAAAATCTCATTCTTGGTTATTTTTCTTTAATTCGAAAATAGCCGTTCAAAGCCTCCCAAATTGGTTTCACCATTGGTGGACCTTTTTCGGCCCAACTCCCCAAATCCTAACTCAAAATGCTTCTCATTGTTTAAGCCTCTTTAAAGCCCATTACGTTCCTTCTGAATCAGAAAAAAGGTTTCCCCCCTTTCTATGCTTCTGTACAAATTTCTTCCTCCCATGGGTATGGATGTGGAACCTCAGATTTCATACACAAGATGCCCAGATAATCTTACAAAGAACATTCAAAGTAAAATGGTGGTCAAAGTTTGACGAACAGTCTAAATTAACGGATCCCTTAATCCGTGATTGGCTCCGTTCTAAAAGATTTTTACCCCCAACTATTAAAGCCAAAAAGCCAAAACCTTCTTTCGAAAATCCAAAGCGATCCAAATCAGAAGAAGAGTATTTCAAAGTCATGGAACAATTGCTTGCATCCAGATCAGACACATCTGCTGCAAGTTCTTCTTCAAGTACTTCAGGAGATGCTGAGCCATTCATCTCACTTGCTGATGAAAATGAAGATGACTGCTTCGGCATATTCGCTCCTATAAAGCATTAGTATTTTCTATATACTTAGTTGTATATGTGCTAAAAAAAAAAAAAAGAGTATTCCATTATTTTTCATTTGTATACGTATTTTGTACCCTCGGGTGGTCCCCTGGACACAAGTGAGAGCGCACATGTCTCTTCACCCGAATTTATTTAAAGTTTGTAAAATTAGAAAACAATGTATGCTCCAAAGATCACTGTATCAAGAAGCTCCGCTCCCGCTACAGTTTAAAGCTACAGCTCCACTACAGTTAAAAGTCAATGTATATAATTCACGAGGAAGACTTAGACTCCTCAGAATTTTCAGATCTAGTTTTTTCTCTTCTTTTCATTTTTCTCTCTATCTCTCTCTCTCTCTCTCTCTCCTTCTCTCTCTTTGGGAAATCAAGACATCCAGGCAACCTTTCCCGTCTGGGAGGTTCTTGTCTTGAAATATTCCCGTCTTTCAATCTTTCTTTTCTTTCAGATCTGAAAAATTGTAACAAGAACAAAGCAATAAAGCAAACATGTATGATTTATGTTTCTGTAATTTAAATTAAAGCATATATATATATATATATATATATATATATATATATATGTAAATGTAGGGTCTTGACGAGTGAAAATTCAAAATAGACGTTCAATAGATTCAATGATTCTTTCAAAATAATATACGATAAAATGATAAATGAATAAAATAGCTAACACCTAAATTTAGATTTAAATCTTCTAGCCCAAAGGCTACTGGGCCTGAAAATGCCATCATTTGCCCGCGAAGAGCAAACGTCTTGTCGTTTTACTTTTACCGCCATTTCTCTAAGCTAAAATAAGTTATTAAGCTGAAGCCAGTCCCCCTATTTTATGGTTTATTCTACGATGGATTATATTTATATTATGAATCTTTTGTTAATTATTAGATAAAGATGTATATGGAATTAAGCCTCAATCATAAATTATTATATACTTACGTGGCATACATTGGATAATTATCAAATTCATAATGAAAATATTACTTCATATTATAATACTACAATAAATGTCTAGCGTCAACTCTTGCTAGCAATTGTGATACAAAATTTAGATAATACTAGATATGCAAAGTTACGATATAAAATTTGAATTTCAACTAATATAATATATGATATATTATATGACGGACGATATTATTATAAACAGACATACATCAAGATGTACTTATCTAATCATTTCGTTCTATCATAATATAATATACCTATATAAGTGCGGAGTATATATATTACTCTAAAATAATTTTGCATTATCAAAGAGGATTTTGTGGAGCAAGAAAAGGAACGTTTTTAGTACCCTTGCCCAACTGAGTAGATCACCGGCCGAGCCCAAATCCTTAATTGAAAATTCAGTAAAAAGAATGGCATCGAAAGCTTAGAAACCAAAATCAGAATAAATTCATGATGTGATCGGAGCAGCACAAGTGACTACTGAATTATGTATTTGTGGATCTATCACATCATAAACCAAGACTTTTCTCCTTGCAGTTTTCAAATCTCTAGCCATAGGTCTATCTTTGATGATGAAATCAAGTGCCTGAAGGGAAGAGACGATGAGGCTGAACGCAAAAGTGGGAATTTTGGCGTTATGATATTATTATTCGAATAAGATGTTGGCAAAGATTAAAAAAAAATTAAAAAAGGAAATAAATAACTCAGTTATTATTAGTTTTTATTGCGAATAATTCATTGGACACGGATACTTTCATTAAACAAATTGATTGATGGGGTTATTTTTACTCTAAAATTTAGGGGTAGGTATTTAATTCGATTCAATTCGCTTCAGTTCGGTTCAAGCAATAAAAATAAAGTGATTCAGAAATCTATGAACCAATTAGTTTTTGTTTAAAACTAAACCGAATCACGGAACCAAATGATTAAAAAAATTAAAAATAGAATTTATGAAAATAAAAATTAAAAATTAAAAACCTTAGCCTAAACTAGATCATTATAGAAAGTTTTTGACTCCTAATATGGTTGAAACTTTGATACTAACATAAAATTAGTTGCGGCCTTCTTTTATTTTGGATATGACAACAAACCTTAATCAATTAGTTCAATAAAATGGGTTTGTGGATGAACTTTCAAAAGGTAGGTCTTCTCAAATTTAAATTTAAGTTTATTTTAAATAGATTGCACAATTTTAATTTGTTTAATCATATGATTCAATATGAAGAATACTTAGGTAATGAAGCTAATATTTTTATTTGTTAGTTAATACATATAATTATCAATGTGATATTATACACTCTATTTTACGTTGTTTAATTATTTGTGCAATATTATACACTCTATTTTACTTTGTTTAATTATTTGTGCTTGATTAATAGCTCACTTTGAGAGATAATGAAAGTATTGTGGATATAGAAGTTAAAGGATCAAGAAGTGGTGACTAAAAGAGTGCTCAATGGAAATGAAACTTTGATGTGAAGTTTCATTCATCCTAATTTGTAGTGGACTTATGACTTTATTATTATTTTTATTATTTTTGGATTTACGAACTCAAGATTACTGGTATAGTGATAGTATATTACTATTATGTCGATTTTTGTAAAATACATAGGGTAAAATTACTCGAACCAAACTAAACTATAGAACGAAACCAAATCAAATTGCGTTAATTTGATTCAATTCAGTTCAGTTCAGTTCAGTTCTAGTGTTTGGTTTATGTTTGGTTCACAAAATCATGAATTAATTAGTTTGGGCTTGATTCATTTGAAGTCTAAACCGAACAAATCCAAAGAGTGCCCACCCTAACTCCGAATGACTCTGAATACTTTAATTTTAATAAAAATATGTATTACAAAAACACCTCTCATATGAATTATTATTAATAGCAATTTATTGTAAGTCAATATCTTATAATTACTTTGAACATCCATATAGTGCACTCATTATTCAATTTATAATTTTCATACCTTAAATTCTAATATTTTATTTCCAACATCTTAATTAATATTTAAATGACAATGAGGAAATCAATTTTGAGAAAAATTTTTACTATAAAGTATGTATGACACTTTTTATTTAAAAAAAAAAATGAAACAAAGAGTACTATAAAAGAAACTTTTTTTTTCCTCCGGTCCTTCTTCTTCATCTCTTTTGTCTCCTTCTTCTCCTTCCTCTTTTTTTGGGTAGTATTTGAGGAATATTTTTTATTATTATGTTCCCATTGCAAGTTATTTCAGGTGCAAATTTCAATGTTGAACATAATAAACAAAACTTAATAACCAAAATTATGTTAAATAATTTGATTACAACTTCACTTAATTATATTGTTGTAAGTATATGTTAAATCTCTTAAAATTCATGTGCTGAATAGTTTTATTAGTATTTTAAATAAATAAACTTAAGCAACTTAAAATGCTTAAGTAAGGATATTTTTGAAATTTTAAAGAGTATAAAATAAAACTACAAAACTTAATTTTTTATAGTTTGTGTATGAGTATGCAGAGTAATAGAATGTTCAAAGTAATATTTAGAGTGTAAATAACCTTACCCTAAAGAAATTTATGTGTGGTAGGACGCAATACCTCATATTATTATTCTAAAAAAATATTGGTAAAAAAATTATTTTTAACTTAGATATTATTATTTTTCATTGCAAATACTGATTTGAAAGTATACTAACAAGTAAAGTTGATATTAGAGAAACTTGTGTGGGCTATGAGCACTTTGTCAGCATGTGTTTGGTTGATAAGTCTTTTGATGAATTTTCCACGTATTAGAATTACACTAACAACAAGAAAGCAAGAACTTAAATAAGTAGTTTGGAATCGACTCGAAGATTTAGATAAAGAATCTCTTATTTGAGATATGCTTAAAAGAAAAAAGAATTTAATTGTGTAATGATAAGAATATGTTTTTAAAACGATAAAAACATGTTTATCTAGTTGATATTATAACATTTAAAAAAAATTCATGGATTCCACTGTGAAACATGAAATCTGTCACATAATAAGTCCTTAGTAGGCGACCATCCTACATAATTTTTCCTCCTATGTAAATTTATACATAATATTTTTTATTATGTATATATAAATATCATATATATATTAAACCCTAAAGATGTGGTTGAGTAGTTTTTAAGTAATTTTATTTGACTGGTCACCCAAATTTAAATTTAAGAAAAATAATAGGTTAAAAAATGAAGGGTGGTGCTATTTGAACCCACAAAAATACTCTCTTCACCCAATTTCTCAATACACCCATCACGAAATTTCAAAAATCACATTTTTGCTTTTAAGACCCATTAAATTTTAAATGTAATTCCAATTTACTCCTTTATTCATATTTCTTCTTTCTTCTCAAGCTCACGGATGAAGAATTCTTTTTTCCCCTTGCCATTAAGACATGCAAATTGTTGTTTACAAAAAGTTAGAAGTAAAAATGAACATAAAACTCTTCCAAATAATCTCAAAATTCAATAGAACTTTGAGTTGCTTGCCATCATTTGATTGAAGAGAAAAAAAAAGGAAGGAAAAAGAAAATTCATATCGAACTGCACAATAGTAAGATTTGAACAGGAAACGATAGTGATGTGATGTAAATACTGAAAAAGAGAAATAATTCATTCTTTATCAACCCATGTATAAATTTTGTAACTTTAAATGCATGGAAAGATCAAAAGATTGTATTTGCATAGCCTTTCCTCCTGCATTTGTATCTTTACACTAAATGTACAATTAGGGACATTGATTATCAGTAACTATTTTCCAGAAACACAAAGATTATACTTGAATACATGATTAATTAGCAAGTTTAATACCATGAAACTTTCTATCTTACTTTGAATAAAAATTTATGAAAAGAAAATAGACAGATTTGTGTATCGTGATAGATTGGGTGTATATATTATTTTAATCTATTTTGTCCTTTTAATTTTTTAGTAATTTCACTTAAGGCTATTAAAGTAATAAAAAAATTATACAAACATGGGTGTCAAGAATACTATTGTGGGTTTAAATAACCTCACCCAAAAATGAATTTAAACGTTGTGCGCTTCCAATATATGTATATATATAATACTTATAAAGAGTACAAGTGAATTCTTCACGTATAAAGAATTGTTCAACCACAACAGTGTTGTGGATGTAAATAGCAAGTATGTGCACAAACAGGAGAGAGAAAAAGGGGAAAAAATCCCCGAAGTCGGTATTTTCAAAACGAAAAGCTCTGCCGCTTTGTTGCCCGTTTTGCTTTCTATATATGAAGATGGCGTCCACGTTGCAGTTGTATCTCTCCATCATTATTACCAATTCTGCAGACTCTTGAGTCTGTTTCGCAAAACACCCCAAGATGATGGAAAAAGTTTTACAAACATCTTCGTCAGAAAGAATAAACACTTCCCAATGGTATTCACCCGAAACAGGCATTTATCACAGCAAGCATCCCTCTGTTAACCTTCCCGCGAATGACTCACTTCTTGACGTTGTCTCCTTCATTTTCTCGCACAAACACAATGGCCGCACGGCTCTCGTTGATTCCTTATCTGGGTACTCAATCTCTTACCCGCAGCTCTTCCCTTTGGTGCAGTCTGTGGCCTCTGGTCTCCGCCACCACTTTGGCATTTCACAAGGTGATGCCGTTTTGCTCCTTTTGCCCAATTCCATTTACTTTCCTGTCATTTTCTTGGCTCTTTTGTACTTGGGTGCTATTGTAATTCCAATGAATCCATTGCTTAGTGTTTCAGAAATCAAGAAACAGGTCACTTTGTGTAAGACCAAGATAAGTCTTGCATTTACTATATATGAAAATGTTGATAAGTTAAGGTCCTGGGGTACTACTCCTGTTATTGCTGTGCCTGAAAATCTTGTTAATGATTTTAAAGAAGGTAGATTTTCTGATTTTCATAAGCTCATTACTGGAAAGTTTGATTTAGTTGAAAGACCAGTGATTAGGCAGCAAGATACAGCTGCAATTTTGAATTCATCTGGTACCACGGGTGCAAGCAAAGGTGCTGTGTTAACCCATGGGAATTTTATAGCTGCGGTTGAGCTTTTTGTGAGGTTTGAGGCTTCACAGTATGAGTATTTGAGTTCTGAGGCTGTGTTTTTAGCAGTACTACCAATGTTCCATATATACGGGCTCTCACTTTTTACTTTAGGATTGTTGTCGTTGGGGGCTAGTGTTGTTGTGATGAGGAGGTTTGAAGCCAGTGAGATGTTAAAAGTGATAGATAAATATGGAGTTACTCATTTTCCAGTTGTTCCACCGATATTGATGGCGTTGACAAAAGCAGCAAAGGGTCTTTGTGGAAATAGTTTGAAGAGTTTGAAGCAGGTTTCTTCTGGGGCAGCTCCTGCAAATAGCAAGATCATTGAGGACTTTGTTGGGGCTTTTCCTCATGTTGATTTTATTCAGGTAAAATGAGTCCTCTTTTTTTCATTTTTTGGGTTGATGATGCTGGAATCTTATTATTCAGAAATATTTAGTTGTGATTATGTTTGTTTGCAGGGTTATGGCATGACTGAGTCAACTGCAGTAGGAACTCGAGGCTTCAATACTAAAAAGTTCAGTAAATACTTTTCAGTTGGACTTCTGGCTCCCAACATGCAAGCGAAAGTGGTAGATTGGGTTAATGGCTGCTTCTTGCCTCCTGGCTCTACCGGTGAACTTTGGCTACGAGGACCTGGAACCATGAAAGGTGGTGATAAATATTTCTTTGGTTTTCACAAAGTTTTACTACTTGATGTGCTTACAAGTTTTCTGATAAAATTGCCTGATCCTTCTTGTCCCCATTTTTTCAGAACATTACTTACAATTGTCATCGCTATTGGTTTTCTGAGATTTTTGTCTTAGATAGCTCCTGTGTTATTTTATCTGACAACCATACCAATTCAATAAAGGAACTTTAAAACCTTTCATGCAGGCTATCCAGTTTGATTCCCTCTCCCCAACAACCCCCCCCGAAAAAAAAAGAGTTTTTAATGGTGAGTTATTGTCCTCAAGATGAACTTTTGCAATGCTTCAGCTATTCTTCATGGCCTAAATTTGGTTGTGAACTATTAGTTTGTGTTGCTTAAAGTTTCATCATGGCAGCTTCAATGGTTTGAAACCTTCACATATATATTCGTGTCTAGTTTGTGCTGTTCTATTTTCCTTTTTTGAATTTCATTCTTATCCATGCTTTCTTTCTGCGCTACAAATAACCTATCCATCACGAAGGCTTTTCTATTTCAAACGTTGTGTATCATCAAGATATAACTTCTATAATGTTCTAAGATCATAAAATATTCACATGGTGAATATAGTTATCGCTAGTTTGCATTATGTTTTCTTGCAGCTGAAGTCTTGGCTGCCTTCTTAATTCCTAATGCAAGTAGAAATTTGATAACTTTTCCGCCTACTCTACAGAGTACATTAATAATGCTGACGCAACTATGTCAACTATTGATAAAGAAGGTTGGCTGCATACTGGAGACATTGCTTATTTTGATGAAGACGGATACCTATATATAGTTGACCGCTTAAAGGAGGTTATCAAATACAATGGCTATCAGGTCTAATATTTTTATATCCATGGAATTTTATTTTGCACCAAGCATTTGTATGGCATAATGTAAATAATCAAGAGTGAATTATGTGTTTGAATTGGCGCGTGTTTTTGAAATTTTATATGGCGGACAAGATTACATAAACTGAGTGCATTAACATGTCGGATATTCCCGGAGTCATTGCTGAGCTAAGCCGATTTTGTGAATGTAATTTTGAGATGGAATTGTATTAGTCTATTCCTGCTTGACAATGTGACTTTTCTGCAGATTTCTCCTGCTGATCTAGAAACTGTGCTGATTTGCCATCCTGAGATTCTTGATGTTGCTGTAACTGGGTAAGCATCAGTGCATGCTACATTTTATTATTGAGCAGAGACCATTTGAAGATGTTATGAAATGCAGACCATTTGAAGATGTTATGAAATGCATACTGTGTCCAAATTCTCTGTCATTGATTACATCCAGTCTCTTCATTTTCTACAATTTAGAGCCATGGATAAAGTGCTTGGGGAGATACCGGTGGCATTTGTAGTGAGAAGAGATGGAAGCACACTAACTGAGGCTGCTGTTATCGACTATATTGCTCAACGGGTTTCTTTTGACTAAACAATTTTCATTGTTTTACTAAATAAACATGAGGAGCAAACTAATAAAGCATTCAAATCTCTGTTTCTCTCTTCGGCAGGTTGCTCCATACAAAAAGGTGAGGAGGGTGGTTTTTACAAAGTCGATACCCAAGTCTGCTGGGAAGGTCCTCCGGAGAGAACTTAGGAAATTTTTAACTTCTAAACTTTAGGAATGAATTAGATTGTAGGCATTGTTAACTCAATGCTATATGTCAGGGTCAAATTCGTTTATCTTTCTGCTACCATAAGATATGTATTGTAATTAATTTGATATACAGAGAAATGGCATCTCATTTTCAGTTTGCGGATAGACAGCCTTCAGCCTTTTGTTTCAAATATGATGGGAAAGTAACAAAATTGAGTAAAATAATTTTCAAACACCATGGCATTGATCACCAGCCAGAAAAGTTGGAACTTCTAAGTTAACAGCATAACCTAATTAACTTCACATGGAAACAGGGAAAAAAAAAAAAAAAAAACTAGATTGGTTAGGAATTCTTGTTGGCAGATTAGCACCTCCGACATTGACTTAACTTTCATAATGATAGGCATAATGGGATGGCGATGATGGAGGAAAAATGTAGTCAGATGGGTAGGTGGGATTATAGGCATGCTGAGGAGGAGAAGTGGGATGATAAACATGATGTTGAGGGGAAGTGGGACGATAAACATTTTGAGGCCGGGAGGTGGGATGATCAACATGCTGGGATGGCGAAGGGGAACTTAGTTCGCTGGTTATGGGGCTTGCAGTGCGAACTTGTTGTTTGTCCACTCTAACCTCCACCAATTCCTCTTCCTCAAACGACTGGAAAATCGGATGCAGGTATGCATCTGCCAAGTATGCCTTTAAGTTTATTTCAGGTTCTGTAGTTCGATCCAGTCTGTCTTTAGCCATTGCCTCCTGAAGAAGAAAATAGAGGAACATAAAGTCATTGATAGGCATAATCATGTTCACCTATGCTTTCAGAATCAGAAGATTTTTGTAACTTAGGCAAACAGTGTGGATGTTAAATCTGTAAGTAGCTCTTAAAATCGGGGATGTAAAAATGCAAAATTTTAATCTTTCCTACTTCCATAACCTGCACAACTAAGTTGGAATTTTAACGTTAAAATTTCCTTTATACTTTAAGGCTAACAGGAAAACTTGAAACTAAATACAGGATATGGCCAACTTTACGACTAGGGCTCAAGACATCTGCCAAAAGAAAAAGCTGGGTGCTGAACATGGAGTAACAATGAAATGTGCTATGCAGAAGTGAATAATGTAATCAGGACAACCACTGGGTATCTTATAAGAGCAGTTATCAGAAAGATTTGTTTGGCATTAATCAACCGATTTTAAAGCATGGAGCTTACCTCAATTGGGTACTTTCTAAATGCAGGTTCAAAGCGACTTTTGCAGTACTTGTGGAATGCTAATGTCAATATTGGCAATACAACAAGAAATGGAGTGGAATTAGCAGCCTCTTTTGTACTCAGCAGACCCAACAACAGCAGTTGAGATAGCAATAAGCTTGCTATTATGCGGCTATGAACATGCGGCCAGAATGCACCAGCACTCTCATATTGTTGATTGTAGACATTGATTATCTGCACAATTGGGGTAGCATTTCAATGTTGTATGTAGAACAATGCTCACAAATTCACCTTTTATACAAAGCAATTACATAATGCAGGAAACAATCCTACAAACATATATTGTACTTAATGACAACAAAAGATTTCTTTAAATTATTTTCCATATTGATTAATTGCAGACAACCTTAAATTTAGGATTGATATTCTGAGTTCTGTATTGGGTATTATAACTAATATTTGGTTGTAAAGAATGCTAGATCATTAATCTTAAGACATTCCAATTGTTCTGTTCAATTTATATACATTGTGAATAACATGCTTCAAGAAATTCATGAGCACAAGTCAGACAACCAATATACATCTTCTAAACAAAAATAATAAGCGAATAAACTGACCTGGTGACGATAAACCAAGTATGCTAAGCCAAAGAACACTAGCATAAAAGGAAGAAGGATTGGTGTAATCACGGCATACACAATCCCCAAAAGAAAGTAAAGTTGGAGACTGGGGATGGTTTCAGGGAAATCCACGCTACCAGGATCCATAGCCTTTTCTCTGTCTCTCTCTGTCTTGACCAGAAACAGGTTCTTGAGATGAAAGATGACCAATGGCTTCAGTCGGAGAATCTCACTAGCAATGCCAGCCCATCCATCAACCATTATATATGTAATAAAGAATGTGGCCTTCATTGGTATGGACACCCCTATGGTTCTTGGAATCCTGCAAAAGGAAAAAAGAAAATTAACACACATTTAAACTGCTAAAGAAGCATAATAGCTGAAGTTTTACAAAAAAGAAAACAAATAAAATATGCTTATATTTATTTAGTCAAGAATAATATTGCGTAAATGACATCAGATAAACTTTGCGTTCTACTAAAACCACTAGGTGTGTAATAAAGCTCTATACGACATTGCGACTTTACATTACAAAGAAATCCAAAAATGATACAATTTGTTCATATGAAGGAAAAATCAAAAGCCGACTAAAATTTCTCATACTCTCATGAATTAGTTATCTCTCATATGCCAATAATTCCCCCATGCTTATGCAATACATCAAGTATGATGAAGCCACTCTCAATTTAATTTCCTGTATAGGACTAACTTAAAACAATTGATCATTCCTTTAACCTACCGTGGAAGTTGAGGAAACTGTTATATCAACATACAACAGCATAATATGTAACATAAATTTTCAAACATGGAATATAAAACGTTACTGGGTGGGTGATTGATGAAGGAAAGAGTCCAATTGCTCGAATGCTGTTCCAGTTGCAATACTTCCCAAGAAGACGTTCACCAACATAAAATAATAGTACTTAGCTGACGTCCTCCGTTCCAAATTTGATAAAGCTATATGTCCTTCAATCTTTGACATGATCATCAAAATTGTAGGAAGTATGTACAAAAAGATTTTAAGAGCAAGACCAGGAACAAAACCCTGAAGGAATGATTTGATGAATTTCCTGCAAAATAGTGGCAGTTATTTGTCTTTTTTTTTTTTAATTAACAAAAAAAATAAAATCAAAGACACATTATCTATATAGCCACTATGAAGGTGTAACATATGAAAAAGCCATACCACCATAATACAGCCTTTAATGAAATTAGCACAAGAAACGTTTTCGCATCAGCAAGTTAATCTTTCACAAAAAAAAAAAAAAAAATGTAATGGAAAATTAGGATTAAGATTAGTTTACTTACAATTCTATTACTGGCCTGAGGAATGGAGCAACTCTTTCAAGCCCCTCCAGATTTGCAAGAGATTGCACAAAAGCAATGGGTATCATATAGAAAAAAACTAAGGCAAACACGGAGACTGATATTATAAATTTCCGGATGGTTAATGAAACAAACGGTATAGCCAAATTTCTCCAATAAATATCACGAGGTTCTGGAGCCCAATTTGTTAACCATAGAGTGGGATTCTTGCATTGTTGTGTCTGTGCACAAACAGCAGCCCCCCAACGTGATTTAAATGAAACAAAAGCAACTGGAAGAATAGATTTTGAGTCTTTCAGAATTTTTTGCCGCTCCACTGACATCTGAATGGGTACAAATGAACAACATACCTCTATTAGTACTAGTGAACCAAAACATGGGGGCAAGAAGCTATGTGTTGCACAGAGTTGATTAAACTAAAATTCAATGAAATTTTCAGATTTTCATTTATTTCAGAGTTTTCCTTCAAGTGATCCATGTATAAGATCAAGAAAATTGAGTAGTTGTAGACAAAATAGAAGTAATAACTTACTCTTTTCTCAAGCTCCTTCATTTGGTGCTTGTAGTAGTCAATTGCATCAACTTTTTTGCCCCAAAGGCCCAAAAATCCCATCTGAAAATGAGAAGCATTTGAAGCATCAAAACTAATAAGTACTAACAAATCGATTGGTAGCTTAGGGTTATCAAACAGCTCAAGGAATTATACAAGTTATATCCAAGTGACTGTACCATCATGTTTATAAAATTACTACCTTTGTAGTTGGCTTCTTCTCTGGATGTCTCTCAAACTTTAGTTGGTTATAGTCCAACCAATTCCGAAGCCTCTCTCTCTTTCTCACCAACTTGGCAAATTTGTTTGCATTGTAGACAGCCTGAAGTAAGAAAGAATACCATCATGAATGAAGACAAGACAAATTATTTTAATATAAAAGAAACTAATAAAAGGACTTTTAATGAGAAATCATTTCAATAAGAAAGGAACTTAATGAAAGTTCTATAACCTGGTGACAAAGATAATGATCAGGATGATTTGTTTGAAAGAAATGGTCTATAGTTTCTGATAACGATTGACCAGAAACATGTGGAACATTCCTGACCACCACCTGCAAGGAAATAAACAATCCAGACACTTTAAAGCACTTGTCAAAAATTATTGTGATAAACACTAAATAGATTTCAGTTTGAAGAGAATGTTTGGACATTACTACTCAGATACAATCATAACCAAAACTGAAAATATGTAGAACCTATTTCTTTAATAAAACTTCCATTCGATTGTACACAAAATAAAAAGAGAAAAAAGCATTGAATGTAGTAGCTGACTATTAAATTTGAACATTATAAACTTAGAAAACACTTTAGCTCGAGCAAATGGAAACGTTAACAGAGTAGGCTACCTTTTCCACTGCTGGTAACTAACAATTTGCCGGTAAGTCTAAGAGTGAAAATCCTAGATCCTTATTTGGCATCCATTTGCCTAAATGTATTAAAAGGTTAAACTCCAAAAGGTACAAACTTCCAAAATGCAGATCATAGATGCATAATAAGATCTCTAAGGATATGAAAACAACAACGTGCAATTTTGACCGTCAAACATACATGATGAACAATCATATGACAGTTGGATCTTGATTTCTAGCATGCATTAAAAGCTCTTCTTGGGTCAATTAAGAAGCAATAGGTCAACTCACTGTGAACTGTTCTGCACGCCTTGCTTGTGAAGCCAAGAAGCGCAGCCTCATTGATGCTACGATATCATATTCTTTGTAAAGCATGAAACAAATCCATATGGTGAACAGGTATTCCAATCCTATATGGACAAAAAATCTGAAATTCAAACATAATGCTTCTTTAGAAAATTGATATGGTATACAGCAATAATTTATTGAAACTTAAATGGCAAGGAAAATGATACCAGCATAAAACAATATTGTTCCCGCATTTTAAACTAGAAACGTGTGAACAAGAAGAGTTTTTCTTCCACAAAATGGTGATTTGACAAGTTCAGATTGTAAGAGTAAATGATAATAACGCATCAGGTAAATAAATTTTGGTTCTACATACTGTACAATTATGTTTGATTTGGGAGAATCAAAGTTACCTTATGGATTTAGGGCGAACATTAGATATTGAAAGCTTGTCAATATCACTCACAACCAATTCTTTCCTCAAAAAGAATAGCGTTCCACTTGATACATTGACCGGAATAAGGACAAGGAGCGCCACTATTGTCATTGGTACAAAAATCTTGAGGCTGTCAGACCAAACAGAAAAGACTAATTATAACAACGAACAATGACAATTAAAGCCTCAGGTTACTCTAAGTTACAGAGTAACAACCAAGTTTACAATGTAATAGACAATATAAAAAATTGTCAAGAATGGGCCAACACTTGATTCAGGTCCTGTAAATTCACTTTTAAACTCATTCCTCAACTAAATTTAGCTCCAATTTGAATTAATGATCCCACTAAAAGGAAATGCAAACAGAAATAGTAGACATGGAAGCCACAACCAGATTGACCAATGTACTCATAAGGAGTATTTGTGCTGTCTCATCCTCAGGTTCTATAGAACTGGCTAGTTTAGCAATTCCAATTTACAATAAAATTTCCTAACTAACATAGCCACCAGGTGAGACAACACTTTAGTAGAAAGCATCCTTTGATGATTTTTTTTTTTGGGGGGGGTTTTAAATCCATCCTCCAAGATTATAAGTACACATCATCTAATAAGCGCTCATAAAAAATTAAAGAGGATACACATAGTAATAGGAGAAAGAAACAGCAAACTGAACAGTAGATTAAAACAAAGACATCGCGCCCAACTTTTAGCGTCGACTTTAATCATTCCAAGTTATAATTTTTTTTTTCTTTTTGGTTACAAAGGTAAAACGAAGCACTTGAAACCCTACAGATTAAAGGAAATAAATAATAGAGGGAATAGAGGTTGTCCACAATGCATAGGAGGACAAACTATCACAACAAAAAGATTCAGCAGAGGTTTCCAATTAAACCCATTCCAGAGTACAAAAGCAGCAGAAGTAATAATATTATACCCATATTGCATTAAATAGCATGAACAATTGTACACTTGCTAGGATGGATACTGAAGATTACCAAAAAGTTCTTCAATTTTGTGAAGAATCAACCAATATCCAGACCAAAAACGTACTAAAACAGAGTAAGAAAATTAAGTTTCCCACAGTGTTTTAAGCTACTAAAAAATTTAAAAAATTAAATTTTGTTAACAAAAAGAGAAGACACCCAAAAAGTGAAAAGACAATGAGAATCGAATTATAACAAATGCAGGAAAAGAGAGACACAGAGAGAGAGAGAGTACCCAAGAGTGTAAATTCTCAAGAAAACAGCAGAGTCGAGGCCAGCATGATTGATAATCTCAGACTCAGTCATCTTCAAAGCCTGAGGCATCCAGTTCAAGAAAGTAAGATATGTCTTGAATTCCAAATTAACGAACTTGCCCACAAAGTTCCTAGACCTCCTTGGGCTGCTTCTAGCCCCATTGATGTACCACTTGGGAAAGTAAATTCTGTCATTGATGGGTTGAATTCTCAGCAAAGCAAAAGCCAACAAGAATGCAAAAGCAGATAGTATGTTGATCAATGCAGACACCCCAATATCACCAAGAGTAGCCATTGGAACGAACACAAACAACAAAGAAGGAAGAAACTAGAGGTTATCTGAAGAATGGTTTGAAGTAACACAGAAAGGAAAGAATATTTTTTCTGTTTTTCCTTTTTTAATTTTTAGTTTTTTATTACAAGAAATTGACAAAGTTGGGGTGCAGTGGCTTTTATGGCCTAATGGAGTTTGATATGTTAAAAGGTTGTTACCCACTTTCCATTCTTTTTTCATTGCACCACAAGTGATGTGTTTTTTGTTTAATGAAAAATGTTTTGTTGTGTTGTCTTGTTTTGGTTTCCTTCGGGATTTGGAAGTATTTTGACTAGCAGAGTTGTTCATGACATGTGCATGTGAAAAGTGAAGTCATTTGTTATTAATTTTTTTGTTCTTTTTGGGATGAGAGAGAAAGGAGGCGGTGGACCTGCGGGTAACTGGTATTGCTTATTGTGCTTGCCGATGCTGGTAATCTTTTGTCCCCTGTTGAAGCCATGTGGCTAAAGAATGGATTGATTGCAATGAAACCCCTGAAATTTATCATAATGATAGAAGGATTCAAAAGGTTTATATATATTGCAATTTAGATGGATTGCATGGAAATACTCTTAAATTTAACTTAAAATAGATTATTCAAATTGAAAATTTTGAACTCCAGCTGTTTAAGTTTAATAAAATATTTCAAGCACAACCATCTAACCATGAGTTTAAGCTGTTAAACCTTAAATTCTCGAACCTACGCTAATATTTTTAATATTTTTAATTATCTTTACTCTCGATATAATCTACAAAACAAGATGATAGTCTACATACAAATATAAATAATTAATTTTGGATATTATATATAGATTATGTATATTATAAAATCTTTTAAATTAATATTAGTGTTAACCATCTTTTTTTCCTCTGTTTAAAAGGTAAATTTATCAAATTTTAACTATATTTTTTTATTAATGTAACGTCATTTTCATATATATATATAATAAACACATAATAATTTTTTTAATTCGACGTGAAAAAGATATATAACAAGGTCGATAGGCAGTAAGTAGATAATGTTTAATATTTGACACCACGTAACTTGATCATCTCAAAGAAAGAGTGGATTCAAATGCACCAATCAATTCTTAGTTTATAAATATAATATCCTTATATCTTGTTCTGATATTATTACAGATTCAGGGGATCTCGATGAAAGTATTCCTTCGTACAATGATTCCAGCAATCTTTCACCTCCATCTTTTGCACGCGGTGGAAAGCTGGATGTAATCATGAAAGCATGCCTACGTTACCGCCTTAAAATCAGCAGATCCTTTTAATATTTAAATGCCGTTTTTGTTTTAATTTTACTTTGCATGAAAAGATTTCTCCCTTAATCTCTCCTTAATTAATTATGATTAGATTCTTTTCTACGAAAACAATGCGGAAGGAACCAAATTCATAAAACAATCTTAATATTTATTGCCACAATATCATTTATTAGGTTTATTTAAAAAAATTATTTTTATGTTATGCAAAAAGCCAAATGCGGTGTTTTCCGTACTTGAAATAATAATAATAAAAAATATGATGCTAATTTTATTGGGTTTAAATCCTATATTACACACACACACTAATCTATATAATTTTTAGTTAAAAGAATTACTTACATGGATTAAACTGTTCTTCTAAACCGTTTAAATAATTAAAATAGTAAACAGTTTTGTGAATAAATTAAGCTAGGGTTGATATTTTGTTGGGAGTATATAAAACGCAAACAAAAAAATTTAGTCTCCATTTTGGCTATTTGCCAACTAATAAGACAAGACTCATAAAATGTCCATATTATGTCTTATGCTTCAATTTGTCCTTTTTTTTTTTTTACTATCATTTCTTTATTTCGAATAGATATTGTTAGTTAGTTATTTATGCCATAACACAACAGCGAAATTGGATCATCGAATGAAGCATTATTATTAAGCTACAGCTTTTAGTAGTGATACATGAATTTAGAATTAGAAAACACTAATTGTCGTTTCATTGTAACATGTCTATGACTGTATAATGTTATGCTTGGGCTATAATCTTGTTATGAATCCATCAATTTATGTAATTTAATAACTTGACAACACGTAACCCACATAGGCTTGTCATGATAAGATAAAATCATTTTTAACAGCCTCTAAAGATTTCATTGAGTGGTTTTAAATAGTTTTATTTAATTAATCGCTCAAATTTTAAATCTTAAAGAAATAGGGACTTAAAAAAAATGATTTAGGCAGGTAAATCAAATAATGGGCAGTTTTTAAAGTTTATAGTAATCACAAATTGACAAACAAGTTGTTGCAATAGGATGTGGGAAAGCTCAGCGTCCTTATCATTGGCGAATGGTGTGACTACAGATTCTATATATCCGTGACAAAAAGTTAAAACTATATCTTTGTTTCTTCTAAAGCCATTTCCAGCATGTTCCATCAACATGTGATGACAGTCTGTCAGCATTTCCAAATAGTCGAAATTATTCGATCAATCAAAGATAAGTTCACAAATACATTCTCAAATTTTTACAAGTTTCTACGTTTCTTACAATTTATTCCATACAATTGCATTACAGTCAACCAACAAAAATAAAAAAAAATTAAGAATACTTGATACAACAAGGACACCACTAGCATGAGATATAAAAGAAAACAAAATATGAACCAGATTTAGTCTTGATTGCTATTCAAGACGCGCTAAATGGTACAATCTGGAAATGAAAATGGTAACTGCTGGGTGCCACTAAAACTAATATTACAGATACAATAATGTACACTACTCCGAAGAGCCGATGGAACAACCTCACGATGGCTTCAGTCCTTTCACCGCCGCAGCAAAAATCTAAAATGTCACAAACAGATACATCATATAATGCAATTCATATAGCAAGATTGTCCAACCAACTTCATAGTTAAAGAGATACTACTTGGTGAGAGTGTACATACCCTTGATCATTGATATTAGTTCAGTTATGCAAGAAATACCGTATGCTATGTTTAGCAACTATTAAACACTCCACATAGCAAACATTAAATGTAGAATGCAAAACATGATTCAAAAACAACATATATATTACATTAAAAAATAACGTACATAACCCACACATACCACTTATTCTAAGATATAGCCTATTAACCCACACATACCACTTATTCTAAGATATAACCAATAGGCTAATCAAGCATTATACACTTACAACACTAGGTGAAGTAAGGACTACAACTTTGCTTCAATTCACAGTAGAATAGCTATTAGCTTTGCAAAAGTTCATATGGCATGAAACAAAGCAGCCTTGAAAGATTATTGAATAAAATAGGAATCCTTCCATATGTTTAGAAGAAGAGTTCTGGAGCAGTTGCAATCATCCAGTTGTTCCATCATGCATGGAGGTCCTACAATTGTTCTGATAAATCCTATGAGGTTTTTAGTAGAGACAGAGCACATTTTCAAGAACTTAGATAACCCACATAGGGATCAAGGCTACAGGACCTAAAATGTGAGATCAGCATCAATAATGATCTGAATCAAATTGGATTGATGTTAGATACTTTGATGGACTAAAAGGTTGTTGAACTCACTGCCACATAAAATCCATGTTAAGGAATCACCATGTCTATTCCAATTTTATTTTTTTTTGGGTTTTAATCTCATATATGTGTGTTTTTGCTCAAATGAACAAGTTTTCCCAAATAACCAAACAAAGATTAGAAAAATGATAGACAAATAGGAAAAGCTACATACTCTGGACGGTGCTCCAGGATCCTGTTTCAACTGTCCACGGGGTTGATCGTGGCTACTGCTTTCCTCATGCTCGATGAGATTCCTTTCTCCGTTCTCAGCCAATGCTGAAGTTCCCTGGTTAAAAGCATCACCATCTGAAGATTTTTTCTTTGATCCACTTCTTAAGGCATAAGGTTTTTCATCTTGCATAACATTAATGAGGAGATCTTGGTTCTTTTTATTGAACTGTGTTGCCGCTGCTCGTGCACCAGCGATGGCTGCATTGAGAGTGGATGATTTCTCCACTGCAGTTGATTTATTTTCGGGGAAATTTGTAGACAAAGATCCTGGCTTCAAAGAAAAAGGATCTTGTGCATCTGGAAGTGGAAACTTCACAGGCAGTGGACCTTTAACAGGCGTAAGACCCCTAACAGCAGCTTCATACACCTGTGACAGGAATAGAAGTCAGTCCCTGTTTAAACAAAATGCAAGAGACACAGGCACCAAATTTTTGCATCTCATGTACCTTCTTTTCCAAGTTATAAACACCCTGATACCCTCGCATTTCAAATGGAACTAATAGTTTCTGCATTTGTTTGAGTCAGAAACGATTCATCAAAAGTTCAATGTTCATCAAATGGTAATCTATAGCAGGGTGAAAGCACTCACTTGAGGATTTTCACAAAGCCAGCAAAAATCTGTTTGTGCTTCCAACCTCACCTGTCCCACAAAATTGGTATAAATTAGTCAGCATACTCATTGTACATTATTAAGTTGATAATATAGGGAACAAAATGATCAGGGGAGTAAATAGCTAACCCCTTCAGGTACCACTTCCCAGCTTGCTAGTTCTTCGCAGCGAACGCAGCCGACTACTTCAACACACCCTACATATTTAGATATGTCAAAAATTGGAAAAAAAAAAAAAGCAATACTATTGTCTCTATAATTTCTCCAACGTGATTTCCATTCTAGCTTAATATTAAGAGGAGCCATAAAACACTCAGGACCGTCTCTCACTTGAAATTGGAAAGAACTTCAATAATTTGGTAAAACAACTTCATTACACATTTCCACTCACCTCATACTCCATCCAATTTCTCTCTGCAAGCAAATGTCCTGACTTACCGTGACTTTTGCATATAGACCATCAGAAGGATACACACATAACACAACATAGAGAGTGAAAGCTTGTGTGAGATTATCAATGAAAATGAAAAGCAGCTAAATGGACCCAATAGTCCACCAAATTCAAGTCAAACTTGAATCTGAGCTTCAAAGCTTTGTTTAAGACCAGATATTGTTAATTTTCACATCTTTTGCAAAGCTAGTGGCATCAATACGATAATTAGGTGACAACTAAGAATCCGTTTGACTTAGCAGTTTGGCAAGCCGCGGGTCTAAAAGTGTTTGGTAAACTTGCAGATAGCTTAGAAGTTAAAGTGATTCCCACAGTCATTTGACTAAAAAAATCACTAAAATTCTAAAAATCTGCCAAGGAATGGAGCCTCGGGAGATCGAACAACGAGGGCGTGAATTCACCACTTGGCGACCGTGATGAAAAACTCAATATCTTTACTATTTTCATCCAAATTTTTCACATTTTATTTTGCAGCAGCTGTGGCTCGAAGTCTAAAGCCTACCTACATTTATTCTCGAATATTTGTAAATTTGTAACATGAAGAAAAAATTAGCAAAATAACGAGTACCTAAAAGTCTTGAAACTGGATAATGTTGGGGAAACTGAAGATCAGTGATCCCATTGACTGCATAAATTTCCCTGTAAAATTCTTCCATTGCTTTGATGGTAGCTTCTTCGGGAATCTTGCTAGCAGCATGAATCCATAGACGGCCTTCACAGTCACAACGACAATATAAATGAATTATTTAATGGCGCTACTATTTAAACAAGTCTTAACAACAATTAAATTATTAATTACTTAATTAATTATCAAGAGTATGAGAGCAAATTATATTTATATACCTCGAAGAGGAGCAGGCCAAGACCTGCCTTCAACGCGCTTGATCCCGTAAACGAGGAGTGAAGCCCATGGTTGATGCATCGTCAAACACGGGTTCGTGTAGTTCCCATGCTTTCTTACTCCTCTCATCTCTTTCTCTGTGTTTGGTTCCCGGTAGAATCACTCGGAAAATTTCACACTACTTGTCTCCCAGAAGGAATCTGTTCTTTTTCCTTTAAACTCGCAAGGCTTATACATTGTTTAAATAATAAATATGATAGCAATAGTCACGTGCAATAACAGACGGACACGTGCTAGCCCCAATCATAATTAGAGCGGATAAAATTTGAAATTTTGGTATAATAGTCCATTTTATTTTTTATAAGAATTAATGAGTTTGAGTCATAAACATTAGAAAAAAGCTGTTTATTAGAAAAAAAATTTTTTTTTATTCATTAGGTTTGATATAATAGTCCATTTTATTTTTTATTTTTTAAAATAATAATCTATTTCATCCTTTTTTTCAAACAATAGACAAAATGGTCTTCTATAAATTTATAATTAGTTTACTTTATAATTAACTAAGGGCAAAATAAAAATTTCAGTTAAATAAATACAAACTATTTTAAAATAAAAATCTCAAGAAAAATAAATAATATCTAATTTTCTATATAAATTTAAAGTTCACAGATAACTTAATAAAACAAAAATAACACTAAAAAACTAAAAACATGCAATATATATTGTGCGTATGTGCATTCATTAAATATTTTTAATGAAGTCAATTAAATTTTTGAATAATAAAATTAAGAATAATAAAATTTTTGAATAATAATTTTTTAAAATTATGAGTCATTATCCCTATTAAGGTTAATGATAAGCTAAAAGACAAAAAAAAAAAAAACCATACACTCTAATGTAGTATGCTCTATTCTATAATATTTTTAAATATGTATTTTTATGTATTTAGTGTGCATTTTTAAAACTAAATAAAGGAGTGTGTGTTCATTTTTTATAGAATAACAGTATAATTGATTATTTATTTATTTATCTTGATCATATTAAAATGAAGGACAAACTAAAGGATTAAAAAAAAAAAAAACTCATTCTAGTGCTTGTGAAATATGTGTTTTTCTTTTTTAATTTTGTCTTAGATATATATTTTACATATTATTTAGTGTTATTATTGTTTAGTCATTAAGTTATCCTTATATTTTAAATTTACACACAAAGGCAGATGTTTTTTTAATTATTTTTGAGAGTTTTATTTTAAAATAGTTTGTATATCCTTATTTGAAAATTCAATTTTGGTTTCAATGAATTATACAGTATACTAACAATAAATTGATTTTTTGGTTAATTGTTTAATAATTATATCATTAATCAAGTAAACGAGTCAAGAAATTAAACCCTTACTCGACAAAAAAAAAAAAAAATCATGTTGACCGAATCAAACTCATATAATAATTGTGTCAACTTTTATGGGAAAAATACCCTTTTCACTTCTAAGGTTTGATGCAATAATCAATTTCATCTTTATTATTTAAATAATACCTCATTTCATTCCTATTTTGCAATATTTAATGTAAATAATGTTAAATAGGTATTAAGCGAGTTATTAAGTTGTATTATATTGGGTGATACAATCACATGATTATTAAACGAGTGTATTAGATCACTCATTTATTTTTTATGTAGTGTTTGAATTTCAATATTTTGATACGAATATTAAATGAGCCGTATTTGAGTCCGCTTAAAGGCGAACTCGCTTCAAAATGAGTTTGTCGTGGTACTGATTCTTCATCTCTTCTGTTAACAGATTTGAATAAATAGAGCAGTGGACTAAGAAAAGAGTTTTAGCTCCAAGGAATTCCTTATGTCAAACTCACAAAATTGACACGATACGAGCAAAACCAATGACCTATTTTGCCACCACTAGTTATAATAAGGTAATTTATTGTGTATAATTTATTTATTTATTAAATATACTTTAAAAGAATGAATTTGTTTATAAAATCTGTTCTCTATTTCAAATTGAAGAAGGCAGAGTAACCTATTCTTTATTTTTTAAAGGGTATTTTGGACTTTTCAAGAAAAATTTATCGTATTCATGAAACAAACGAGTATGGTGGCATTTTTTGTGAAATTCACCCACGTCCACGGCATATTCCATCCAAATTCGTCCACGTAACAGTCGTAAAACCCTAAAGAGTTAAGACTATAAAACCCTTTTAGTGCCCAAAATTTGAAAGGCGGTTCTGCAATTTCGCATTAGCAGTTGGTTGAGCACGAGCTCGAGCTTCGTCTTCTACTTCACTTCTTCTTCTTCTTCATTCAATTCAGCAATGGGTGGAAAAATGAAAGATGCAACACTGCTCAGCGAACCCACAAACAACAACGCCACCACCCAACAAATCGAAAGCAATAAGAAAAAGAAGAACAAGAAGAACAAACACAAAGAGATTGAAGCCGAAGAAGAAGAAGAACAACAAAATGAACTGAATCTAAAACGAAAGCTTGAAGCAATTGAAACCGCCAATGGAGCTGAAAAGAAAAATAATAAGGAGAAGGAGAAGAAGAAGCAGGAGAAAGAGCTCGAAGAAATTGAGATATCAGAACAGAGCCACGATGATGATGATGGTGGGCATAAGAAGAAGCAAAAGAAGAAGAAGAAGAAGAACAAGGAAGATGGAGATAAGGCAAATGGTAAAGAAAGTGAAAATGGTGACGATGAAACGATTAGCTTTTTTAAAGAAGAGGATGATGGGCAAGTAGTGGTTACTGGAAAGGATGTGAAAGAAGCTAAATATAAGGCATTGAAATCGTTTACTGAGTCTAAGCTTCCTGATGACATATTGGGTTGCTGCAAGAATTTTAAGAATCCATCTCCGATTCAGTCTCATGCGTGGCCTTTCTTATTGAACGATCGTGATTTTATAGGGATTGCAAAGACCGGCTCTGGTGGGTATATTGATTTGATTTTTTTTTTTCCCCGGGTGGGTCGTGGATTTATGGTGTAATTTTTGGTTATTTAGGTAAGACAATAGCATTTGGGGTGCCGGCAATGATGCATGTGTTGAGGAACCGAAAGGGGAAGGCGGTGGGGAAGAGGGTGAATCCGCTTTGCCTTGTGCTTTCACCCACCAGAGAATTGGCTGATCAAGTATGTACCTATATGCCACTGTTCTGCTTTTAGGTATTGTGACTGTAGATGATTATTTGTGCTGAAGTTTTAGCTTTTAGATTACAAACAGAATGCTACATTTTGAATGGTTGAAAGACTGCATCTTGGAATGCATAGTTTTGTGATTTTCACGGCAGACTGTAGCACGAGGATTTTCTAGGAGTTGAGCCATTGTATTATTTTTCCAGTCCAAGCATGCAGTAACATAGATACTTGTTGAGTAGCAATAAGAGTAATCAAGCCACTTATCCTTATCTTTCAAAGGAAAAAAGTGCTGCTTCTATCTTGCAATTATAATTGAATGTTAAAAAAATATATCCATCCGGAACTACGGAGAGTTTATAAGTAGTAAAATGTTTTGTTTCTGCTGTATTTCTGTTACCACAGTATGAAACAAGCATGATCTTTTAGAGTGTACCTATCTCATTTGTTTACAGGTTTTCTTGTGATGTTATTTTTCTTTTCATCCCTGTTTATGTTATCTCTTACTTGTCTTGTTTAGTTGATGCTATGAGAACACTCCTCAAAGCATGAACTCAATTATTGACTTTCATTGCTGGTGGCAGATTTATGATGTTTTGAATGATGCTGGGAAACCTTGTGGTGTGAAGTCTGTTTGTGTGTATGGAGGAACCTCGAAACAACCTCAGATTACAGCCTTACAGTCTGGTGTTGTAAGTTATTCTATTTCATATTTCTAATTGTGTATATTAGGGATTCTAGACTCCTACCGTATGTGTCCTAATGGATATGAAGTTTGCATCGGTTGTATGTTAGGCATTCTAGACTACCACTGCATGTGTCCTAACGGATATGAAGTTTGCATGATGTCTTTTATAGTCTTAGGTCTGAATCAGTTCTTAATTTGGATTGTTAGTTATGCGTAATTGATGCTTTGTTATTCATATTTATGTAATTACTCTAGATTGTGGTCCTCTGAGAAGTTAAGGCATAATTCAAGTCTTGTTATGCCAGTTTGATCTTTGCATATAATAAGATATAGAGTATTAGAGTCTGGCAGTTGTTTGGTCTCCTATGAGGCATGTTCCCCTAGTTTTCCTTCTGATCTTATCCGTCACTTTTATGGTTCTTCATTGTTGAATTCTCATTTGTCAGATCTGTGTATTGCTTGTTTCTTAAAATAGCTCATTAACTCAGCTCTAACAACTCTAATTCTTAATTCTACTGTAACTACATACATCCCTATAAAAAATTATGTACGGCTATCTTTACATTTCTTATGCTAGAAAGATATTGAAAATGAAGACATCAAGGTTGGCTATCGTTCATTTGATGCTTTTAGATTGTGTGTGGCACATAGAGATAGATTTCTGTTGTCTTAATTTTATTGATCCTGTGGAGATCTAGTTGAGTCTTGCCAATAGCTTGGAGATAATTTGTCCCTTTTGTTTCCATTGGAAGCATATAGCTATTTTCTTGATTGCACCTGTATATTATTCTATGATGTGGTGGTTTGAACTTGTCATATGCAAGATTTTCTTACAATAACCTAGTAATATGACATTCTCTTTCTTGTGTGCACAGGACATTGTGATTGGAACACCTGGTCGTTTGATAGATTTGATTGAAATGAATGTCTGCCACCTTTCGGAGGTTTCTTTTGTGGTAAGGACAGTCGTTTAGAATATTGGTCTTCTAATTACCATCTCTATGTATTGATTTAGTTATAAATAGCACTGGTGCTTTTTTTTTTTTTTCCTCCAGATGTTGGAATTTCTTCTTTTGATTTGAGGGTGGGTTTAATTGGGGTTTATGTCTGGCTTATTAAGTGGGAGATAAAGTTTGCAAAGTTATTAAAATTATTACAAGATGGGATGAATAAAGTGGATGAGAAAAGGTAGAAAACCTCAAGAGTCTCTTAAGACCCCTAGGGGTCTCAACTAGAGTATTTTCAAGGGATTTTTTTTAATGGAAAGATAAGTAGAAGTTCTAATACAGTTTCTAAATGGCTTTGCCTTCAGTAAATTGACTCCTTAACTCCTAACTTTGTAAGGGAAAATGGATTCTTTAGCAAGATTTCCTAAATTCCTAAACAGAATCCAAATAAACTGAGCAAGATTAAAAGTTGAAGAAAGAGCAATACATTTTAAGAGGAGTACAGAAAATAAGTAATAGTGCTTTGTATGAGTGTAGCCTGTAAAATACTATTTTATAAAAATAAGTATTAAATATAATCTGAAATGACTTGATGTTTAAAACTTTCTGTAGGTCCTTGATGAAGCAGATCGGATGCTTGATATGGGATTCGAAGAGCCAGTTCGCTTTATTTTAAGCAAGATATCTTTGGGTAAATGTTATATATGATTTTGTTTCGTCTCTCCCTTATAATTATCACTTGAAATCTTTTTGAACTGGAACAAGGTATAGAGGCAGCATATTTTATTTGTGAGGGCCAACATGTAAAAACTATTAACATCAGATAATGAAATTTAAGCGGCCAAATACTTATGTGCCCTTTATTTTTCATTCCAAAACCTTTTTTTTTTAACCGTATTCTATTAGTTACTTTTTTTTTTTTTTGGTAATAGAAGTATAGAGTGAGAGAAACATAATCTAAAAAGATGTACAATAAGTGAAGAAGCTACCCTGGAAATCTTCTGTAATGATGTGTAAAAGTCTTCATCTTTTAATCATTGTTGCAGTGTCAATTGTAGTTGTATTTGGGCTTTTGTATCTTATATATGTGAGTTTGTTTGGATACATTTTCAATCCAAATTAAATATGTTCATGACAGACATTTCCCTGACTTGGGAAAAAATTCTTAAAATTGTTCAGCTCGCCAGATGGTAATGTTCAGTGCTACGTGGCCTATAGAAGTTCATAAGTTAGCTCAAGAGTACATGGATCCCAATCCTGTTAAGGTGTGGATCTTCATTCATAAAGACATATTGGTTAATTTTTTTTTTTCAAATTCTTTTAAACCCTTGCCTTTCTTGAAAATAATTGGTTTTGTTTCAGGTAGTAGTCGGTTCAGAGGATTTGGCTGCCAACCATGATGTTATGCAAATTGTTGAGGTTAGATTTTTCCCATGGGTGACCCATTTAGCCATCATATATATATATATATATATATATTTTTTTTTTTTTCTCATAGGTGTATTTGCAAACATTTCTCCTGCAAATGTAGGTCTTAGATGATCGTTCACGTGATCAGCGTTTGCTTGCATTGCTAGAAAAATACCACAAATCTCAAAGGTATTATTTGGTAACTTCTTGCAATTTTATTTAAATTTCTGATATATTTTGGGATCGCTTGCACATCTTTTACTGATTTATTGTATTGCTAAAATAGAAATTGGAACTTCGTGTTCAATCTGTTAGGTTGTGTGATTATCTAAATTAGTGAGTTGGAAGAAAAAATACGGGGGAAAATGAAGAAAGAGAGGGTTATGATCAAAACAAGCTTGAAAAAAACATAAACTTTATCCACTATTAATAGATCTTTTAAGGAAAAACCTAACTGGAGAAGTAAGAGTAATATCCTTAAATTTTTAAATCACCATATACTAGAACCTTTCTTCTTCAATGTAAAAGACTTGTGGGCAAGCAAATTCTGGTTCTGCTTTTTGAAATGGATCAATTCAGATATTGCTTCAGATAATTTAGGTTCCAAATATCTATTCTGGGAAACACTTTAGAACTGGGATAAGGCAACATATCAACTGTTGAACTAGCCCAAAACAGTGGAAACTTTCTCTAGGGATGTTGAGATTTTTGAGTACTGGGGTTCGTGTATTTTGTGTATAATGGCTGGAAGCATTTGGAACATGTTTTTTTTTTTTTATATTTTATTTTATTTTGTTTTTTATAATAGCCAAACTTGGGGATGAAAAATTAGAAAACATAAAGCACAAGTTGGAGATAGAAAACACAATAGATAGAGATAAAGAAAGTATAGAGAGCGGACTAGAGGGGAAGAAATAGAATACAAAATAGGGAGGACAAAAGTAAGACGCAGACAAAGAAGCAGAAAGAGAGGAGATATGTTATCGTGACTAAAATTATGTGTATACTCATTCTCTGTGCTTGAGAACAGTAATAAACCTAATACATTATTACAAAATTCATAATATAATTCAAATTAAGATTCTTCTCAAATAGGAAAACAAAGACTAATATTCTTGAATTCCTAAATTTAAAATATTTTCTTGAAAATGCCTTTTGGTGTTTACTGGTACTACATCCTTTTGATACGGAACTTATACTTGTGTTCAGGAACAGAGTATTAGTTTTTGCCTTGTACCAGCTGGAAGCTGATCGTCTTGAAAATATGGTGCGGCGAAGGTAAATTTTTGTTATCTTGGTGTTATAGTTTTTGGTGTAATAAGCAGCTCCGTTCTGCCTACGGCATCAAGCAGTTGGAGGTAGAACTGTGTTGATGAATCCCATTTGCCTGTAACTTTTGAGTTTTTATTTATTTATTTTTCTTTTACTTTTGCTCTCAGTGGTTGGAAGGTCGTTGCAATACATGGTAAGAAAGCACAGCATGAACGTACAAAGTCACTGTCATTATTCAAGGAGGGAACTTGTCCTTTGATGGTACGCATCTGCAAATCAGTATTTTGACTACAATAGTGGAAGCATTGTGGTGTAGTAATTCTCTGGGATTTCTGCAAACTGAAAGGAAATGAAATTGTTAAAAAAAAAAAAAAATGATGTGCAGATCCAAGCTGGTAACTCTGTTTCTGATTAACTAAATATGGTGTAAGAAAAGCACAACATGATTATTGCAATTAATGGTTGGGTGTAATATTAATTCTCAATTTTTGTCATCTCTTTTATATTTCCAAGAACTTGATTGTTGTAGTATTGACAGTGAATGTATTTGCAGGTTGCTACTGACGTTGCTGCACGAGGATTGGATATTCCAGATGTTGAAGTAGTTATTAACTATTCTTTCCCTTTAACCACGGAGGATTATGTTCACAGAATTGGTAGAACTGGCCGGGCTGGTAAGAAGGGTGTCTCTCACACATTCTTCACAAATCATAATAAGGTAGCATATCAAACCTTTTCATGTTATCTTTGCTTGAATTCTGGAGTCAAAACTATTATATCGTTGTGTTACGCCAAATATCTTGTTTTAGCTAGTGACATTGCTATTTCAGGCACTTGCTGGGGAGCTGGTGAATGTTCTCAGAGAAGCTAGACAAGTTGTGCCAGATGCTCTTCTGAAATTTGGCACTCATGTAAAGAAGAAGGTGTACATTTCTATCCTTTTTGATACCTTTTTTTTTTTTTTTTCATTCGATTTGCTGTGTATCCACTTGCTTGGCACATATGTTTGGAAATGTTGTGGAAACATGCATGGTCATCTGTTTTCTGCCCTGAATGAGTTTACACTGTGCCTCATTGCATTGCAGGAGTCCAAGCTGTATGGAGCTCACTTCAGAGAAATTTCGGCTGATGCTCCCAAGGCTAAAAAAATAACATTTAACAACTCTGATGATGAAGACTGATTCATGTATTGTTGCCCCTGAAACTCATGTCGGGCTAGCGGCAAGATATATAGGAATATAAGATTAGCTATTATTGAAATTGAGAAACAAATTTCTAAGTTGCTATGGTCTATTTTTGGTAAGCTAATCCATTTTTTACTTTTACAAACAGCTGCAAGATAGACATTGAACACGCATCAATCTGCCGATATGTAAACTTCATGCTTGTACAAGCTTTCCAAGCTTCTTTGGTTATATATACAAGTTATTCGTTGGTACTTTCCTACATGTGTATCGCTGCTTTGTCCCATAAGGGTAATTTACTCATTTCTAACTCAGCAGGTTAAGAATCGTGACTTAAGCGTGTTGACGACTTATTTTGTTGGACAGCATCTTTTGAATTGGCCCTTTTGCTGTAGTGATGGTGAAAATGCACCAAATAATTTTGTAACTGGTAAACTCAGGTACATTAAACACAAGTGCAGAAACTTCTAATCATCTTTTCCGTCATTGTTTTGTGGACTCAAAATTGTGGAGTACAGTTGGCAAAATGAAAGCTCAATGGAAAGTGCCTTTCGATCAAAATCAAATATGCAGGCAGTCTTAAAATTTAAAAGAAGGAAGCAATCAATATAAGAGTAGAAAATTTCATAAATAGAAAAATTTAGGCTTGAAAAGTGCAGCATTTCTCTAGAAATTATTGTGCAAACTGGGCTTGTACAAGCATTAACGCTGGTTTCCATTGAGCTAGACATTTTCCGCAAGATATATTAGGGAATCGCTTTGTAATTTCTCATTACATCTTTAGTCTTTACAAACTAATTCTATGGTTGGGGTTAAATGCATCCAACGGCTGCTGCATGTAGTACTTACACATTGCAGCTTTCACTTGTTTTTATTCCATTGCACGTGTTTGTTGAAAGCAATGAAGTGTGATATTGCCCCGGAGCTTCACTGGGACATTTCAACAAACACTTAGTACTTTTAACAGACACTTATCACTTCTAACAAACACCTGCTCGACTAACATTTCTTACTTCTTTTATAGTCAAGGAATCCTCTTCTCCAAGTTTAATGTTTAGTACTTGCTAAAGATATATGTATTTTACAACCATATATTTAATTGGTCAAATGAAATTCTAAGGACCTGATGAAGCAATAGAATTTTTTCTTTTATTCAAAATAAATTTCATTATGAACTAATTAGCTATTAGACTTGTATTTACAAATTGAGCTAGGAAACTTATGAAACTAAACAAAAGATTAAAGAAAATCTTAACTGATAGAGAATTTATTAGTGATTTGTGATTAATGAAGCTCTTTGCTTGAAAAGTAGCTGCGTGCCAGAAACGGGAATGCACTTTAAGAGAAAACCAATTGGCCAAGACATAGCTGCAATGCCAATACAAGCTGCCCATTGCCCCCAATTCAGCCTCTCAGTATCAGCAAACTTCTTCAGAAACTCTACCATTATGAGTTGAAGAACAATGGTAATTCCAATGATTGCTAGAAACAACTTGTTCTTGTGTATCCCTTTGAATATATTCTTCTTCTCAAGTTTCCTAGCATTGAACTCATTGAAGATTTGGCAGAAGACAAAAGTATTGAAAATCATGGTATCTTTAACACTTTCATTCACGCCGAAGATTGATCTTCCTTTAAATTGCAGAGTCAGTAAGATGGTCACCTGATAAATGGCCTGAGGGATGAGATTCCTCCACATGAGTTTTGTTATCAGAGGCTTGGATCGGCCAACGGGAGGCTTTGACATGAGATCATTGGTGGGCTGCTCAGTGGCCAATGCCAATGCTCCTAGTGTATCCATTATCAGGTTCACCCAGAGCAGCTGAACAGCAGTTAGTGGGACTTTTCCTGAAGAAACAGCAGCGACAAAGTTGATGACAAGAGCAGCAACATTGACTGTGAGCTGAAATTGAAGGAATTTCTGAATGTTGTTGTAGACACATCGTCCCCATCTCAGAACTGTCACTACAGAGGTGAAGTTATCATCCATAATGACGATATCTGAGCTCTCCTTTGCCACTTCAGTTCCTTGAATTCCCATCGAGAGTCCAATATCTGCTGCCTTTAGAGCAGGAGCATCATTTGTGCCATCGCCAGTCACTGCTACAACATGGCCTTTCTGCTTCAAGCTTTGAACCATCAGAAGCTTGTCTAGTGGGGAAGACCTTGCCATCACTCTGATACTTTCAATCTTTGCCACTCTTTCTTCAGCTGAGAGACTTCTAAATTGCACACCTTCGATTACTGCATCATCATTGTTTAAACCCACATCAGGGTTCAGGATTCCACATTCAATAGCTATGGCTCTAGCCGTGTGCACATTGTCTCCAGTTACCATCTTGACATTCACCCCTGCATTTCTACAACATTCAACTGCTGCTCTGACACCTGGACGACAAGGATCCTTCAAACCCACAGGCCCCAACAAGGTCAGTCCAGTTTCTTCAAGCTTCTCCTGGACTTGCCCATCAGCTTCTGCAACTTTAGTGTGAGCAAAAGCAATGCATCTTAAGCTCTTGGCTGCCATGTCCTTGATAACTATCTCAATTTGCTTTCTCGCTTCACCATCCAAGACTCTGATTGTCCCACTTTTGACATAATAATGAGAACACATGGCTAGTATCATCTCTGCAGCTCCCTTCCAGTGTATGTGAACCGTCTTGTCACGGATCCTCTTCACCAAAACTCCACTTCTCTTTTTCTCTGAATTGAAGGCCTCCACGTTGATTACTTTACAGCACTGTTTCGGTTCATCAACATTCATCCCCAAATCAAGCACCAAGAAAGAATTGCCTTCTCAGTTGGGCTACCAGTAATCTCAGGAGTCGATTCAGAATTCGATTTGTAAACATTGCCAATGGTGTTTAAACCAACTGCATCTTGCAGCAACTCGTAGATATTATGTGCAAATCCTGAGGAACTGGCATTGCCCGTTATTGCTTCTTTTCCAATCCAGAATTCCGTAACTTTCATTTGATTTAAAGTGAGAGTGCCTGTTTTGTCAGTGCAAATGGTTGTTGCAGAGCCCATAGTCTCACAAGCAGAGAGCTTTCTTACCATAGCATGTTCCTTCATCATTCTCTTCATCGAAAAAGCCAGCGTAAGAGTAACAGCAAGAGGCAAGCCTTCAGGAATTGCCACAACAATAATGGTGACAGCAGCAGCAATAATGTTGATCACAGAATTCATCACATCATCGACCTTCGTCCTCCTCCCGAGAAATTCTGTGTTTCCCGTCTCATCTCTTGTGTTTCCTGTGAAGTACCGAATCAACATAACCGCAAGCACTAGAACAGCCACTGTTAATCCAATCTTCCCAATGCAAGAAGTCAGCTTGTTGAGCCGATCTTGCAATGGCGTCTCCTCATTCAACTCGTGGCTAATAGAGCTCATCATCTCACTCCAAGCAGTGCTCATTCCAACAGAAGTGACCAGCATGAAGCCATAGCCATCGGTCACTTTAGTACCCGAAAGCAAGAAAGGACTCTTCTCATCAACTTCAACATGATCACTTTCCCCAGTCATGCTAGACTCATCAACCTTCAGAGAATGGCCGTTCAAGAACAACCCATCAGCCGGAATTTGATCGCCAGTCTTCAAACAAACAATTTCACCAACAACAACATCAAAGATTGACAAACCCTGGCGCCTGCCCTCTCTCACAACTTCAACTCTTATATCACTGCTCTCATCAGCAAGAGCCTGAAATTGTCTACTCTGCTTAAAATTACTCACAGCAGAGACGATGACAACTAAAAATACAGCAAATATGATACTACCGCCATCGAACCAGCCTTCTTTCAAGCCTTCTTGTTTAATGCCAAACCCCAGAGAGAGTAAAGCACAAACCAAGAGTATGATAATAGTTGTATCTTTAAGTGCCTCAAAAACAAAACGTATAAAGCTTTTTGCTTTTGGTCTTTTGTACCTGTTTGCTCCGAAAACATTGATCCTGTGACCAAGATCAGCTTCATTGCCACCGATGCCACGTTTGGTATCACTTTCAAGAATCGCAGCAACTTGATTAACTCCTCCAAGATTACTCAAGGACTCAAAACTCTTCTCTTTCACCATCTTCGAGAGCATCTGCTTGTTGACCCCGACAAAGGGAACTTCATGGTCGTCACTGGTACTAATGTCGACGGCAACGTAAGAGAGGGAGCGAAGCAAGATTTGGTTGTTGTTTTGAAGACACTTTCTGGACATTGAAACAAGAGCTCTGGTGAAGCATATGACTCTAAAGGCCATTCGCCACCTTCTTTGGTGGCGTTTTGAAAGCAACAAGAGGTCAAGTTCTAATTCATTGATCGGCATTGTATTTTCAATTGGTTTCCGAGACCTAAGAGTTAAAGACATGGCTAAAAAACAATAACAAGAACAAAGATCAAGAATTTGTAGCAATGGAACGAGTTTGTAAGTCTGTGAATGGGTTCCCTTTAAATATGGGACTTAGCAAGGAGCCAAGAACCTGTACTGTAGCTTCCTGTGTAACGGTCACAGAGAAATTCTCTGGGACGATTGTTACTGACAAGCTTCTCTTGTTTCCTGGTTTTTTCCTAGGTCATTAATTTCGAATACGAGACGTTAGAAATAGAATAAAGTTTACTAAATTTGGAATATACACTTGTAAGCCATGCAGGCTTTTGCATTCAAGCGATAAAAGAAGAAATCTTATTTTTCTTCATTTTTATTGATTACCTTATAAGAAACGACATGGTGTGTCATTTATCCAGGGGTAATTAAAGACTTTCGCAAGTTATAAGTGAATTAATTACATTACGACACCTTGTTGAATGTCATTCTATTCGAAATAAAATATTTGAGATACAATTTTGAGATATGTATCCAGAAAAAAAATTGTATCTTGAAAATTTCTCATAAATTAACAACCTTACAGCGCAAAGATTCTCTTGCCTAAGTAAAGCATAAATTTTCCTTCACAGCTGTATGATTTCATATTCTTTAACCGATCCATGAAGTATTTGATGATGTTTGCTGAATATATTCGAATTGATTTTCACAAAAAGGAGTTACTTTCTGCGGAAACTACTCTTTTGCCCCCCGTAGTTTGAGTCAATCATCAATTACTACATAAAGTTTTAAACATTACCCAGAAAATTTCTGTCGTTACTTCTGTAGTTATTGGATATAATGAGTAGATTTTCACGGAAACAAATACATAGCAAAAACCTATTTATTCTTTTTTCATTTTAAAGTATATAGACTAACTGAGTAATTCGCTCCAAGTCTCAAATTATAGGGAGGAAACGGACATTTACTTTCATATTCACAAACTTTTCTTTCCATATACTTAGCTTCTTGCCTGAAAATCTCGATGGCTTCTTTGAGATGCTACGCGCACAAGCACAATCAAGTGAAAACCCTCTTTGAAGTCACGCATGGGATCGGATATCAATTTAGTACTGACTTTTACTGTAAATGGGACAAACAATTGCACATGGAATGTAAAGGGTGATTTTCCTTGTTCTGACATTGAAGTGGTCTTCAAGCAAAGACCTTGTGTCAAGAAAAGGAAATGGGACAAACTTATGAATGGGGACAAAGTCATGAGTTGGCTCAGTTGATTAACCATATATGATTCGATTTTTTTTCCTAAATTGTAGAAAATTTTTACGCACATAACCAAATTTCTCTTATTAGGCACGAGTTTCTTCGGAGTACAACTTCAGGCGGTGATAGTGATTTAGGTTTGAAAATATTGTTTTAAGTATTTCTGTAAGTAGAATTTTTTTTCCCCCTCAAGTTGATTAGATAGAGAATTTAGCTAAAAATAATAAAGAAAAAAAAATGCTTTCGTGGAAATTGGATGGTCTTTCTTCTGTTCAACGAATAATGAATGCATTTTAATTTGGCAGTTAGGGAATTCGAGAAATTTTCAATATTCATTCATTCACTCTGTGTTTATCTGTATTTTCAATTTTCAATTTTCAATATTCATTCATTCCTAAATTGTGATCTTCATTGAGCACAATGTTGTGCGAGTTTTTTGGCTTAGGCCTAGTGCCCTGGGCCGTGCCTAAGAAGAAAAGCACGACAAGTTTTTTTTTAAAATTTTTTTTAAGAGGACATGCCAAGCTTTTGGCGTAGTTTTTTCAAGCCCGTGTATTTTTCTTTTGGGTACACGTGTCCTTATTTTAATTCGATAGAATCAAAAAGTTCAAAACTCATGTCCATATTCAATAATAATAAACTAATAATAATAAGAGAATGTAATACTAATTACCAAGTTAGACCCTATGATATTAAAATTCTTTTTTAATACTTGACAACAACAACAACAACAACAATAAATTTTCTTAGGAGCTAACTTAGTTGTTAACTTGAACTTACATAGAGTCATAAATCATAGTCCATAATGACATTAATACATACATGATATTTTTATTTTTATTTTGTTAAAAGCATGATATCGTCTATTTATTTGATAAATTATAAACATAAAACAATTAGATTTTTTTAAACTAAGAATTAAATGAATATAGAAAATTTATGGCAATAAAATAAATTAAAATACTCAATTTCAAGTTACTTATTAAATCGTAAAATTTTAAGTTTACTTTCGTTAAAAAATTTCATTAAAAAGTGAAGCATGCTCATTACTAACTTTTTTTACATGTCATGTTTTAACCCATCTCTAATCGTACCATACTTTTAAGGCCCGTGTGATTAAAATCATCATCCCAGCCCAGCTTTCGTATGTGACGTGCCATGCCGCATACCCTACCAAAACATACTCATACTGTGCCATACTATACAGATAAATGTTGTGCTCATGCTGTGCCACGTGCTGTCCAGGCCGTTGGCCTCTCTATTCTAGACTAATAGGTAGCCGTGAGAGTTCATCATCAAATTCATCTATTGCTTAATGAAGGAAATTGAAGCATGTGATGTGGTTACATGAAATAAGATTGAGAATGAATGATTTTAATAAGCTAAGGTAACGTTGATTTCAATATTTTGTTTGCTTACAGCTTAGTTTATTGCTGACCCACTAATCACTTAACTCCTATCTTCCCAAAAAACAAAAAAGATAAAATATGAGTTGGAGACAGCCAAAAACCACAAAAATAAAGAAAAATGAATGGAAAAAAGTAGGCTAATTAAAGTGGACGGAAAGGATTACAATGGAGAGATAGCTATTTAAGGAAATTTGAAGATGATGGACATGTGATCCTCTAAAGCAAAGTTTAATTCCAATGATGACTCATTGTTTCCTAATTGATTACAAGTTTCAAGAGAGAATTGATTTATTACAAATTTACAACGTGATTGAAGCATGCCTGTCGCTTTAGTTCGATTGAGAAATATAGCCCAATCAAGATTGATAATAATTATACATTGGATTATTGAATTGATTGGTAGAACTATTAACCAACAAATTAAATGCTGTGCTTGAGAAAAAAGAGGCTCAAATTATTGATTAATTAATTTTGCAAGAAATTTTCTCCTCTCTTTGATTCCATTACAATATTGCTGCAGTTGAATTTGAAGTTTGAATATTCTATTAATGAATAAGAATATATAATGTTCGAACAAGGAATTCAAATATGCAGTTTGTGAGCAGTAATAGAAAACTCTCCTTGTAATTGTCCCTTTCATGTCTTTGACAGAATGGGAAATTGAGTTATTGCATTTCTTTGAATTTATGTTGTAAAATAATTTTTACGCAACCTCAAGCCGAGCCCACCTCTTGTTGCTTATATATCCTTTATCGGATTCAATTACTAATCACAAATTATCACTCTATTTAAATTCTAACCACTAATTTTTGTATTTTAATCCTCCTTTCAAAAAATAAGAAATAAAGAAAAAAAAATAAACCACTAATTTTAGTGCTTATTCAAAATTCTTTTTCCCAAAATAGAAACTAGGCTTTCGTTTTTCCTCCTTTTTGTCCTTTTCATGGGATCAAAATCTTATACTTGGAAACAGCTATTGAGTTATCTGCAATAAATAATAATAAATAAGATGGAAAATTTTACATTGGAAATAATTAAAATTTGTAATGTCATAATCTTAATCTTATACGTAATATTTGGAAAACGTGTTGGAGATGAACCTAAACAAATGCATCTGCATGATCCCAATTACAGAACTCCCTCTTGTAACCTAAAGCTTTTCTAGCTCTTAGCCTCAGGCTCAAATTCGTAGACAAATGTCACCGGAAACACAAATTAAAAGTAAATG
This sequence comes from Citrus cavaleriei, assembly GCA_030448925.1. Classification (NCBI taxonomy): domain Eukaryota; kingdom Viridiplantae; phylum Streptophyta; class Magnoliopsida; order Sapindales; family Rutaceae; genus Citrus; species Citrus cavaleriei. The sequence goes on from JAUJEN010000161.1 coordinate 159,239, forward strand.
ACTCCTTAAGGTTTTTTGGTCATTAGTGGTTAACTAGCGTTGAAGTGGGAATGTTTTTGAAAGTATTGCCAATTATCTTAATTAGAGACAATTAATACGAATAATAATTATATTTTTATTGTTGCTGAATTGAGATCATGATATTTTTGTTAAGTCAAATGCAACCGTTTGGTATGGTAGGTGATACTTCACGACATCAAGTTCTATTTGGTATGGTGGGTGAAATTTTTGTTATTAAAGGTATCTTTGTTATTATCATTGAATTTACTTACCTTTCTATTTTACACCTGGATATAAAAGTGATTTTGCCGGCCCTATGATATCAATCGGTAAGGAATAATTTTACTGGTAAAAATAAAATAAAATAAAACGTACAACAAAATACAACTGAATAAAATGATAACAATTAGATCTATGAGTAATTTTGTTTTGACAAATAAGGAGTAACTTTGTCTTTTGCTCGAGGACTATCGGTAGGGTTAGGCAATAAAACTCATGAATCGAATAAATTGTAATTCGAACTGCCGGTTTGATTCAGTTTTATAAATGAGAAAACTGATTGATTCGATTTTTGATAAACCAATAAACATATCTTTTTTTTTATTCAGTCCATTGAATTTGAAACCAGTAACGGAAAGAACCAGGCTAACATTGGAGCCCGTTTCAATGGAACATGCATTTTAATAAATTAAGGTAACCACATATATATCTACAATAAAGTTCAATATACATTAAGGGTGCGTTTGAGATTGAGAATTTTGTAAAACAAAAGACTAAAGTTTTAGTAACACTGTTTTTTAAAGTTTTGATATGATTTTTCACTTGTATAATACAAAATTTATTATATCTTTAATAATTTTATCAAAATTATTATTTAAAATTTATATTTACTATATATTATTAACTTTTGTTTCATAATTTTTTTTTTTGTAATTTTAAAAACTCAATCCCAAACGCACCCTAAAGCTTTCAATTTTTTAGTATCAAGTGTTTGACGTGGTTTTGGGCTGATGGAAAATAGCAAATATCAGTAAACTTAATTATTGTTAAGCTAATTCTTAAGTTAATTCTGTGGTTTCTAATCTCTAAACACTGTGTTTTGAAGAAATACTTGATTTCCGCACTAAATAAAAAAGATTTCTTTTATTTTTTTTCGGAACACCATTAAATAAAAATGCTAACCATACATATACGTCTTTCCTTCAAAATCTGTGTCAAATATTTACTTGTCGAACTCTTTCAATTCCCCATTTCCCTATATGGGGATGACAAATGTAATTGTAGAGCAAGAATATTGTCCGGTAATATATCACTTTTGGCCATTTTTTAACTCACAAACTGAATGCATGAAAAAAATCTTGGTCATTTTTCAATTTTAATGGCTTCGTTGTTGACTTTGGTGAAAAGCAAGAAATTTCATGCTAGCACATGCAATTACAGTTAAAAGGTTGCTAGCCATAAGCTGTGCTCAACAAAAGTTGGATTCGGTGTTGACTTTCCAACAATTCTCCACCTCCGCGAAAATTTATCCAAATCTGAGCTGAATACTAAACTCCTCATATATCAAATCATCTTCCAATCTCTACTTTTCTCACTATTTTAAATTTGTAGGATATTGATCAAGTTTAGACAATGCTGAAACTTGATCGCTATCACCACCTTGGTCAACATATCTGAGGGATTCTCTGCAATCTTGATTTCTGAAGAAGAATCTTCCTCTTATCAACAATTTCACGCACAAAGTGCAATCGTACGTCGATATACTTCGTGCATGCATGATAAACTTGGTTCTTTGCTAAGTGAATAGCACTTTGACTGTTGCAATACACATTAATGTGTTCATGTACCAATCCCAAGTTTTCAAGTAAGCCTTATAGCCAAATAGCCTATTTAACAGCCTCTATAATTGCCATGTACTCAGCCTTTGTGGTTGATAGTGCAACTATAGACTGTAGTATAGACTTTCAGCTGATTGGTCCTCTAATAAAAATAAATAAATATCTGGTAGTTGACCATCGTTTGTCCAAATCACCAGCATAATCAAAATCGATCTACCGATCACACCTTCACCAAGTGTATCGTCTCGTTCAAACAGTAAACCAACATCTACGGTCTTTTGAATCTACCGTAGAATCTATTTTACAGCTTGCCAGTGTCCTTTACTAGTATTATGCATATACCGACTTACTATACTAACTGCATGTGAAATGTTCGGCCTTGTACATACCATTGCATACATTAAGCTACCCAATGTATTTGAATACGGAACTTGTAACATGTATTCTTGTTCTATGTTTGTGGGATATGCTTCGACGAAGACCAGCAGTGATGAGCAGACATCTGGCAACAAGGTTCCTCGAGCAGGTATATCTTGTAAGAGTCTGGTAGCCGGGGGAGCAGGAGCAGGAAATATCCTGCTCATCCAGGAGCACGTCATCCACGAGGCCAATCTCCTGTTGGGAGCATAAAGCCATTTCTGCTACATTCCTGCTAAGGGTTGAGTCGAGGAGACCCGGTCAACGACAGTTGGCGAGGCGTGCTCTCCAGTCCGAGAATCAAGGCACGAAGGCCATGCAACCACCCACGACTATGGAAATGGAGCATCCACTTTCGAGAGGTGGGAGGATAATGAGCCTTGAATGGAGGAAGGCTGAGTTCGTGGCCTATAAAAAAGGTAATAAAAGGGTTAGAATTTTTGACATTATAGCAAAGATAAAGAGAGCTCTAAAGAATTGATACGCCATAAGATTTGTGGCTAGCATTCCCAGGAACACAAAAACCTTCATTTCGGACTTGAGCGTCGGAAGGTTTACGCCGGGAAAACAACCGGCGTGCTCTGACCTGTTTCTGTGTACACATGAACTTCTGGAGAAGAAGCCTTACGAGGAGATATCCTGATCGTGGTAGAGTTGATCGAGCAGAGATCCTGGTCGTGTAAGGAGGGTAACCATAATCTCGCATCAACATTTTGGCGCCGTCTGTGGGGAGCTGAGCAAAAAGCTTCTGTTGACAGCAAGAAGAGGAGTAAAGCAAGTGGAAAAAACAATGGAGGCATGTGGAAGTAGTGCACAAGGGCGTGATACAAGGCTTAACGATTCTGTGACGCTGAGGGAGATAGCCAGTGAAGCACGGGAAAAAGCCATGTGTGACTGGATGGAACGGATGGAAAAGCATATGGAGACCCTGACAACCATCCTACATGAGTTGCGGAGTGAACGAAGGGGAACCCAGAAGGAAAGGGTGAGAGGTAGTGGAGTGGCACCAGGTCACGATAGTACGAGGAGAAGTCAAACCACTAGGAGATTTGGTGGTGAGAGAGGTAACTTATCTCTGCGCGGAGATATTCATAGAGAGGAAGAGCAATCCCCAGCAAGACAGATTTTTGATGAGGACGACGGGGTGGCAAATGCAGAGGAAACAGAGCTCAGGCAACACTTACATGATGTAGAGCAAGAGCGGGATCAAGTTGCAGCACGTGACCCTGGTCGTGCAGTGCAGCTGGAGGAGGAAGTGCGCAGACTAGTGCAGGTAATTGATGAGATGCAAGGAAGGAGCAGAGCTCCTGGTTGGAGGATAATGCTAGACGGAGAATCTCTGCTCTCGGTAGAGATCATGAGGGCCGTCATCCCAAGAGATTTTCGCCTCCCAAACCTCAGATATTCGGGGCGAACGGATCTGTTAGTGCACCTAGAGCGCTTCAACGACATAACCGGGGTGCAAGGACTATCTCAAGCCCAAAGATGCAGGGTGTTCCCACTATCACTAGAGGGACGAGCACGCGAGTGGTACATGAAGCTTCCTCGGGGGAGCATTAAAACCTTCGAGCAGATGTGCGAATTGCAGAGAGAATGGCACCGGAAGACGATATGATGGAGCTGACGAGCATGAAGCAGAGAGAGGAAGAAACCCTTCGGGAATTTATCAAAAGGTTTCACCGTGCTGTCCTCGACTTGGGAGCCTTCAACCATCCTCAGGCATTGAGGGGATTGAAAGAAGGAGTGAAGATAGACGATACAACTCGAAGCCCTTTATTCGACATATTCGATCGCTTACAAGAGAGACATAGAAATCGAGGAAGAAAATACGGATGAAGGGTTGAAGAGGAAAGAGAAAGAGCCGGTGAAATGGGCGATCAAGAGGACCACCATGCCTCGGCGCAGGGAGAGTCAGCCTCATCAGAGGCCTCCACAATATCAGCGCAGCAGGGCGCAACCTCCTCGTTCACCATCTAGGGAGCCTTGGAGAAGGCATGACCCGGCTCATGGTCAATCTCATCCACACCCCAATGGTGGTAGGGAAGCGGACGAAGCCCACCGAAACGGCACAAACAGAAAGGATATATGATCGACCGTGACTACGGTATACTCCCCTGAAGATGCCCTTGGACGAGGTGTACGAGGCCATAAAGGACTGGGGATTACTGTACCGCCCGGCCCCAATAACAAAGCTACCCAGCAGGAGAGATAGGGGACGCTATTGTAAACTCCATGGCGCTCATGGCCATACTACAACAGAATGCAGAGATCTCAAGACCCAGGTCGAAGATTTGGTGAGAAATTGATACCTGGACGAGTTTATAGATGAGACTTTCCCGATGGTGTCCTCGACATGTGAGGGGGAGCAGAATGACAGAAACTTGAGGGCGACCATAATGGTGATTGGGGGCCCAACATTGGCTGGAGATTCCAACAGATCGAGGAAGAACTATGCTAGATACGCCATGACTAGTAAAGAGGTATTCTTCAACACCCCGGCAGCCAAACGAGCAAGAGTCAGGCAAGTGCCAATCATGTGGACAGATGAGGATGAAGAAGAGATTTTATACCCATACGAGGATGCCTTAGTCATCAAAGAAGTTTATCTTGGTGATACGTCGAAGTTTGATGTGTTGTTCAAGTCCACTATGGAGAGATGAATAGCAGACTGAGGTTGGAGCACACCAACACCTCCTCGGGATTTGGAGGAGGAAAGGTCCTGGTGTGGTCGAATTTATCACGGAAGCTCCCGACGAAAGCGACTATGACATCGGATTTTATGGTGGTTGATGAAGAGGTCCTTACCGATGATCCTAGGTCGGTCGTTCGAGGATGAAGCAAAGCGATCGTCCAACCATTATCTTGCTCTCAAGATGAATGGGGTAGTTGGAGTGCGAGGAGACGAGAATCGCGCTCCTCGGCGTGAAAGCAATGCAGATAACATCCTCGATACCCGAGTGAGGCGTTGGACCCGGAGCTTACAAGCTGATTCGCACGGATGGCCACGGGTGAAACGCATGAGGGAAATATTTCCAGTAAGACGCGTTCATGTTTTAAAGTTATTTACCGTTGTTTTTTTTTTTATTTCTTATTTCAAAGCAATCTGTAAATTCAATAATAAGTGAATCAATGGGAGTTTCAAATCTTGCTTCAAGAATTTACTAAGGCATCACCAAGTCTGTTCGCTTTATGGTGAGACCGAGCCAAAGTGCGAGCGTAATCCCAAGCTTTGAAGAATTTACGAAGGCATGCAAAGGCTCACCAAGTCTCAAAGCCTGTTTATGGCGAGACCGGCGTTGCAGGATCTGCTTCGACCACGAAGGCGAGCGAATCCCAAGCTTCAAGAATTCTGACGGCATGCAAAGGCTCACCAAGTCTCAAAGACTGTTTATGGCGAGACCAGAAGCCAAGCGTGCCAGGATTTGCTCCACTAGTCTCTCCGACTTTGGCAGGAGAAGGAGGTAGAGTCTGCACGATGTTCACCCGATGGAGCATCTTTATTCGTCCCGCTGGTCGGGAGGTCGAGACGTTTCCTAGTCGAGCCCCAATCACAAAGATCCTCCATCTTATGGCCGGGAGGCACCAAACAAGACTCGAGCAGGTTATAGGTAGTTATCGGCTCGAACGGCGAAATTGCCAAGACCGTTTGAAATTTGGGGTTTGAGTGGGAAGTGAACACCCCAAGAACCTGCAACACAAACAGACATTTGGTTAGAGACAAATCAACAAAGTGAGAACAACTATGGAGACAAGACATATAAAACGAGCAGGCAACCTGGGACCACGAAACGGGGTGGGACGCGATAATTCTTCCCATCAATCTGTGCAACTTGACCCCAGGGACCCCCAGCAAAAAAGAACTTTTTCTTCCAATTCCCACCACCACCAGTAGGAAGGTCGGTTATGGGTTTCCTGGTCTTGGTACTAGATTGAAAGTAGTACCAATCTTTGACTAGTACAGGTGCTTCACCTCATCAATTGTGGGCTCGCTTTGGCAACATCTATCCCACAATATGAACAGACCAGAGAGTACTCTCCACCCGTTGGGGTTCAATTGACCAGGAGCTAGATTTAGCCCGTTAAATACCTGGGCAAAGTAGGGTTGCAAGGGACACCTCTTAAAAGCTCTCCGTAAAAGCAAGGTGAGTGTCCTTCTTTCCTGGGACCTTAAGAGGTATTTCACCATGAATACTATACCTAAATCGGAGGTCATTGAGCTCGTCAAATGTGGTCGTGCACGCGATATAATCAATAGCGTAATCCCGCGATAAGGCTCTACCTCCTATTGTACTCCGCCTTTCTGGTCGAGATGTTCCCGGTGGGGATACCTCACCAGAGTCACCCCTTTGATCCTCACTCAGGGTGTCTTCCGAGCCAGAAGATCCCTCCTCACCACTATTTCCGCTCGAGGAGGTTGTGTGGGGGGACATCCTCCTAGCGCTAGTCTCAACACCAGACCTAATGGGTTCTAAGGGGATCCCGGGGTCAAAGGCAGGATCGGTGAGCAGACAAGGCAAGAAATCTAGCCCGTCGTCATCAATCTCAACGACCTTCTCTTTACCTTTCGACATTCCCTAAGCTATAACCAGAACACCACCACCAACTACTACCCAAGCAAAGCAAAGAGAAAAGAAATTATCTACAGCTATCCGAAGAGATAAGTAATACAAGTAGTGGTTCGGGAGGCGAGGATGGAGGCTTTTATGTCGGAACTTTTTTGCCGGAGAGACAGGGACAGAGACGAAGTAAATGACAAATTTTCCTTTTGAGAGGTTTTGGGTTTTCCTAATGGAGAATGGACTCTTGGGTTGTCGGCATTTAACAGCACCAAATCCCGAGGGTCTCGTAACCGTCGGTTCGAAATTCAAATAGAGGGGTGGATTTCTGCCACATCACCTCGTCCGCAATTAAATGTGACACGACTCTTGGCAGCCTTTTTCCTATCCTGCGCAAGCAAGAACTGTCAAGTTTCTACTGTCGGTTTACTATGCTACCCAACACCAGAAACTGGGGGACCGGTGTTTGTAGGATATGCTTCGACGAAGACCAGCAGTGATGAGCAGACATAAGGCAACAAGGTTCCTTGAGCAGGTATATCTTGTAAGAGTCTAGTAGCCGGGGGAGCAGGAGTAGGAAATATCCTACTCATCCAGGAGCACGTCATCTACGAGGCCAATCTCCCAGCATAAAGCCATTTCGCTACATTCTGCTAAGGGTTGAGTCGAGAGACCGGTCAGCGACATTGGCGAGGCATGCTCTCCATCCGAGAATCAAGGCCATCAACCACCCACGAAATGGAGCATCCACTTTCGAGAGGTGGGAGGATAATGGTGAATGGAGGAAGGCTTGAGTTCTAAGTGGCCTATAAAAGGTAGCCAAGGTAAAAGGGTTAGATTTTTTGACATTATAGCAAAGCTAAAGAAAGCTCTAAAGAATTGATACGCCATAAGATTTGTGGCTAGCGTTCCCAGGAACACAAAACCTTCATTTCTGACTTGAGCGTCGGAGGGTTTACGCCGGGAAAACAACCGGCGTGCTCTGACCTGTTTCTGTGTACGCAGGAACTTCTGGAGAAGAAGCCTTACGAGGAGAGATCCTGATCGTGGTAGAGTTGATCGAGCAGAGATCCTGGTCGTGTAAGGAGGGTAACCAGAATCTCGCATCAACATTCTACATATGTTGAAGGAGATAGTTGTGTAGGAAGCTTGAAATGAGAAGCCAATAGGGTACTCACAAGTTTTGTTTGCTTAGTCATTACAAACTGTTATAGTACCTTCTTCAAATATTGCTTCTAAGACAAGCTAACTTTGACATGAGCTCTATCTCTATATATCTCCATGTCAAGAATCTTCTTACCTTCACCCAGATCTTTCATATCAAATTCTTGATTAAGTTGAGTCTTTAACTTCTCAATCTCATATTTGCTCTTAGATGCTATTAACATATCATCAACATATAAGAGCAAATATATGAAAGATATTTCTTGTAGCTTGCGGAAATACAAAAAATGATCAAATTTATTTCTCGTGTACCTTTACCATTTTATAAACCGATCAAATAACTTGTACTACTGTCTTGGAGATTGTTTTAATCCATAAAGCGACTTTGACAATTTGCAAACCTATTTTTCTTTTCCAGCAACCTTGAATTTATTTGGCTGAGTCATGTAGATTTTCTTTTCCAAATCACCCTCATTGTAGTCTATTCCTCCCTTCTGAGTGTAACCCTTCACTACCAATCTAGCGTTGTATCGAATTTCATTCTTATGAGGAAATCCTTCATTCTTTGTATATACCTATTTGCACCCAATTGACTTGTAACCAACTCATAAGTTCCATTTTTATGAAGAAATTGCATTTCTTCATCCATTGCTAGCTTCCACTGTATACTTTCAGGGCTACTTACTACTTTTCTATAAGTGAAAGAAACATCATCATCTGCAATTGAAAGTACATAGGCCACTATATCAACAAAGCGAGCAGGTCTGTGAATCTTCATTCGTGGGCTTCTATATGCAATTGAATCTTGTTGTTGTGAAGGTTCCTAGGTCAGGACCTCTTCTTCATCCTTAGTCGATAAAGAATCAGTATCCGTTTCATTGACACTAGCTAGATCAGCTTTAAGCTTTTCAAAATCCACCTGCTGCAAAGTACGACTAATTTTGTCATCCTTTTGTGAATCTTTTTGTTTCAACATGGCTGATTCATCAAAACTCACATCTTTGCTGAAAATAATTTTATTTGTAACAGGACACTAGAGACGATATCATTTTACTCCATTAGTTATACCCATGAATAATGATTTCTTTACTCTTGGGTCTAACTTAGATTCGTTTACATGATAATAAGCAGTGGAACCAAAAACATGTAAAGAATCATAATCAGTAGTAGGTTTACCAGTCCACATCTCCATGGGTGTTTTGCCCTCAATTGCAGCTGATGGAAAATAGTTGATCAGATGGCACGCATATAAAACTGCCTCAGCCCAAAATTTCTTGCCCGATCTAGTATTAGACAACATATACTGAACTTTCTCCAGTATAGTCCGGTCCATGCGTTCTGCCACTTCAATATGCTGTGGTGTATCTCAAACAGTGAAGTGTAGAACAATGCCCTCATCTCGGTATATTTGTATAAATGGATCATTCTTGTACTTATCACCATTGTCTGAGCAAACTCTTTTCAGCTTTCGACCAGTCTGAGTCCCTTTTTTTCCATTTAAAAAATATGCTGAAAACTTCATTCTTGTTTTTCATCAAATACACCCACATTTTTCTTGAATAATCATCAACAAAAGTAACAAAATAGTGCATACCTCTCAAAGAAGCTGTTTTGTTTGGTAGGTCCTCATATGTCACTATGAATATAGTCTAGAATCCCTTTTGTATCGTGAATTGCTGAACCAAACTTTATCCTTGCCTGCTTGCCTAGAATACAATGTTCACAAAATTCCAATTTGCAAGAATATGCACCTTTCAATAAGCCCTGCTTTACTAAAGTCTGCAATGCTTTTTCACCAGCATGTCCCAAACGCATATGCCATAACCTGGTTGCTTTTGAATATGCATCTTTTCCATAAATTGTTGATGCTGATCTAATAACTGTACTTCCTTGGAAATAGTACAAGTTATTTCTTCTTGTGCCTTTCATCACCGTCAGTACAGAAGCTACTACTTTTAAAAATCCATCTCTCAGAGTGTTTGTAGGCTCTTTAAATTCTAGGACTCTTAATGAGATGAGATTTTTCTTTAAACTTGGTACGTAGCGAACGTTTGTCAAGACTTAGATTGAGCCGTCATGATTCTTCAATTGGATTGCACCTATTCCCATGGTTTTATATGCATTTTCATTGCTCATAAAAACAACTCCACCATCTAGCTCCTTGAAGCTAGAAAACCAGTCCTTGTTAGGACACATTATAAGTACAACCCGAATCCAAAATTCATTCGTCTGAGTGACATGTCAATGTCATGCCAACCAAACTAAAGTCTGACTCCTCATCATACTCTGCTACACATACATCAAAAATAGCCTTGCCTGTTTGTAGCTTAGGACAATTCTTTTTCCAATCCCTTTTTCACAACAAAAGGCACATTCATCTTTGGCAGGCATTCTTTTAGACTTGCTAATTTTTTCTAAGTTTGCGGCTTTGTGAATGACCTCTCACTGTCAATGCTTCTACAATTGTATCTCTGTGATCCTTTCTGTCTTTCTGTCTTTCTTTCTAGTCTTAGAACTATACAACGCACTGCATACAACATCAAATATGAAACTGTCCTTCCGATGGAGCAAAGTGGTGGTGAGATGATCATATTCATTAGGAAGAGAATTCAACATCGACAATGCCTTATCTTCATCTTTAAATTTCTCATCCAAATTTAGCAAATCTACCAATATCTTGTTAAATGAGTTTACATGATCATTCATCAACATGCTAGGTGCATACATGAATTGATAAAGTTTTTTTCTTCAAATAAAGCCTATTTTTTAGGCTTTTCTTCATGTACTTTTCTTCTAATTTTTCCCACAATTTCTTTTATGATGTTTCTATCATGACAGAGTACTTTTGATCTTTAGCCAGACATAAGCGAATAGTACCACATGTCTGTCTATTGATCTTTATCCACTCCTTGTCATCCATTTTGTCAGGCTTTTCTTTAAGAGCGAGCTTCAACTCTTGCTGACATAAGACATCCAACACCTTATATTGCCACATACAAAAATTATTAGTACCATTGAATTTCTACACTTCAAATTTTGCATTAGTCATAATAGTTCTTGCTAATGAAGACGACGACGATGCATATGCCATCCTTCTTAACTCAAAAAATCAGTGCCTTCAACAATTATTTACACTTGAAAAACAACCTCTATGATGTTAATTTCGTGTGAATAAATGCACCAGGAAAGTTTTGTGTAGAATGGAGGGGTCACAGCAGTCTCATTTAAAACCCAGACTCTTTAGACTCTTATCGCCTTATTGATAGAACATTCATTGACATGCATAAATACACACTACTTACAATAGGTTGTCTCCCAAGTACAAATGGTCGTCTTTACTGTATGCCTAAACAATACTTATTTAAAGCGTGGGTTGAGCAATTACTAATATTCTGGTGATTATGACTTGTAGAGAAATATAAATGCAGTGATAAACAAATATAAAAAAAATAGGACACAATAATTTATGTAATTCGGTGTAAAGCCTATGCTCATGAGTAAAAACTGGAAGATAATTTTACTAATATTGGGAATTTACAAAATTGGGAAAAACTTTCAAAACCCAATACCCAATACACCCAAATGGATCTCCTTAGCACCCAAGGAAATGCTCTCTCTACACTCTTGAAGAGCTCACTTGCTATGCTCTTAGATCTCATAATTTTTTTTGGATGGGATACAAATGCATTATGCTTATGTATTTATAGGCGAAGCTTAAAATATGAATGCATGAAAAAAATCTTGGCCTTTTTTTCAATTTGAATGGCTTCGGTGCTGACTTTGGTGAAGAGCAAGAAATTGCATGTTAGCACATGCAATTGCAGTCAAAACATTGCTAGCCATATGCATGTGCTCAACAAAAGTCAGATTCGGTACTGACTTTTCTACAAGTACATCTATGTCTCCCATATAATTCATGGCATCCATTACACATAGAAAAAACACATAAATCTCCTCTTGGTCTCATTATATATCCTCAAATCATTCAAATATGGGCCATATACTTAGAAACATTAAGCACAATAATGAACACTTAATCATGGAGTAATAAATTAAAAATAACCCAGATTTATGCAACTAAATCTTCATAGTTATACTACATCATAGTTGTAGCAAAATAAATTAGTTTATGGGAGTATAAAGAGAATGTATAAATTTAATTGGGAACATTTAAGCAAAGCAATATAGAAAAGGAAATAAAAACTCATGAATTAATCTTAGCTTCTCTCTAGATCTCTTGCGACCGCTATTTCTCTTCCTCTTGGCTTCTTGATGAGCATATTATACACACAAACACATACTAGATTTTACGAAAAAAAATTCATTTATAGGAGAGAACAAATATTTCTCTTTTTTTTTTTCCCAAATATGAGTTTTACACCATACAAGAGCCGCTGCTATTTTGAATTGAAAAGGGTCTTGTATAGCGAAGTGATACTCTGAGGGTCTCACAAGAAAGAATGATTTCTTTCAATTGACTATTCATACATTGTATTTTTCGCGTAAATAGGGACAACAGAGCTCGATGAAAAAATGGTGGTTCAATTTGATGTTCTAATGACAGGGGGAATTAGAATACCAGTGTTGGTTAGTAAATAAATGGAGAACCCTAGTCCTATTAAAAATCTCAGTGTAAGCGAGGAACTGATTAGAAATATATTACCCTTCATTTTATATTTACTAGGTATTTTTATTTGATAATTTTAGTTAATTGCATTATTTTATTAAACATGTAATTTATTGAAGATTAAGAAATAAACAATGCTTAAAAGAATCAAATTGGAGGGAATTAGAAGTTATTGAGATTAAGCACGAAGATTCAAAGCCGCACATCAAAGAAGAGAAATTAAACATAAAGTCGAAGCCATGATGATGTTAAAAGAATTACGCGTGCAAGTAATTAAAAGGGGAACCAAATCAAAGGAAAGAAGATTGTGGGCTTTTACAAGTGTAAAGTGTTTTATATCTTAGGATTTGGCTTCCAAAAATGATGTAGTCGGCTGCTTTAAGTGGCTTGGCCATTATATAAGCCAAGTTTTTGGCTTTCACGAGGGAGACGAATTCAGAAGGGAAGCGGCCAAAAGGAATTGAAGCAGAGCAGCAGCCACGGTTTTGTAGAAGAACTAGCCACATGGATTAATGTAGGTGACTGGTTTTATCTTATTTTTCATTCCCAATTCAATTATGTACTAGGGTTAAGGATGAAGTCCTATTTAATAAAATAAATTACTTTTATTCAATTAATTTCCTATATGTGTGCTTTAACGTTCATGGTTCTTGTTTCATATGTTTGGTTAAATATAGTTAAATTTTTTCACTATTTATGTCATGTGATATTGATTGTTAAATTAATAATTGACTAAATTTATCCTTGGATCTATAAAAGTTTATATACGATTGTCTTTGATTCTGTGTCTTGTATTAGATTATTTACACAAAGTGCTTAAAATTTTTTTAACTCTTTATTATTTAATATATTTATATGGGATGCTTAGATGTCATACTAGTAAGTAGAAAAAGAATCTTCACCAAACCACTCAAGCTAGAAGATTTTATCAGATTCAGAAATATACTTGGTGTCATAAAACAAGTTTAAGGGAAAGTTGAAAACAATAAACTTGTTTTACAAAAATAATTCATTCAAGTAAAATGAGGTGCTGAGTTGCACATGGCCCTTCATCATGCTTCATCATCATGGTCCTACAATATTATGCCCATGAAGCATCTAATGGAGTAAAGATTAACTTCACACTTTGGATGCCGTTAAAGGATTCCTTTAGAGTATGTTAGGTGAGTGGAATATGTTTGGTGCTATGATTAAAGCTTAGTGGAACATGTTAACTGATGTGTATTGTCATGATTATGTTTGTGTTTCATTCACTATAAATACCTATGCCATTTGTGTTGTATGCATCAAGTGTAAGAAGAAAGCAAAAGAAGCAAAATAACTTCTAAGAGTGATTTGTGTAGAGTGTGTGAATTGTTCTTGTAATGTTTTTAAGCTTTCTCTAATAAAATTTGTGTTTTATTCTTTAAATTCTCCAACAAAGTAGTATTAGAGCTAGTGTTCGATACTATATATAGTCGCATATCAAATCGAAGATCTCGACAAGAGGAACGCGGCACTACAAAAATTAGCCCGATCGGAGTCCAAACGCGCTCACACTCATCGCTAGAAGTTTCTGTCTTGAAGCTGAGTCGACTCACTGAGATGATCCAAGTTGAACCAAGCTAAACCAACTTGGATTTGAGTTGACCAAAGTTGACTGTTGATTGGAGTTGACCATTACCGGCATTGATCATTGACTGGTGTTGACTGTTGACCGAAAGTTGATCCGAGTTTTTTCCAAGGTTTTTCGACATTCCGGATCCATCCTTACATTTCAAATGTCCAAATTGTCACCCAATTTGTAAGTTATGGAGAATGGTGGTATAATGTTATTTCAAGTTCCACAATTAAAAGGAAGTAAGTTCGACAATTAGAGTATCAAAATAAAGGCTCTATTGGGTGCACATAATGTATGAGATGTCGTGGAGAAAGGTTTTACTCTACCAGAAAATGAAGTTACTTTAACTGCGGTGCAAAATGAGAATTTGAAAGACTTAAAGATTGCTGGTGCAACCTCTTCAAAAGAAGTATGAGAGAAGCTAGAAACCTCTTACAAAGGGGCAGAGTAAGTTAAGAAGGTTTGTCTCCAAACATTACGAGGAGAATTTGAGTCCTTACGCATGAAGGTATCCGTGTTGATTTCTGACTATTTTACTCGATTTGTGACCATTTCCAAATGAACTAAAAAGAAATGGTGAAGAGTTAAAAGTGGTAAGGATCATTGAAAAGATACTTTAATCAGTAGACTCAAAGTTTGACTATATTGTTGACAAAAGATTTGGAGGCAATGACGATGGAGCAACTTCAAGGAAGGTTGCAAGCTTATGAAGAAAAAATGAAAGAGAAGCAAGGAATTGAAAAACAACTTCTCCTATGGAAGTCAATCTAAATAAAAGAGAAAAAAACACCGACAACGGGACGAGGCAATATGTCTGAGGTAGAGGTCGATGATGAGGAAGAGGTCGTGGTTATGGACGAGGTTGGAATATCAACAACTCCAATTATGCAAAAGAAGAAAGCTCAACCAGAGGATGAGGCAGAGGTAATCCGAGATCAAGGTATGACAAATCCTAAGTACAGTGCTATAATTGTCAAAAGTTTAGGCATTATGCTTCAGAATGTAGAGCTCCAAGTACTAGAATTGATAAGAGAGTGAATTATATTAAAGAGAAGAATGGTGAAGATGATACACTTTTACTAGTACGCAATAATATCAGAGGAGGTCAAGAAAAAATATGGTATCTGAATACAGGTGCTAGTAATCACATGAACAGAAACAGAAGCATGTTCGTAGAACTAAATGAATCTATGAATGACAATGTCGCTTTTGGAGATGATTCAATAGTACTAGTAAAGGGTAACAGTAACATTTTTTTCCGTGCAAAAGATGTGCCTAGTATGAAAAGCAACATCCTCAGTTTATGTCAACTCTTGGAAAAATGCTATGATATTCACTTAAAAGATTATAGTCTTTTTCTAAGAGATGATAAAGGAAATCTAATTACAATGGTGAGAATGTCGAAGAGTAGAATGATTCATTTAAATATTCAAAATGATGTTGCAAATTGTCTCAAGGCTTGTCACAAAGATCCAACCTAGATTTGACATCTACGATTTGGGCATCTCAACTTTAGTCGACTAGAGCTACTATCAAAGAAGAACATGGTGAAAGGCTTACCTTCAATCAATCATCCCAATCAACTTTGTGAAAGATGTTTACTTGGTAAGCAGTTTAGAAAAAGCTTTCCAAATGAGTCAACTCAAGAGCTTGGAAGCCACGCTAGCTTATTCGTATTGATGTGTGCGATCCATTCAAGCCAAGTTCCCTTGGTAAAAGTAACTACTTTCTTTTTTTTATTGATGATTTTTCAAGAAAAACTTGGGTGTATTTTTTGAAGCAAAAGTCAGAAGTCTTTGAAACTTTCAAGAAGTTTAAAGTTGCAATGAAAAAAGAAAGTGGATACCATATTAGAGACATGAGATCTGATCGAGGTGGAATGTTTAATTCCAAAGAATTCATAGAATTTTGTGAAGCAAATGAAATTTAGCGCACTTTAACAGTTCTAAGATCCCCCCAACAAAATGGTGTTGCAGAAAGGGAAAACAGAATCATCCTCGACATCGCAAGAAGCATGTTCAAAAGTAAGAGGCTACCTAAAGAATTTTAGGATGAAGCTGTTGCATGTGCAGTCTACTTATCTAATCGATCTCCAATAAGAGGTGTACAGGGCAAGATGCCACAAGAAGTGGAAGAAAGCACATCGCCCATCTGAGTGTTTTTGAAAGCATTGCCCATGTACATGTACCAGTCGAGAGAAGAGTCAAGCCGGATGACAAAAGTGAGAAGTTCATCTTTATTGGCTATGATAACAATTCCAAAAGATACAAGTTGTACAATCCAAACAATGGGAAGATCGTGATTAGCCAAGATGTAATTTTTTATGAAGGACAATGAGATTTTGTCTCTAGTGTGGATGACTTCAACTTCTTTCTTATTGAAGAAGATGATCATACACAGATAAAACAAGTAGAAGAACAACAAAAGCCAGCTACTCCACCTATCTCACCAGCATCAACCTGAGAAATGTACAAGGAGTCTTAAAAATCTCTATGAGGTACCTGAGAGACTTGACAATCTCACTCTATTTTGCTTCTTTGCTAATTGTGAGCCAATCAACTTCCAAGAAGATGCAAAAGATGAGAAGTGGAGAATCGCAATGGATAAAGAAATCAAATCTACCGTAAAGAATGATACTTGCGAACTTATTACTCTTCCTAGAGGTCATAAGACGATCGATGTCAAATGGGTGTACAAGATGAAGAGAAATGCCAAAAGAGAAATTGAAAGGCACAAAGCAAGGCTGGTTGCAAAAGGCTATAGTCAAAAGTCTGGCATAGACTATGATGAGTGGTGTGTATTTTCTCTACTATGAATGTCAATGTGCAAGTATACACAACAAGTAATTTAATGATAAGCATTCGAGATCGTCTCCACATGGACTAATGCTATCAGATTTGCTACAACAATCTTTTGACAATACAATTTTTGTTCTAAATTAAGATAAGACAATTTATGAAACGAATAAATAAATAAAAATAAAAATGGAATAATTAAAAATACACTAAATAAAATTCTCACATCAAACACAAGGATAAAACCAATGGGAATGGAGTAGTTGAATTATTAAACTCTCTTAATGGTTTTGACCATCTCTTCTAATTTTTTGTTCGGTTGCTACAACATCTGTTATAGCACTGGGTAGAACCCTTATGTATCATCAGCTGTCGCTTGTTGGATATCTTATACCTTAATGTAACTTAACAGTGACCAATTGCTATGCTAACATAAGATATAGTATTATACGTTTAGGTTCTATTTACCCTACAAGGTGAATCCTTATGTCTAGTTCATCACTAATTTTAGATCAAGCATGGCCCTTTTGGAGTCAAGTTAAACTCAACTTAGGAAACCCAATCTAAAACCAAGTATTACTCTAATATGTTCCACTAAGACAGACCCTTTTGTGGCTCTTTCTTAGCTTATATCACTAAATAAGTGGTTAGCTAAAATAGTGAATTAAAATAAGTATTATCAAAACAACATGCTATAGCAAACATGCAGCAATACATATATTCAGTCAAGTAACCATCAAGAATTTTTATCACTCATCCACAAATAAATTTAGCTCACGTTTTGCAAAAGAAAAATAAATAAAAGAGTTTTAGCTGTCAAATACAGCCCTATGATTAAAGAGCAAACGAGAAGACTAGAAAGATTAAGAAGAACTGCTTTTTTGATTGATCTCTATAATTTTTCTCCTCTGATGCAGCCCCAAATCTTGCTCTTAAATTATGTTTTTCTCTTGCTTCTTTTCGGTTCTTCTTCTTTCTTGACGGATCCTCCTTTCTTTTGCGTGTGTGCTTATTTTATAATTGAAAATTAGGGCAACCGCAAGTTTAAGGCGCGTATCTTCTAGATTTGAAAACTGCAGATTGTAATTTTCTAAGTATCTTGTAAATCTTTTACATACTACAGGATTCTACGACTACAACATTTGCACTGTTTCAGACTTGTTTTAATTCTTCTGTAGCTAAGTTCTTTCTTTATTTTTGTAAGCCTATTGCAGCAACATTTCCTCATTTGAAATTTAAGCCTCCGGTCACCTACAACTATGCACACAATCTAATTACACAAATTATTCTAAAACAACACAATTTATTAAAAATAAACTAAAATAGACATTCATGCAAAATACAACTAGAATGCAATAAAAATATGTCATTTACTCTATAAGTAATCTTGATTTAAGTCCAAAAGTGTCATGATAACTCTCATTTCATAGAGTTATCAATGAGGTATTTGCTCCGGTAGCCTGACTTGAAATTTATTAGGCTTATTATTTCTTTGGCTGCTCGGAAAAAATGAAAGGTTTTTCAAATAGATGTGAAGTATGTTTTCTTGAATGGATTCCTCGAAGAATAAGTTTATATCGAACAACTATTAGGCTATGTGGTGAAAGGACATGAAGACAGTTCTGAGATTGAAGAAAGCTCTTTATGGGTTAAAGCAAGCACTAAGGGCATGAAATAGCAGAATTGACGAGTATTTTCAAGAAAATGACTTCACCAAATGCCCATATGAACATGCTCTCTACATTAAAGAAAAAGATGGAGATATTTTGATTGTGTGTTTGTACGTGGATGATCTCATCTTCACTGGAAGTAATCGAAACTTATTTGAAGATTTGAAGATTTCAAGAGAGCAATTGATGCCATATTACCTTAGCATTGAAGTCAAGTAACATGAAGATGACATTTTCATTTCTTAAGAAAGTTATGCAAATGAGATACTCAAAAAGTTCAAGATGAATGATTGCAATCCAACAAGCATACCAATGGAGTGCAGAGTCAAGCTATCCAAGTATGACGAAGGAGAAGAAGTAGATCCAACTTTTTTCAAAAGCCTTGTTGGAAGTCTGTATTACTTGACATGTACGAGACCTGACATACATTATGCTATTGAACTTGTAAGTCGATACATGGAGAATCCAAATATCACTCATTTCAAGGCTGCAAAAAGAATCATTCGCTATATCAAAGGTACAATTGATTTTGGCTTGTTATATTCATTCTCGAATGACTACAAGCTTGTTAGATATAGCGACAACGATTGGGGTAAAGATGTAGATGATTGAAAGAGCACTACCGAATTTGTGTTCTTTATAGGAGATACTGCTTTCACATGGATGTCAAAGAAGCAATCAATTATCACACTTTCCACTTGTGAAGCTAAAATGCACATCAAGTGTTTGTCATGCAATTTGGCTAAGAAATTTATTGAAGGAGTTGGGTTTGCCACAAGTAGAGCCAACCAAGATTTGTGTGGATAACAAGTCACCAATTGCTTTATCCAAGAATCCATTCTTTCATGATTGAAGCAAATATATTGATACTCGCTATCATTATATAAGAGAATGCATCACAAGAAAGGATGTACAAGTTGATTGTGTGATGTCAAAAGATCAAGCAGCTGATATTTTCACCAAACCACTCAAGTTAGAAGATTTTATCCGATTCAGAAATGTACTTGGTGTCGTAAAACAAGTTTAAGGGAGAGTGTTGAAAACAATAAACTTGTTTTACACAAATAATTCATTCAAGTGGAATGAGGTGTTGAGTTGCGCACATGGCCCTTCATCATGCTTCATCATCATGGTCCTACAATATTATGCCCATGAAGCATCCAATTGAGTAGAGATTAGCTTTACACTTTAGATGCCATTAAAGGATTCCTTTAGAGCATGTTAGGTGAGTGGAATATGTTTGGTGCTATGATGAAAGCTTGGTGGAACCTGTTAGGTGATGTGTATTGTTATGATTATGTTTGTGTTTCATTCACTATAAATACCTATACCATTTGTGTTGTATACATCAAGTGGAAGAAGAAGAAAGCATAAGAAGCAAACTAGCTTTAAAGAGTGATTTGTGTAGAGTGTGTGAATTGTTCTTATAATGTTTTTGAGCTTTCTCTAATAAAATTTGTGTTTTATTCTTCAAATTCTCCAACAATTTGAGCATTAGCAGGGATATAAAATTACATCAAATCAAAATAGCACAGTATATTTGTAGACTAATAGCTAGTTGTACATGAGAGTTCATCATGAAATTCATATATTGCTTTATAAACCAAATTGCATCTATGTGATGTGGGTCCATGAAATGAGATTGAGAATTAATGAATCTATTAAGCTAAGGTAACTTTGATTTAATGAGATTGAGAATTAATGAATCTAATAAGCTAAGGTAACTATGATTTTGATATTTTGTTTGCTTATTGCTTAGTTCATGACTGACCCACCAATCAGTCAGCCCGGCCACCCCCCACAAAAAAAGAAAAACCAAAAAAAAGAGATAAAATATGAGTTGGAGACAGCCAGAAACCACAAAAAAAAAAAAAAATGAATGGAAAAAGAGTAGGCTAATTAATGTGGATAAAAATGATGACAATGAAGAGATAGCTATTTAGGAATTTTGAAGATGAACTTGCGATCCTAGAAAGCAAAGTTTAATTTTAATGATGAGTCATTGCTCCCTAATTAATAAAAAGTTTCAAGAGAGAATTGAATTATTACAAATTTACAATGTGATTGAAGCATGCTTGTCACTTTAGCTCGATGGAATTATACAGTCCAATCAAGCTTGATAATAGTCATTAGTGTTTATTCAAAATAATTTTTCCCAAAATAGAAAATATGCTTTCCTTTTTCCTCCTTTTTAATTTGTCCTTATCATGGGACCAAATCTAATACTTTGAAAGAACTATTGAGTTAATTGCAATAATAAATAAGATGGAAAATTTTACATTGGAAATCGTTAAAATTTACAAAATCATAGTCTTAATCTTATTTGTAATATTTGGAAAACGTGTTAGAGAATAACCCCAAAGCCTTTGTAACCTAAAGCCTTTCTAGCTCTCAGCCTCAGGCTCAAATTCATAGACAAATGTGACCGAAAACACAATTTAAATGTAAATGATTCCTTAAGGTTTTGGACTTTGGTCATTGAGTGGTTAACTGGCTTTGAAGTGGGAATGTCTTTCAGCAACATGAATGATAATTATATTTTTATTGTTGCTGAATTAAGATCATGATATTTTTGTTAAGTCAAGTGCAACCATTTGGTATGGTATTGTGGGTGATACTTCACACTATCAAGTCATAAGAAAGGTATCGTTGTTATATCATTGAATTTAATTACCTTTCTATTTTACACTTGGATACAAAAGTGATTTTGCAGGCCCTTTGAAAACAAACGGTAAGGAATGATTTTACTGGTAAAAATAAAATAAAAATAAAATTTACAAGAACATAAAACTGAATAAAATGATAACAATTAGATCCATGATTAATTATCTTTTGGAAAATAAGGAGTAACTTTGTCTTTTGCTTGAAGACGATGGGTACCTGGGCAGGTGCAGGCAATAAAAAAACACAGGAACATCATAAATTGTGATTCGAACTGTCAGTGTGATTCAGTTTAATAATGAAATATTTGATTGGTTCATTTTGTATGAAACAATTTTTTGGCTTATTTTTTATTCAGGACATTGAATTTGAAACCAAACTAAAAATCAGAGATCGGGAAAAAAAAAATCAACTGATAACAAAGACTCAGAGGGCCAAAAATTCAATATACAAAAAGTCGAAGCAGAACCAATCAATTTCCATTCGATTCATCCGCTTTTTCAATTTTAACATTTAAAGAGAACCGAATTGAAGCCAATTCAGCCCAATTCGATAAAAAACCGAATCAAACTTAATGGTGCCCAAACTCATGGGAATTTAGTGCTCCTCTAAGCATAGTTTAATAATAATAGTAAAATTATTGTGGTCTATAATTTTTTATTTTTCATTTTCAACTTAGACTGAGATGATGAAGTGGGCACACCACATGTGTGAGGAAATACATGTGTAAACTTCTTCGGTAGTGGTCTTGTTTTTGTACTAACAACTACAAAATTATTACAAAAGCAAGGAAAATTATATATAACATTCTTCTCTCTCTCTATATATATATAGAGTGCACTGGTCATTTTTAATTAAGAGAGTCGAAAAGGAGTCATAAATTCCTCTTCTTGGGTTCATGACTGAAAATTCACATTGTTGGTTTTGAAGATTTGGAGGTGTGGGTTTGTGTTGATTTAGAGATGGGGAACCCAGAGGATTTTGAGAAAAGATGGTGATGCTTCATATTTCTTTTTGTTTTTTCAAATATCCATGCTTCATCTACACTCATTGTCAAAAGTTTTGTTTTCAGCTTACATGGTTTTTCTGCATATATTTTGTTTTAAGTTTCTTTCACTACAGACCACAAAGGATCATCTCCAAAGGTTAACGCATGAAATCTCAGGACTTTTCTTTTTTCCCCCTTTTAATGGTTTTTTCTTTGCAAATTTTGGTCTTTCGAGTTCAAATTTTTTTTCTTTTAAAAGAATTTCTCATTTCGAGTTCTTGCAGAATCCTGTGTTATTTCATCTTTTCTCGTTTTAGGTAATTACTTCTTTTTTTAATTAATTTTCTTTCTTTGCAGGTTTTCTATTAATTTTCTTTCTTTATAGGTTTTCTCTTCTCTTCGTTTCTTCACATTCAGCACTTTTCTGCCCCAACATTCACAAGGTTTGTATTTTCTCACCACTTTCTCTTTTCATTTTAATTTTCGTTTGTCAATTGTCTTTGTTTTCACAACTTTTTCAAACTACCTTGTTCTTAAGTGTTTTTTAGTGTCCTCTTAAAAGTGTTCCTAGTGTTTCCTCTTATTAGAATTTGTAATAAGGTATTTGGAAACAAAGAAAATCAGAGAAAATGGAAATGGAAACTTCTCGATTTTATTAGACAATGATCAATACAATAATCAGCTTGCTTAGCTAAGCTTATAAGCTATTATTCTAACCAATAACAACTTAGATTTAGTTCAGCCTATTAGCACTTGCCACATGTCAGGCAGTTATAACAAAGTATTCAAGCTCAACATTCTACTTGACACGTCAGCTTCAGCTTGCACCATCTGCTCTACTTATTTCACACGTGCTTCATCACACTCCATCTCCATTGTTTCAACAAACTCACCGCAACTATATCTTCAATATCTCTCAAGCTCAACCGAGGAAGTAAGGTTGAGCTTGTCACGTAAGTAGAGAAAGGATGATAAGAGAGAGCTTTTGTGAGAATGTCAAGACAATTAACTGCTCGAGCTAGAAATATACCGAACTTTAAGACATCGAAAGAACTTTCTCTATGATAAAATGAACATCTAATTCAATGTGTTTTGTTCTGGAATGAAACTTGGGATTAGATGCTAAAGCTGCTGCACTTTGATTATCACACCATATGATTGGAATGGAGGGAAGAGTAAGACCAATCTCAGCAAGAAGAGATTGAATCCATAAGACTTTAGCTGCTGCCATTGCTAATGCTCGATATTCAGACTCAGCACTGGATCGAGATACCACTGCCTGTTTCTTAGAGCACCAAGACACCAGATTTGGACCAATATAAACACAATAACCACGCACCTCTATCATCTTTTGTCCCTCAAGATCAAAATAGTCAATCTGTATGCTACCATGATTGTAGAACTGTAAACCAAGATTAACAGTGCCCTTTAGATATCATAGAATCATTTTACAAGCCTGCCAATGATTGACAGTAGGAGAGGAGAGAAACTGACTAAGTTTGTTGACATAGAAAGCAATCTCTAGTCAATGTTAACAAGAAGCACTATAATGTAGAGTAACATCAAAAAGGGTTCACTATCGGTTTAAGGCCACTCCGTAAACCATGTGGAGTTGAACAAGGTGTACTATCTTGCATTTGCACCTTTTCAAGGTGTCGATATACTTGGACTGAGAAAGATGAATACCAGATTTGTTGTAAAGAACTTGAACTCCTAGAAAATAATTCAATGCACCAAGATCTTTAAGTGCAAAAGTAGACTGCAAGTTGGTGATAATCTGCTGAACAAGCTGAGGATTGGAGCCTGTAATAATGATATCATCTACATATACCAAGACAAGCAGCAGATGACCTTGTGTTCTCTTAAAGAAGAGTGAAGTGTCTAAAATGGAATTTATAAAGCCCCGAAGTTGTAATCAATTTGAGTCTATCAAACCATGCCCTTGGAGCCTGTTTAAGCCCATAGAGAGCTTTATGCAACTTACAGACATAATCATGTCTTGAACTATCTATAAACCCCTCAGGTTGTTGCATATAAACCTCTTCAGTTAAGTAGTCATTCAGGAAGGCATTATTAATGTCTATTTGCCTGAGCACCCAATGATTCATTACTGCCATACTCAAGATAATTCTGATGGTTGAGGATTTAATGACAGGACTGAATGTTTCATTAAAATCTAGCCCTTGAGTTTGATGAAACCCCTTAGCAACAAGTCTAGCCTTGTATCTAGAGACACTTCCATCAAGATTATATTTAATCTGAAATACCCACTTATTCCCAATTACTTTAATGGGATGTGAAGGTTTGACAAGAGTTCAGGTATGATTGTGGATTAAGGCCTAATATTCATCTGTCATGGCTTGATGCCAAGTTGGATCTTGAAGAGCTTTTGAGGTAGTAGCAGGTTCTGTAAGTTTAGTAGGAGTAGTTGTAATATAGGCTTTAGGTTTGAATATACCAACCTTTGATCGAGTGATCCTTGGATGACTAGTAGATGATTGTAATGGTGGAGTTAAATGATGGACAGATAAAGTAGATGGTTTTGTGTGTGATGAAACAACAGGAAAAGGTGATTGTATAGGAGATGAAGATGAGGAATTTGGAGAGGACAGAGATAAATTGAGATCAGCTGCTGTTGAGGATGCAGACTTGGTTATATCAAATTGAATCAGAGGACATACAGAAGATGAACAATTTGAAGAAGACTGAGATGAATGATCAGAAGAAGAGCAAGAGTGAGTGACTGAGGATAAATCAACTCCTGACTGAAAAGAAAAATATGACTCATCAAATGTAACATGGTTACTGACATAGATTCTACTAGAATAATGAAGACACAAGTAGCCTTTGTGAAGAGAGTTGTACCCAAGAAAAATACATCTAGCAGGTCGAAACTCCAATTTATGATGATTATAGGGCCTCAGATATGAGAAGCAAGCACACCCAAAAACTCTCATAACAGAATAGTCTGGCTATTTGTTGAATAGTTTTTCAAATGGTGATTTGTTATCTAGAATGGGTGTAGGTAGCCTGTTAATGAGAAATGTGGCAATGTGGAAAGCATTCCACCAAAAGTTTTGTGGTAAATGTGCTTGAGCAAGAAGGGTAAGACCTATTTCCACTATATGTCTATGTTTGCGTTCAATTTTTCCATTTTGATGGTGAATGGACAAGGGTGTCTAAATCGATTCCTCCTTTCAAAGATAAGAAAAAATGGCTTAAATTCTCCTCCCACTGTTTGAAGACATTTGATTTTCCTATTTAGACATTTTTCATCATATGAATTCAATAAAAGTTTGTAAGCTTGAGATTTAACAATGCAGGAATATCCATGAATCTGTGGAGGTCATCTAAGATGGAAAGGTAGTAGTGATAGCCTTGTGATGACAGCAAAAGAGCTGGTCCCCATAGATCAGTATGCAACAATTCCAGTAGTTGAATGGTAATGGTATCTATAGAGGGAAAATGTTGCATGTGACATTTGCCAAATTGGCAAGCATTACAAAAAATTGGTTTGAGGGCTCTATTGATATCGAGATAAGGATTCAGATGCTTCATAATTTGTTTAAGAGCATGAACTGTATGATGACTCATTCTCTTATGTAAAACATTGTAATCAACTGATTTTAAGTAAAAGCCCGACAAGGCCATCGAGGTTCATTATCGAATCGGTAAGTATTTACATCCCGACAAAATTTCACCGTAATGTATAGAATTTGAAACATTTGAATGACTAATCATTGACACTGGATATGAACAAACACTTGAAACAGGACTGGAATTTGAGGTGACAAAGAAAGCATTAGACTTGACTCTATTTGAAACTGCAGTATGAGACACTGTAACAAGACCTTCAACTTGATATAATCATCCTCTAGCAATCCCCTTGAGCAAGATGATCCTTGAGTTCTTGTCCTTGACAAAACAAGAGGTTTTATAGAATTCAACAACAACATCATTGTTAGCCAGTAGTTTAAATACACTTAAAAGGTTTTTGGTTATAGCTGGGACAAGCAAAATGTTATTGAGATGAGAAGAAGTGCATTCAATATCAGGCAGCCCAACATGTTTAATATGCAACCCCATGCCATTTCCTACATGTAGCTTGTCAATGCCATGATAAATTGAGTAAGATGAGAAGATACATGCATCCTTAGTCACATGATTTGTTGCCCCTAAGTCAATGTACCAAGCAGGATCAGCTACAACTCCATAATCAGCAACTGGAGCAGTATGAGCAATTTGTGCAGTAAGAACAGTAGGAGTAACAACTCCATAGTTAGCAAATGGAGTAGCAATTGCACCATTGTATTGGCCTTGTGGTCCTTGAATCATAGGAAACCCCTGAGGATACAGAACATTTGCATTCTGATATGCAACATTCCCTTGAAATATAGGTGCATTATATCTAGGAGTGCCAATTGCAGCTCCATAAAAACCACCATAACCTCTTCCATACATGTTCTGAGACTGACCAGGAAAACCTCTATAATTGAATCCACCTCTAGGCCTAAAGCCACCTCTTCCTTGCCTAGGAATAAAATTCTGATTAAATCTGTTCGCATTAGATGCTTCCATGACTAGGAATGAAGCATATTTGACAAATCACTTCCTTATCAACATTGTATCCTCCTTTGCCATTATCAATTCTAGTAAAATTTCCACCGTTAAAGCCTCTCTGATTAGCATTATTAAACCTTTGTACTTCTGTCCTTTCTGAGCAAAATTAGCTGACATATCATGTATCAATTCATTTTGTACCTTTCCCATACTCATCTCAACCCTAGTTTCATGACTAAGCATTAAGGAATACACTTCTTTAACAGTGAGATTATCTTTTTCCAGCCTAGCAAGTATAGTTGTCACAAGTGACTCATAGTTCTCATCTAAACCAGTGAGCAAATGCATTATAAAATCAGTTGAAGCAAGAGGATTACCACCAATGGTTGCCCGCAATCTTTTTCATCTTATTAAAGTAATCACTTACTGACATAGCTCATTTCTTTGTGGTTTGAATCTACATTTTCAGAGGCATGTATCTAGCCTTTGACTGTGACATGAACATCTCGGCAAGTTTCTCCCAGATCTCAAGTGAAGTATCACAATCCACAACCATGATAAGCACATTGTCTACCATAAGATGATCCACTTTGTAGCTTATTAGTTTTCTTCCAATCAATATAGTCAGGATTTTCACGTCTGCTTGAACTCTGAGCTTCTGATCTACTGACAGCACTCTCATATGAAGAAAGGAAACGATCTGGACATTGAGAATCACCATTGATAAAACCTTCAAGACCATTGGCAATAATCGAAGCTTGAATTTGAGCTCTCCACACCAGATAATTTGTTCGATCAAGTTTTGTTGGTTGAATAAAAGAAAAAGAAAGTGAAGATGATCCTGAATTATTTTGATTTGCCATGCTTCGTGGCTCTGATACCATATTAGAATTTGTAATAAGGTGTTTGGAAACAAAGAAAATCAGAGAAAATGGAAATGGAAACTTCTCGATTTTATTAGACAATGATCAATACAATAATCAGCTTACTTAGCTAAGCTTATAAGCTATTATTCTAACTAATAACAACTTAGATTTAGTTAAGCCTAATAGCACTTGCCACATGTCAGGTAGTTATAACAAAGTATTCAAGCTCAACATTCTACTTGACACGTCATCTTCAGCTTGCACCATCTGCTCTGCTTATTTCACACGTGCTTCATCACACTCCAACTCGCTTAGCTCACCAAGCACACTCATCGCAGCCTACTTGTTTTACCTCACCAACTCAACAGAATATATCTTCAACACCTCTGTTTTCCGCTCATGTGTTTTTGAGCTTTTCTAAAAAGTGTTGCACGTGTTTTCCTATGTTCTTTGCTTCATGTGTTCCTGAGTGTTTTCATTTATTTTTTATTCGAAGTGTTTCCGGAAAACAATTTATGCTTTTAATTTTCTACTAGATTTTGTATTTTATTTCTTGAGAGTATTTTCATTTATTGTTGGTCAAGTGTGTTCAGTCCATTATTTATAGAGTTGGCATTTTA
Source organism: Citrus cavaleriei (assembly GCA_030448925.1). Classification (NCBI taxonomy): domain Eukaryota; kingdom Viridiplantae; phylum Streptophyta; class Magnoliopsida; order Sapindales; family Rutaceae; genus Citrus; species Citrus cavaleriei. The sequence continues at coordinate 187,601 of JAUJEN010000161.1, forward strand.
TGGCAAGTCTAGTTAAATTGGAAGTTTATTTATTGCATATCTTGTAATAGAGCTTAATTTATTAATTCCCTAATTTAGTGAGATTCCAATTTATTAGGAATATTTGTTTCCTAACTTAATTAGATGTCTATTTTAGCAAGTCAATTAATGGTGGGATCTATAATTGGCGCATGAGATCTATTTAGAGCAAGAAGTTGGTTCAAACAATAAATCATTAAATGCTTTAGATATTTCTTGGGAGACAAGCAAGGCAAGAATATCATATTTATTCCTATTCAGATTCATAGGAATTATAAGAGGAAAGAAACTCTTATTTGGAAAGAATCCAAGTCTTTTAAGACTTGCTATTTTGGTGAAACCCTGGTTCTCATATAAAGAGGGTATTTATTGAAGTTCGATGAAACAAGTAGAGAAAATTCGCCTCCTAGAGACTTTCATATTTTGGTGAAACTCATACTTATATAAAGAGAGATATTTCACAATCAAGTTTGATGCACAACACATAACATAAGCGTTAGAAGCAAAATTCGCCTCCCTACCTAAGTGCCTACTATCAATCCTTTTGGAAAATGGATGTTGTGGATTTTTGATATATTTTGATCTGTTTTGTGTGCATTGGGCATTTCTCAACCTTAAAAACTACCTGAAAAGACAAGAATTTTCCTAGACTTATAAACTCATCACTAGCTTACCACAACCGATGTGGGATAACTTCAACATTTTGATGTCCTAAGTATGTTCTGAAAATAAGTTAAGTAATTTCAATATTTTAGTTTTGCGCTTTTTGATTTCTATTCTGATTTAGTACTAAACTTATATTCTTTATATCTCTATATACAGGATTTGCGATCATCCTTCTAGTTAATAGAATGAGTACGCGCTGTATTCAAGCAAGTGAGTACAATCAATACTTGACAATTCTTTTAAATGAAAACCGAACCGAACTAATATATGTGGCAGAAAATTCGATGCTCTAAACTATCACTAATAAATTACATTTTGCAAAATAATTATACTAGTGAAATGAACTGAAGTGAATCACTTCAATGTCAAAAGAACACAACAACATCCAGATTCACAGGTACCCACAGTTCATCATTATGCTTAATTTTTTCACAATTATTAATCATTTTAAAGGACCAAAGTTTTAATAATTTAAAAAACACCAATTATAAAATTGAAATTATGCCTTGTTTCAAATGTCATAAAGCGGATGATAAAAAAGTATTGCTAGTTAGAATTAATCACAAATGGGCATTTGCAATTTGCAAAATAGATAAATGTAACAACAAATTAAAAAAAATCTAACTACGAAGAAAGTATTTATGTTCTATCAACTGGGCACAAAAACAAAAGTGTTCTACCCACCAATTGTTAAAAGCTTTTTCTAGTACAACAAATTTTATATATTAAAATCATTTTCTTCAAGACAAACATTTTTTTAAGTTAAAATATTTTTCTGTCTTGGCACTCACGGCATCAAGCAGCTGGAGGTAGAACTGTGTTGATGAATCCCATTTGCCTGTAACTTTTGAGGTTTTATTTATTTCTTTTTCTTTTTCTTCTGCTCTCAGTGGTTGGAAGGTCGTAAAATTTTTATATATTAGAAAGCACAGCATGAACGTACAAAGTCACTGTCATTATTCAAGGAAGGAACTTGTCCTTTGATGGTACGCATTTGCAAATCAGTATTTTGACTACAACAGTGGAAGCATTGTGGTTTAGTAATTCTCTGGGATTTCTGCAAACTAAAAGGAAATGAAATTGTTTTTAAAAAAAAAATACAGTGAGGTGCACATCCAAACTGGTAAATCTGTTTCTGATTGACTAAATATGGTGTAAGAAAAGCACAACATGATTATTGCAATTAATGATTGGGTGTAATATTAATTCCAAATTTTTGTCATCTCTTTTATATTTCCAAGAACTTGATTGTTGTAGTATTGACGGTGAATGTATTTGCAGGCTGCTACTGACATTGCTGCATCGAGGATTGATATTCTGATGTTGAAGTAGTTATTAATCATTCTTTCCTTTAACCACGGAGGGTTTATACTACAGAATTGGTAGACTGGCCAGGCCGGTAAGAAGGGTACCCTCACCATTCTTCACAAATCATACAGCATATCAAACTTTTTCATGTTATCTTTGCTTGAATTCTGGAGTCAAAACTATTGTATTCAAGGCAGTGCCAAATATCTTGCTTAAATTTAGTGACATTGCTATTTCAGCACTTGTCAGAGCCGCTAATGTTCTTTAGTTCAGGACAAGCTGCGCCAGATGCTCTTTCCTAAATTTGGCACTCATGTAAAGCAGTTAGTTGCACAGCCTCTATCCTTTGTTGCATTTTTCTTTTTTCTCATCTGATTTGGCTGTTTATCCACTTGCTTGGCACATATGTTGGAAATGTTGTGCAAGCATGCTTAGTCATCTGTTTTTCGGCCCTGAATTAGTTTTCACTGCGTTCCTCATCGCATTGCGTGAGTCCAGCCATATGGAGCTTCACTTCAGAGAAATTTCGGCCGATGCCCTAAGTAAGCAAAAAAAATACCATTTAACAACTCTGATGACGGCGCTGATTCACGTATTGTTGCCCCTCGAACTCGTGTAGGCTAGCAAGGGGTGATATAGAGTATAGGATTAGCTATTATTGCAATTGCGAAACAAATTTCGAAAGGTTATGGTCTATTTTGGTAAGCTAATCCATTTTTTTACTTTACAAACAACAAAGTATGGAAGCTCACTATTCGAAAGCAAAGCTCGATAGCTAACGGCTTTGTTAGGGCGTTATTAGCGAAATGTGGTTCACTGAAATAAGTTAAAAATGCTTTATACGCCTCATAGTTCGTTATAAGAAGTTTGTTAATTACAAGTAGAAATCACGGTGAGAACTTTATATAAACGTGAGCTTGTAAACAAAATAATAAGAAAACGAATTTCATCGAAATTTCATAGTTTTATTTTCTCGTAGATTTTCTACTAACCAAATGGGCTTATTTCAAGTATTTTGCTATTGGCATCGTGAGCCACAATGCATAATTCACACCGCAACTTCAAATCACGATCAAGAATTTAAATCAACCATCGAAGGCCTCGCCTTCCACTGCAGCCATCGCGGAAATTAGATCGATCTAATTCTTCGTCATAAAACAAAATTGACCGGGACGAGGAAACGCTGAAAAATTCATTTCGTAACCACAAATTATTCCGCAGCAATATTTATTCTAATGCAATAACCGACGATCCGGAGAGAACGTTGAAAATCCAACTTATGTCAACCGAGAAAGATCGATCAAACACTTGGTTGGTCGCTATCAACCATAAGCCAAGCGAAGTTCGGGCCTCTAGCTATGACATTTTTGATGCGTGGGAAATCTATTGACAAACTGAGTCTAACTGCTGTATTTATCTCGCTATTTAAACGGTAACATCTTAGAAAGATTCAATGACACGAGGAATACTATGCAAAACGAAGCTACCGCAACAAACTTGCCCGGTGTCAAGCATGCCATTACCGAAAAAGATCTATTGACGGTGATTTTAAACGGTTTAGTTCTGGGCTATTTTATCTACTAATCATTAATGCAAATAAGATGACATGCATTTACGATATGCCTTATCACACACACGTAGTTTAGATTGAATGTAGTCAAGGTACTAAAACCATGCTTAATGGTAAATTACGCTCAACGAGTTAATAACTCTTACATGAGAGGAAATTTGGTATAACATTCGTAATTCGAGCATATGGTCACTTCCGTATTGTAGTTTTAATGGAAGAGGCAGTATTTTATAATCCATATCCCAGAGGATCTCCTACCGGTGTTAGGTAAATTTTGAGGCTATGGCAGAGGTCAAAACAATGCAATTCTTAGCGCCATCTCAGAGACCAAATTATTCTCCTCCAAATTTTATCATCCTTCACTAACATACCCTCCGATGAATCACCACCAATATGTCGATATGTTTATAAGAATATAATAATAAAGCATTTAATGTCAAATAAATATGATGATAGTCCTACTCCATTACCCAAACACTGGGAAGCGGGTAGATCATTTGGGTCAAAGGTCGCTTATATGGTTAATTTTATCATTTACAAATTACGCTGGTCCAACAAATGCGAAGACAACTACGCTGCCCTTTTACCCCGGTTTTAATCCCACGACCACCACCTTATCCATCCGGCAGAAGCTTACTCCCCGAAGCTCTTTATCTACCAATTACGAAGTGGTATTCATTGAGCGATTTTGATGGTATCTCGGACAAGTTAATGCATCACTCTTGACCAACAATATGGCTGGGATAAATGTCGAGAAGAATTCGCGGATCGATCACTATATCTAAGAATGGTCAAGGCTTGTCTATAACTCATGTCGGCTGATGCATGTTTACTTTATAAGAGATCTAACGCCGCTTATAAACCAACATATATTTTCGCTTCAAAGATATGTTATTATACCGATATCATATGCACTTAAGGTTATTATCAAACCGACTAATCGATAATAACTTGTCTATCAATTTCATACATGTTCATGCCAAGGATTCTAATGCAGGCAAGTGCTTCCCGAAGGACTTGCCGGTAGCGACTGTATGTTTTTTATTTTGCCATCCGAGTCTCGCTCCTTCCTCATTCCCCGCGCTAATCTTCTCATATTCAACCATTGTCAATGTTGTTCCCAGATGTTCTTTTGATCCTCTCATATTCTAAATAACACCCGTGAATAATGATTTCAGTTTATTTCTTTAATGCATCGACAACAAGTTTCAACAAATTCATCTTCAGAATGGATCGAATAATAAAGCACCCTTCTATATGACGCTGTCATCCTAACTCTAAACACTAATGTATTTGCTTCTAAAAATGACAAGCTTCTGTTAATCTCTCAAGTAACAAAGCATTTAAAACAAGTTAATTCCAATCAAATTGGTTCGCCAGACGGGCAAATCTCATAAACTTCATTTCCCATTACGTAAATCAAAAACAACTAGAAGTCTCAACTCATTCACGTATTCTGGGACCATCACCAACTGCATCTGTAGATGGATATAGCTTACTATATACGCTTAGGATTATTTCTGCACCATACTTGGATCTATCCCCTCAAACCGAAATCGTAGGCCTTTAGTCTTCAAATTATTCAAATTCAGTGCTGAAAAACCAACTTAGTACCACCATTAAACACCGCAATCCGACCTTAAGAGTATAGAGCATTCACTCATTTCTTAAACCAACGCTGAATCATTTTTATTACACTCTCCCTACACACATCATCACCAAACGAGGGTCGAAGGAACATACACCGGCTGAAGTTCGACTCACCTATCGCACAAGCGTCAAGTTACCTTTCAAGTTTCATGGATGCTTTTCATACAACCAAGCAGTATCACATTAATGCACTACCATCTATAGCCTTGAAACTTATTACTCCATACGAGAAAAATATCTCAACCATAAACCCGATTATAGTATGCTCAAGTGCTTTTCGCTGTACATGCTATCCTTAATAAGAGATTACAATAAGTATAAATCGATTATCACTCAAGCAAGTGTATTTTCTACTGGTTATAGTCCATCTCATAAAGGATACAAGTATGCATCCTCGTGTCAAATATACATAGCCTATGTTTTTTTATGAGTCTATTTTTCCTTATTCCACAGATTCAGTTTTTCATTCTACTGAATCATCTTCTCATTCAAGTCAATCTTTCACACCTCAAAAAGTATACCATTTGTCAATATTATTAGTTTCAGTTACTGACAGCTCATACAATCCACACTCTGCAAGTTCTATCAGCAGTAGCTCTCAGAGTTCAAACAATCCATCTCATACTGATAACCAAAACTTTCATTTACAGCAACACATATCAACTAGTGAACCATCTATAGAACCAAATACTCCAACACCTCAACCTGTACCTTATCCATCATCATTTGTTCAACCTAATATCCATTCCATGACTACCCGAAGCAAACAGTTTGCATTTCAAACCTAACTATATATATATCGCAACCTTATTCACAAAGAACCCGATTTAGGCCATGTAAAATCCAAAGCATGGCTGATAGCCACGAAATAAGAAAAATTTTTAATGCGTAAATGGTACATATCCTTGTTAAGAATAGCTTCTATCAAAAAGCCAGTAGTTGAATAATTGGGGTGGCACAGTGGTGAAATATAATATCGATGAAGTGTACAAACACAAAGCTAGGTTAAGTAGCTGGTGGATTCCAACAGATTACATGAAAGTCAATTGTTTTGAAACATTCACCGCCATAAAGCCGCCTATCAGAAGTAATTCTAAGCTTGGTCAGCATTTAATCAAATTCAAGATAAGACAAGTTGATGTGAATAATGCTTCCTCAATGGAGTCGAGTTTCAAGGAAGTTGTTCAGATCAGCCCATAGGGTTTGTTGATGTTGAAAACCAAGATATGTATGTAAGTTTATAAGTCTCTATATGGGCTCCAAATGCCCAAGAGCTTTGCATGATAAAATGGTAGAGATGCTCCGTTACAAAGGGGGATTTTGAATCCAGCTCCGATATTTCTTTTATTTCTACATGAGTAAAGAATCATCTCGATCTTAACTCATTTATGTTGGAGTGACATTCTAATAACACGACCAAATAAATACCGAACTAGAAAGTCGACACGAATTTAAGACAACAATGTCGCTTGCTCTAGTGATCTTGAGCCTCTCTACTTTAGAATCAAGGTTGTACAGACATAGGATTGTGGTAAAAATACTTTATCACAAGTGAAATATATAAGTGGACCTGTTATCAAAGGTCTGAGATGATAAATTGTATGATGTAGAAACTCCTATGAGTATAGACCTAAAACCGCAGGTGCCCAAGGAAGTCTTCGTCATTATACAAGATCTTACACATTATAGAGCATCGTTGGTGGAATGCAGATTTTGCTCGATAAGCACCAGAGATCGCATTGCTGCATAAAACGTCAATGTAGCTGCACCAACCTTGTAGATTCATGGCATGCAAATGCGCAAGCCGAGATATCTCGAAAGCAACACATAATTATGGACTCAAATTTATCAAAGAGGGTGATACGGTTATGTTTCTTCACGATGTGCAGATCAAGGGAATCCTAGATGACAGAAGTCACTGGTGCTTATCAGGTTTATCGTCACGTTAACTGTATCTGTCATCCAAGCAAGTTGTATCAAGCAGTCAAGTACCAAAAGCGAATATGATCACTACGAAGGCTAAGCGCAGAGATGTCGCTGCTCGCCTTCTCCGGAAGTTAAAGTTACAATGCACGTAAAAACCTCGCCATTTGGTTTGATAATCTTAGTAATCTAATCGGCTCATAATCCGCTTTTTCATTCAAGAACTAAACATATTGAGATTGGACATACACATTATAAGTTGGGGAGAAAAGTACTTGGCCGAGAATCGTTAGCATCAAGTACGCACTCCGAGAGTTAGCAAGTAGTCGATATAATGACAAAGCCACTTTCATTCATAAAGTTCAACTTAGAGCCAACTCACGCCTCCCCATGTCCTCGAAGCTAAGGGGTCCATATGAAGCTCACTATTCGAAATAGCCTTCAAAATGCCTACCGCCAAAGGCGTTATTAAAGGAAATGTAAAAGTTTAAATTGAATAAGTTATAAATGTTCGTTATACAAACATAGTTCAAGCATGCAGAAGTTTGTTAATTACGTAGAAATCACTGCAGAGAACTTAAGATATAAACGTGAGGTTGTAAACAAAATAATAATAAATGAATTTATCGAAATTTCATAGTTTATTTTTCTCGTATTTCTACTGAGCCAAACAGCTTTATTTCGTTATTTTACACAAGATGAATTATCGAACACGATCAATCACGATATGTAAACTTACGCCGGTATGTTTGTACAAGCTTTCCAAGCTTCTTTGGCTAATATATAAAGTAATTTACTCATTTCTAACTCAAGAAAGTTGCTAATCAGAATTGTGGATTGGACGTACTTGCTGTTTTATTTTTGTTGGGAGACATCATCTCGAATTGGCCCTTTGTGAAATATGATGAAAATGCACCAAATAATTTTGTAAACACAAGTGCGTAAACTTCTAATCATCTTTCCGCCATTGTTTTCAGGCCTCAAAATCGTGGGAGTAGAGTTGGCAAAATGAAAGCTCAATGGAAAGTGTCTTTCGATCAAAATCAAATATGCAGCGCCTTAAAATTTAAAAGAATGAAGCAATCATAAGAGAAAATTTCATAAGTAGAAAATTTGCTCTAAAAGTGCAAAGATTACTCTAGAAATTATTGTACAAACTAGGCTTAGAGTAAGCATTAACGTTGGTTTCCATCGAGCTGACATTTTCCGCAAGATATATTAGGAAATCGCTTTGTAATTTCTCACTACATCTTTAGGGCCTCTTTACAAACTAATCCTATAGGTCGTTAAATGCATCTAACTACGCATGTACTTGTAAGTGAAAAAAGAACAAACACGTGAGTTAAACAAATAAACCGTGAAGAGTAAATTAACCGCAAAGAACGCAAATGCTGAAAGAATCGGAAATCATAATTGAAAACATGTAGGAAAAGAAAAATCGAAATGTAAATGAAACCCGAGGCTCAAGACAGACAATTTCCTTAAATGTATTTACCACATACATCAAGTGCTTAGTCACGCAACCTGCTTCCTCAAGATATTATGGTGACACGTAATTTCCGGATTGCACGTGCATGTAATTCCGCAAATGCCATAACAATGCAAGAACTCGATCGTAAAAATAGAACAAAAGAGGAAAGAAAATTGTAAAAGCTTCAAGTAGCCGGGTTTCAAGGTAAAAAAATAAGAGAGCGGTTTTTATACTATCGGCGGATGTAACAATGATCAGATTAATTTGGAATTCAATATACGCCATTAAATAGTTATAATGTACTAATTCAATTCAATCAATTTTATTTCAAATTGAATTCAAAACGGAATCATAACAATGCCTAAAAAATAATTGTTGTGAAACTCATATAAATAAAAATTCAAAAGGAAATTAAAATGCCACAAGTTTCTAATGATTTTTGATCGACATTCAAGACACGCATAGACACACACGAAGTTCAACCAAATCGGTCTTGATTTGCACCGCTCAGCATACACGGAGACAACTTTTATCCTTATAATTTTACCATATATTTATGTTTATATAAACACTAATCCCTCTTTTTTCCCACGCGAGCAAAGTCATCATTTCCTTCAAATTTCCAACTTCAAGCGGTGAACTTCGAGATAATTTCATTCATCCAAACACCATTTTGACAAATAAAATTACACTTTAAAGATTAACTTAATAGAATCCGAACCTCACAAGATTTCTACTTTCTCGCTAAGTAGACCCACTAAAAATGTGCCCTCAAAATATGCTATTTTTTCTAACAGTACTTACACATTACAACTTTCAAATGTTTTTATTCCATTGCACGTGTTTGTTGGAAATGCTGAAGCGTGATATTGTTCCGAGCTTCACTGGACACTTTAACAAACACTTAGTAAGTCTAACAGACGCTTATTACTTTTAACAAGCACCTGCTCAACTAATATTTCTTACTTTTATAGTCAAGGAATCTTTCTTCTACAATTTTAATGTTTATTACTTGATAAAGAGATATGTATATTATAAACATATATTTAATTGGTCAAATGAACTTTTAAGGACCGGATGAAGAAATAGAATTTTCTCTTTTATTCAAAATAAATTTCACTATGAACTAATTAGCTATTAGACTTATATTTACGATTGAGCTAAGAAACTATGAAACTAAACAAAGATAAAAGAAAATATTAACTGATAGAGAATTGATTATGGATTTGTGATTCATGTAGCTCTTTTGCTTGAAAAGCAGCTGTGCCAGAAACGGAATGCAATTTGAAGAGAAACCAATTGGCCAAGACATAGCTGCAATGCCAATACAAGCTGCCCATTGCCCCCAATTCAGCCTCTCAGTATCAGCAAACTTTCAGAAACTCTACCATTATCAGTTGAAGAACAATGGTAATTCCAATGATTGCTAGAAACAACTTGTTCTTGTGTATCCCTTTTGAATATATTCTCTTCTCAAGTTTCCTAGCATTGAACTCATTGAAGATTTGGCAGAAGACAAAAGTATTGAAAATCATGGTATCTTTTAACACTTTCATTCACGCCAAGATTGATCTTCCTTTAAATTGCAGAGTCAGTAAGATGGTCACCTGATAAATGGCCTGAGGGATGAGATCTCCACATGAGTTTTGTTATCAGAGGCTCGGATCGGCCAACGGGCGGCTTTTGACATGAGATCATTGGTGGCTGCTCAGTGCCAATGCCAATGCTCCTAGTGTATCCATGATCAGGTTCACCCAGAGCAGCTGAACAGCAGTTAGTGGACTTTTCCTGAAGAAACAGCGACAAAGTTGATGACAAGAGCAGCAATATTGACTGTGAGCTGAAATTGAAGGAATTTCTGAATGTTGTTGTAGACACATCGTCCCCATCTCAGAACTGTCACTACAGAGGTGAAGTTATCATCCATAATGACGATATCTGAGCCTCCTTTGCCACTTCAGTTCCTTGAATTCCCATCGAGAGTCCAATATCTGCTGCCTTTAGAGCAGGAGCATCATTTGTGCCATCGCCAGTCACTGCTACAACATGGCCTTTCTGCTTCAAGCTTTGAACCATCAGAAGCTTGTCTAGTGGGGAAGACCTGCCATCACTCTGATACTTTCAATCTTTGCCACTCTTTTCTTCAGCTGAGAGGCTTCTGAATTGCACACCTTCGATTACTGCATCATCATTGTTTAAACCCACATCAGGATTCAGGATTCCACATTCAATAGCTATGGCTCTAGCCGTGTGCACATTGTCTCCAGTTACCATCTTGACATTCACCCTGCATTTCTACAACATTCGACTGCTGCTCTGACACCTGGACGACAAGGATCCTTCAAACCCAGAAGCCCCAGCAAGGTCAGTCCAGTTTCTTTCAAGCTTCTCCTGACTTGCCCATCAGCTTCACAACTTGTGTGAGCAAAAGCAATGCATCTTAAGCTCTGGTGCCATGTCCTTGATAACTATCTCAATTTGCTTTCTTGCTTCACCATCCAAGGCTCTGGTTGTCCCAATTTTTTGACATAATAATGAGAACACATGGCCAGTATCATCTCTGCAGCTCCTTCCAGTGAATGTGAACCGTCTTTTCATGGATACTCTTCACCAAAACTCCACTTCTCATTTTCTCTGAATTGAAGGCCTCCACCATGATAATATTACACCATAGTTTTGGTTCATCACTATTCATCATCAAATGAAGAACAGCCCAAGACAGAATTGCCTTCAGTTGGGCTACCAGTAATCTCAGGAGTCGATTCAGAATTCGATTTGTAAACATTACCAATGGTGTTTAAACCAACTGCATCTTGCAGCAACTCGTAGAGATTATGTGCTAATTCTGAGGAACTAGCATTGCCCGTCATTGCTTCTTTTCCAATCCAGAATTCCGTAACCTTCATTTGATTTAAAGTGAGAGTGCCTGTTTTGTCAGTAAATGGTTGTTGCAGAGCCCATAGTCTCACAAGCAGAGAGCTTTCTTACCATAGCATGTTCCTTCATCATTCTCTTCATCGAAAAAGCCAGCGTAAGAGTAACAGCAAGAGGCAAGCCTTCAGGAATTGCCACAACAATAATGGTGACAGCAGCAGCAATAATGTTGATCACAGAATTCATCACATCATCGACCTTCGTCTTCCTCCTGAGAAATTCTTGTTTCCCCGTCTCATCTCTTTGTGTTTCCTGTGAAGTACCGAATCAACATAACCGCAAGCACAAGAACAGCCACTGTTAATCCAATCTTCCCAATGCAAGAAGTCAGCTTATTGAGCCGAGCTTGCAATGGCGTCTCCTCATTCAACTCGTGGCTAATAGAGCTCATCATCTCACCCCAAGCAGTGCTCATTCCAACAGAAGTGACCAGCATGAAGTTACCATAGCCATCGGTCACTTTAGTACCCGAAAGCAAGAAAGGACTCTTCTCATCAACTTCAACATGATCACTTTCCCCAGTCATGCTAGACTCATCAACCTTCAAAGAATGGCTGTTCAAGAACAACCCATCGGCCGGAATTTCTGATCACCAGTCTTCAAACAAACAATTTCACCAACAACAACATCAAAGATTGACAAAACCCTGGCGCCTGCCATCTCTCACAACTTCAACTCTTATATCACTGCTCTCATCAGCAAGAGCCTGAAATTGTCTACTCTGCTTAAAATTACTCACAGCAGAGACGATGACAACTAAAAACACAGCAAATATGATACTACCGCCATCGAACCAGCCTTCTTTCGCTTCTCTTGTTTAATGCCAAACCCCAGAGAGAGTAAAGCGCAAACCAAGAGTATGATAATAGTTGTATCTTTTGCGCTCAAAACAAAACTTATAAAGCTTTTTGCTTTTGGTCTTTGTACCTGTTTGCTTCGAAAACATTGATCCTGTGACCAAGATCAGCTTCATTGCCACTGATGCCACGTTTGGTATCACTTTCAAGAATCGCAGCAACTTGATTAACTCCAAGATTACTCAAGGACTCCAAAACCTCTCTTTCACCATCTTCGAGAGCATCTGCTCGTTGACCCCGACAAAGGGAACTTCATGGTCGTCACTGGTACTAATGTCGACGGCAACGTAAGAGAGGGAGCGAAGCAAGATTTGGTTGTTGTTTTGAAGACACTTTCTGGACATTGAAACAAGAGTGGTGAAGCATATGACCCTAAGGCCATTCGCCACCTTCTTTGGTGGCGTTTTGAAAGCAACAGGAGGTCAAGTTCTAATTCATTGATCGGCATTGTATTTTCAATTGTTTCGAGACCCAAGAGTTAAAGACATGGCTAAAAAACAATAACAAGAACAAAGATCAAGAATTTGTAACAATGGAACGAGTTTGTAAGCCCGTGAATGGGTTCTCTTTATTTATGGGACTTAGCGAGGAGCCAAGAACCTGCACTGTAGCTTCCTTTTCTAACGGTCACAGAGATATTCTCTCGGATGATTGATACCGATGCTTCTCCTGTTTCGGCTTTTTCCTAGTCATTAATTTAGAATATTTAGACATTAAGAATCAAATTATGATTTCTTTCGCAGCATTATGAGTTTTACTTAATTTGGAACGTACATTTGTAGGCTAGGCAGGCTTTTACATTCAAGCAATAAAAGAAGAAATGATTTCTTTAGAGTAATAATATGCATAAGACAAATTTATTTCAGATAACGAACATTAATTCATTTTAATTAAATATCTCTTCACGCGATCTATTTTATTATTTTATTTTCATTTAATCAAATTAATTAACGCCAAATTGGGCTTGCATATAAAAAAGCTGCACAGATTATTTTTTTCTTTATTTTTATTGATTAGCTTATAACAAACGATATGGTGTGTCATTTGTCCAGTGGTAATTAAAGACTTTCACAAGTTACAAGTGAATTAATTGCACTACGACACCTTGTTGAATGTCATTGTATTTGAATTAAAATATTTGAGATACAATTTTGAGGTATATATCCAGAAAAGGAATTGTATATTGAAAATATCTCATAAATTAGCAACCTTATAGCGCAAGGATTCTTGCTAAGTAAAGCATAAATTTCCTTCAAAGCCGGTATGATTTCATATTCTTTAACCGATCCATGAAGTATTTGATGATGTTGGTATTTATTCGAATTGATTTTCACAAAAAAAGAGTTACTTTCTGGGGTAAATACTCTTTGTCCCCTTTTAGTTTGAGTCAATCATCATTTGATACATAATGTTATAAAAATTATGCAAAAAATATCTGCAGTTACTTCTATAGTCAGGGGCGGAGGCTATATATTAGAGGGTGCCATATGGTCTCATAGGACTTTAAAATTTTAGGATTTCTAAATAAAATGTGAAAAAATTAGTGTAACGCGTCTCATATTGGCCCTTGCACAATTGATGTATAAAGATTATATGTTGATAATATTGTAATTTTACTAAGGCCCACTAATGATACAAGAAACAAATCAACTACGCCAGTTTTGGAAAATGTAGAATTTGGCCCCGGTAGAATTTTACTATATTGGCCTGTAGAATTTTTTTCCTGAGTCTCCTGTCTATAGTTATACAATATAATGAGGTAGATTTAAAGGAAACAAATATATAAACATTTTGATTTTTTTTAAATTCTAAAAGTATAGACTAATTGAGTAATTGGCTCAAGCCTTAAATTATAAGGACGAAACGAAGATTTACTCTTACTTTGATGTTCCAATCTTATTTCTTTCCATATACTTAGCTTCTTGCTTGAAAATGTTGATGGCTTCTTTGCGATGTCACGCGCATAAACAGAATCAAGTGAAAAGCTTCTTTGAAGTCACACATGGGATATCAATTCAGTGTTTACTTTTACTGTAAATAGGACAGACAATTGCACATGGAATGTAAAGGGTAACTTTTCTTGTTATGACATTGAAGTGTTCTTGAAGCAAAGACCTTGTGTCAAGAAAACGAACTACAAACTTATGACTGAGGGCAAAAGTCGTGAGTTGGCTCAATTGATGAACTATATATGATTCGATCGACCATTTTTTTCTAAAACCAAAATTCTCTTATTATGTACGAGTTTTGTTCTCAGTAAAACTTCGGGCGGTGGTAGCGGTCTTTTTTTTTTTTAAAAAGAAAAATAAAGCTGATTTAGGGTTGAAAATATCATTTTAAGTACTTTTATAAGTAGAATTTTTTTTTTCCCCCTAAGTTGAATAGATAGAGAATTTTGCTATAAATACTAAAACAATGCTTTCGAGGAAATTGCATGTCTTTCTTCTGTTCAATGAATAATAAATGTATTTTAATTTGGCAGTTATGGATTGCGAGAAATTTTCAATATTCATCTACTCTGTGTTCACCTTTATTATTCATTCTAATGTGTCAAAACGTACGCATTAATTCATTTCTGTTTTAGAACATGATAATTAGTGTGACCTAAGTGTGAACGTGTTTAATACATTATTTCGTTTTTTAAATCATTCTATTTCATGCAATTTAGTGTTTGATATGGCTTATAATTTCTTATTAACGCGTGTTTGGTAAGACTTTTAAAACGATATGACTATTTTATTATTACAGAAAAGTATGCTCAAGGCTCAAGGTTTGAAATGGTCATAAATTTCTAAATTTTTAATAAGTGACACCAGACTCATTTTAATTATAATGCTCTGTGTAGATAGTAACTAAACAATTGACTTTAAAATTTTTTAATAAATATAAATATAATTGAAATAGTTTAATTTGTATAGTAGATGATACTGATTTTCATATTTATTGGTTGAACTTGAAAGTTTGACTCGTTAATGCAATCAAATGTATCCCTTTGAGTCGTTAAAGTGATTAGAATGCTTTGATTATTTAGCTCTTTGGATTTTATAATCATTGAGTTCTTTCATCTCTTTTATGTTGATGGTGTTGACAGGATGCCAAAATTCTTCAATATCCAGATTCCTAAAACACGCAGATAATTAAATTTTGAAGCTTACTAGAAATTGAAATACCTGAGATGCAGCCACCATGTCCATGCCCTCACAAAATAGATGAAATGATATTTACAAGGCTTGTTGGAGTGGATGTTGGTGAGCTAAAAAGAGATTGATATGGCATAAAGGTAGTTACAGATCAAAGAGCACGAATTGTCAGCCCAGCTCATTTGAAGAAACTGCGTCAGATACTTCTTATATTCAAAATAGTCATACAGACATTCAGTGACTGACCAGTTGGTTAGACGTGGACGTATCGCTATCCTTTTCCCAATTTAAGAGTTGGGTGGTATAAGGACAATGGACAGTGATGTGAATAATTAATATTGACAATGCCCTTTGCTGCTTGAAACTATGGGTCTGGCTTCTTCGGCCAAATATGATATAAAAGTATAGTGGTGATGCCTTTTTTTTTTCCTCTCCTCTCTTAGTAGATTGCAACATTAGCTGCAAATAGGTATGGACACATTGGTGGCCCTCATTGCCAGGGCTGTAGAGAAACTTGGAGAAAGGATTTATCCATGCTGTAGGTAAGTTGATTGGTAGATACTTGCAAACCTCACCGTTAGAAGGTATAACAACATTCTTTGGAAATAAAAAGACTGGGAATTTGTTCGGGAGTACGAAATATTTTCTACACCACATAGAAATATTTGACTGTGCATTTCAATGTCTTCCATGATACATCGATCATACCACAGTTAATTACTTGAGGGTTTGAATTATCCGAAGGAGCAGATCCTTTTGAACTACTTGATATTTTGCTTTCTTATTGGTAAGAAATTAAAAGAAGGATAGTAACGAATAGAACGGAAGATAATAATGAGTAGAAAGTAATGAATGGTACAGATAGTGTGTATATCAATGGTCAATCTTTGGTAGAAAAGAATGTAGGTTACTCCACCCGAAGAGAAGTGCAACGATCAGTTGTGACTGACTCACTCTCTCATTTTTTACATTCGACACGTGTCCTTAGCATTTTGTTTATTTATTTATTTGTTGTTTCTTTCGTCTCTTATATTCAGTGTCTCATTTGACTTAATTATCATCCTATATATTTACAATAATTACAGCCATGCCACTTTCTATTTACCACGATATCATTCGGAAGATTAAATATAATGCCTTTTAAACAAACACCTCAAAACTCCTCAATTGCTGCCTCTAAAATTGTTTCCAATTACTTCTCCTCAATTTCAAGAAATTACTTTCAACTACTTATCTCCAGTTCCAGAGAGTTTACATAGAGTGCAAAAACTTAGAAATTTTTGAACTATATTTAGCTGTCTAAGTTCCATGTAAGTTTTTTAGAACCACATATCGTAGATTTAAATAAATAAACAACAAACAAGCAAATTATTTCTTGGTACCTTTTCAATTATTTGGAGAGTTGTCTAGAGTAAATATATATATTCTATATATATATATATATAAAGTTGGGACTAGAAGGTGATGTGGCATCACTATTTCTCATCTTCTTATTCTCTTATCTAATAAATTGGTTGAGATTAAAAAAACTAATTACATTACAAATATTAAAAATAAAAAATAATTATTAGATTACAAAAGATTACATGTCTCTTCCTCTTTCTATTTAAATTCAATAATATGTAAAACCATTAATATAATTAATTATAAGTCTTGAAACATTTATTTATTTTATTATGCCAACAATTAAATTTTAGTGGCTTAAATACATCAATTAATTAATATAGGAAGGAAGGTTCTTCATCTTCCCTCAACAATGCCATTTAATAGGTCTAATTTAATGCCATAATCCCATATTTAATTATGCAATCTTTTGTTTAGTGCCTTTGACTTCTTCAAACTCCATAAATATTAAGTAGTTAAGATTTGTGGCATTATTATTCTCATCTTTTATATTCTCTATTATCTAATATATTGGTTGAGATTAAAATAATTACATTACAAAATATGAAAATAGAAAATAAGCAGTAGATTACAAAGATTACATGTCTCTTTCCTCTTTCTATTTAAATTCAACAATATGTAAATCATTAATAATAATTAATTAAAGTTTTGAAACATTCATTTATTTTATTGTCAACAACTAAACTTTAATGGTTTAAAATACATCAACTAATTAATAGAAGGAATGTTCCTTCATCTTCCCTCACCAATGCCACTAGACTAATTTTATGCCATAATCCCATATTTAATTATGTTAATCTTTGTTTAGTGTCTTCCGCTTCTTCAAACTCTATAAACATTAAGTATTTAAGATTATATGTTTGGGTTTTTATTATTTAACCCATATGTGTTTTTATTTTTTGACTTATTTGAATTTTAGTATTGTGTGCTTATTGGAGTACTCTTTCTTCATGAAGTTAAAACAATGATAAAGATAGTTGGATGATAAAAGGTGGTTAGACTTTGTAGGATGCGAGTCCATATCACCAAGAATGAGAATTGATTAATTAATGAACATAATTTTATTGATGCAAAATGTTATACACTTTACTATACATTAATATATATTTTTAAAGTTAACAAAAATAATTAATCATAAATAATTAGTTTTATAAGGCTAAACCATCTTTAAAAAAATCAATTCATATTTTATCTGGCCATTATGCAAAATAATAAAAAGATAATACTAAATTCTTTTTAAAACAAGTAAGTGCTTCTATTTTCTAGGGCCTAAATACGAACAAGACCAAAATGGGTCAAGAATAAATATAAACAATGATATTTGATATAAAATGGCATCATATGCACTTATTTAATTTCAAATTTAATTATTTAATGACTATTTAAACATACTCTAAAAGATATTTTTTAATGACAATGAAAAAAAGACCAAATAACTTAACAAAACAGATAGTATAATTATTAAACAAATACAATAACTTTACTACATACAACGAATCAAAAATCTAAAATTATTAAGATTAGGTAATTTTAATTTTAAATAAAAATTCACTAGAGTCTATAATGCATGTGATATTTTAAATGTATATTTAAAAAAAGAAAAAGTAAAAATAAAAGATTTTCAAGAAAATTTTAAAGCGGGAGTTGTAGAACTTGCTGGATGATACTTTGAAACAAAATTTTATTTTAAAAGAAAGGTCTTTGCATTCATGTGATTCTCTTGGAGACAATGAGAAACAATTGAGAGATTGTTATAAAAGCTATAGCCAGCCACACAAATAAAGAAGCAACACAAGATAAATAATAAAATGATAACAAGAGATAACAATATTATAAAGTGATTCATTCCACTCATTGTGCAAAACAAAGATAAGCTCTCCTTTTATAGTTACATAATCACTCCATGAAACAATTAATGGAAACATTATGGATCATAATTTTCTGAGATAGTAGAGTTTTAAAGAGGCTACAAGGTTAACTTTGTGGGAGATATGGGGGAGACTTCAAGATATATTACATTAAATTATGAACCACATTTATTTTAATAAATTCATAACACTCCCCCTTTGATGTTTCATTACAGAATATACTTCATTAAAACCTTTACTAAAAAAACCCTTAGGAAAAAAATTAGTAAAGGAAAAAGAGCATATTCATTGATGTCTTGAATAATTTTGGGAGATATAAAGTTGCCTCATTAAAACCTTATTAGAAAAACCCTGTGGATAAAAAACCTAGGAAAAAAGAGGCAACACATAAAATTTCTTCCAAAATAAATTATTTTTCCCAATAAGTATACTCTCCCTCATCTTGACATAGATTCTTCAGGATTTGGAGAAAAATCTTTGAGTTGACGCATCCCAATTTTGTATACCAACTTTTTTGAATGTCGCCGTTGGTAGGGATTTTTAAATAAATCTGCAAGATTATCACTTGAACGTATTTGCTGAATATATATTTCACCATTCTTTGAAGCTCATGTATAAAAGAATTTGGGTGAAATATGCTTAATCCTATCACCTTTATATAACCTCTTTTAATTTGGGCATGCGCATCGCATATCCCATATAATATTGTAGGGTTATTTTAATTGATGACAATCCACATGTTTCCTCGAATATGTTGTATCATTGATCTAACCAAATACACTCACGACTTGCTTCATGAATAGCGAATTTCAATGATTTAAAGATGTTGCAACTATTGTTTGTTTTATTGATGCCATGACAACACTATTACTAGAGGTAAACAAATAACCTGTTGAGACTTTATGCGGATCGAGAGATATCCAACATCTGCATATCCAATTAATTAATGGTGAATTTGATTCATTTGATAAATAATCCTGTCAATTGTTCCAATGAAGATAGCTTGTAAATACATGCTTTACACTATTCCAATGCCTCACGAAGCCCACGAGTTGGTGCATAACTATATCTTTAATAAATTAATTGAAAATGCAATATCATATAAATAATTTGCAAGATACATGAAAATTCAATTGCATAAATATGTACTTTCAGGACCAAGAATTGCTTCCTTTTTTTAGGACGAAATGGATCTTTTTCACATCAAGATCGTCACCATTAGAGTGCTTAATGGATGGGTTTCATCCATATAAAAACACTTCAAAACTTTTTAGTATATGTTGATGAGTGTAAGAGTATTCCAATGGTTGGCAAATACTCAATCAGAAGCTAATGACAAAATTTTGTTTTTCCAAGATCTTCATTTCAAACTCATTTTTCAAACAAAAAGTTGTTTTTCCAAAGCTCTTCAAGAGTTCCAATAAGATTTCTAAATCATCAACATATACTGCAACTATTGCAAATCCAATTTTAGATTTTTAATACAAACACAAGGGGCAAATTAGATTATTTACATATCCTTCTTTCAATAAATAGTTGTTAGTTGCACCACATACCAGACCAAGGCTGCTTTAATCCATACAAGGATCGTAGTTTCAAAGAATATAAACTACGGGTTTTAATTTGTTTGCTTTCGCATTTTAAATCCTTCTGGGATTTTCACTATAAATTTTGATTGGTCAGTAACCATATGGGGATGTGCAACTCAAATATCCATAAGACCATATCAAGCCGCTTCGAGGCTACCAGACTAACTAGAAATCGAAATGTAATTGCGATGCAGTAATATATGTCTCCTCATAATCAATGCTGTGCCTTTGAGAAAAACATTGTAACAACCTTGTTTTATATCTCACAATCTCATTTTTCTCATTTCATTTTTCTAACAAATACCCACTACCATATAACCAATGTATCAGATTTGACATCTTCAGTGTTAGGACCGGCCGTTGGTCCAAATACTTTACATTGCAAGTGAATTTAACTCTTTGAATAACATCTTTCCACTTTGGCCAATCATTTCCATGTAATATTCTTCCACACTTTGGGGTCAGATCCTCATCATCATTTATGATATTAAGAGCCTGATGAAATGAAAAAATATCATCAATAATTATTTCATTTTTGATCCCAAAAGATTTTCTATACTCAACAAACCAATCATAATTTCATCATTTTGTTTCTTTTAGGAGAAATCGATACTTTCTCAATTACTGTCGCAAATCTTCTTCTAAGGTCAATGGATTAATACTATTTGATTGATCAATCAAGTCTCTTATTTGATTATGCAATGACTCTCGGAGAGTGTTAATTTCATTTTGTAACTTTTCTCGTGTTTTCCTTCCGGAAATTTTGTCTTTAAACCAATTGGTCTTCCACGCTTTCAAAACGTATTACTTTTATTAGTTTTTTCATGTTGTCCTTTTAGAGGATCTCAACAGCTACCGGGGTATATTTAGTTTGAATATATGATTATGTTATTTTTCTTGAATCAATAAATGGCATCGAATTTGATTTTGCAATATTTTGCAAATGAATGATCCTTCTGACGCTCAAGTTCACTTTCTTATTTGTACGAGATTAAGATGAGATAATGATGATGTATGTCATGTAATTTCACGTCGTTCATTTACTTTTGTGCTTTTCTCCTTAACGACGGAAAATTTGTTCATCAAATGGTATCTGCAAATCGCAAGAAATGATCTCCGCTTAGTTGTCAAGATACCTAATTATCAGAGAATCAAACCAAAGATAAATTCCAGTCTTCGTTGCAAACCTATTTTATTTCTTCGTAAGCAATTCAGATATAAACATCACATCCAAAAATTTTCAAATGAGAAATATTTGGTTGTTGGCCGCAAGGTGAATATGTATGATAAGAACTTGGTCGAATCGCGAATTAATGATCAAGACGATGTAGTATTGCATGTCCCCAACATGAAAAAGGAAAATTTGATCTAAGAATTAATGGTCTTGCAATTAATTGCAAACGCTTAATCAAATATTCTAAACCATTTGTGTATGAAAGTGTGTGCAGAATTTTCAACATCAATTCCAATGACATACAATAATCATTAAAAGATTTAGATGTAAATTCACCAACATTATCAAGTCTAACTTTTAATAGGAAATCAGGAAATTATATTAATCTAATGATTTGAGCAAGAATCTAGCAAACACAACACCACCTAGAAAGTAGAGACATGTGAACATCTAGTCATTTGATGCATCTATTGAACCAAGAAATAAACTTTTAAACGGTCCAATAACTTGGATGTATAGGGCTACATATCCCCTTGGATTCTTTCTAAAAACTTAGGAGATCCAAGACTTACTTTCATCGGAGATGGTAATTATTAATTTGCCTTTGAACCATGACGCGTAATGGACTTTCGCTTGGCAAAAGAATCTTCCGGTTCTTTAATTGATGTCCATGTGAATTTTTTTATAATACAACGATCATGATTGATCCAAGATGCCCAAATCGATCATGCCAAAGTTTAAAATCTTTGGATCGTAGAACTTAGTTCATTGTAAAATTTATCTATTGTTCTTATATTTGTGTCTGACACAAACCAAGAAAGAGAAGGTATTTTTCCAAAGACATGCTTCCTGCATGAATAATTGAAGTAATGCAAAGAAATTCAAAAACCTTCACTAGATGTTTCCCAATGTTGATGCATCTATTTTGATGAATATTCTTGGCTAAGCGATTTCTCAATCTCGGCTGAGATGTATAAAACATCATTTATTTGCCGTAATTTTATACTATTTGGTAAAGAATGATATTAGCTCTTGAGACCTTAATTAAATTAAATCAGACAGTATTGAAAACAACATTAGCCTTAGCTAATATTAAATTGCCATGGAAATATTTTTATTTTTAGAATTATGCATTGTTTGACTATCCACCAAACATCCATCTTCATTATTCACCAACAACAAATTACTTTGTCTCCCTAATCGTGTTTTGCGAACTTCTTATTGTACAAACTGCAGGGTGTGGCTTCATAGCAAATTTATTGAGCTAAATTTGTGAAGATTTGGATTTGAACTT
Organism: Citrus cavaleriei; assembly: GCA_030448925.1. Lineage (NCBI taxonomy): Eukaryota > Viridiplantae > Streptophyta > Magnoliopsida > Sapindales > Rutaceae > Citrus > Citrus cavaleriei. The sequence continues at coordinate 210,467 of JAUJEN010000161.1, forward strand.
TTGGTCCATCATCGATATTGATTCAATTTCAAACCACTTCTAGTGGTATAATATTCTATGTTGATTTCTTATATAATGGATCTATAGTCCTCGATTACGGTTCTTTTTAACAATTCATATTTTTTTTCTTTTAATAAAAGAAAACATATGTTAATTTATATTGGCACTCTTGATTTGCTACTACAGGAGCATATGTACCGTACAAAATCATGTCCTTTTTCTTTCAGAGTTTTTTCTCCACATAATTTCAAATAAGAGATTTAATTGAGCTTTTGAAATTGTCGTCAAGCTTATATATGAATTTTTAGCTCCTTCAGGGAGATGATCATAAAAGAAAATCATAATCTTTTACAATCCTTTAGGGATTGATTTCTTCCACAAAAATATTTTAGTACTATTCATGATCTTAAACATGTGAATATTAATTAGACTTTAGTAATTCAAGACAATAATAAAAAAATGTTCATCAAGAATTCAATAAAAACATAATAATCAATTTAAAGTTCAAGTACATATATATGCCACTTACAACTCATTCCTATATTTTAGCCGCATTATGTCAAACTATTATTTGAAAAATTATCTAATATAAAATAAGCATGTAAAAAGCTATCACTGAAAGTCTAAGAAATTGAAAACAAAATAATGAGCCAAACAGTCAAAGCAGTTGTTAAATCGAAAAACTAACAATTTTTTTTTTAAAATGACCTATTTATTACTCAAACACTTTTGATTGTCATATTTTTCCTTAATTTTTTAAAGAAAATTTATATGCTATTTATATATATTTGCTACTTAACTCCTTCCGGGAGATATGAGAAGAAAATTTGTATATAGTCCTACATGACATATACACGAACTTATAATATTTGTATGGGCCCTTGGAACATTTAAAATATACACTTATATAGTGAATCCTTTATAGAACAAAATATTGAGAATAACATCATAATTTCGAATAGTTTCGTGAACATATTTTGAAAGAAAATAACTTCATTGTGTATAGCAAAAGCATAAATCCTTCAAGGATGCATTTTTAGTTTCTTTTCATTATATATATTGTAGTATTCACACTTCAGATGATTTTTGTTTTAATTTCAAGAATGGAAAAATATATAATAGCAATTGAATATTATAATAAGAAGAATCAAACAATAGCAATACCAATTAATAGAACATTGAATAAATGTTACAATCCAATTCTAATAAGATATATGTAATCATTAATAAATGAAGTAAGGAACGACTTATAGATCCATTATTCTTAAATTATAGAAATAATGTAAGCAACATGTATATGATTTAGACAAATGAAGATAGTTTAATTCATACCTTCCTGGAGTAAGATCAAAGGAGATATTATCATATTACCTTTTGATAGTGGCTCTTGAGACTTGTGCTTGATAATGTGTTAGAAAAGCATACGCCCACACAAATAAAGTTACAACACAAGATAAATAATAAAACGAAAGATAACAATATATTATAAAGTGATTTCATTCATGTTCGATTAAAGACAAACAAAGAGGCAGGCTCCTCCTTTTATAGTTACGTAATCGCCACGAAATTAATGGAAACATTACGATCATAATTTCTTGTGAGATAGTGGGAGTTATAGAAGTCAAAAAGGTTGTATTGGGAGATAGTGGGAGGCCAAAGAGATATATGTTATGAACATTATTATTTATTTTAATAAATTCATAACAGAGATAAAATGTTCAAGAAAGGATTTATAGTTGAAGGGGTAATTTGTAAAAATAAGATATGGTTTAGATGTAATTATTGTGGGGAGTAATTGATGTTTAGGTTGGGATGAGACCATTTGAACCCACCAAACTACTCACTTAATTCATTTTTCTAAATAAACCCCACCTCTAAATTTTAAAATTTTTAGTTTACTCAATAAAACCGGCCTAAATACAATATACCTTACTAACCCAATTCATATAACAATTGTAGTTTTGCTAATTATATTAGGGTTTCATTATTCCTCCTCTCAATTGATTTGGAAGTATATTGTTTCCATGATCTCAAATATTTCAATCATATTAAAGTCGTTAATATCTTCAACACATTTGTAAATTGAAGCATCGATTCTTTTTCCTTTTTGTTAGGCGGATATTTTATTTTAGTATATTTGACGTTGAAGGGTTATCATTACTTGCTTTCCTTCGCCATTCCCTTGTACTTTATTTTCTATTAGTTATGGGTGAAATAGTTTGACTGATAGCTGCTCATTCTAGTTGTATTTCATTTTCCCCTCTTCGAAATTGAGAATTATGTGGTTTTCCATGGCCTTTTCGTTGTTGGTATTGTAAGATTATAAACATAATTGTTTCTAATGAATTTACATGTTTCATCTCCGGCACCACCTCTCAGATTCCTTAACATTTTAGATAACAGCATTGCATTCACTAGTGAAATGCGAACATATTAATTATCTTCAGTCACTTCTGTGATTTGTTATAAAATCAATATGAGTCATTTTATATATGTTTCTGAGATTAATCAAAATATAAAAAAATATCAATTTGAAAGGTTTGAAAAATATAATATTGAATATAGAAATGGATTCAAAGAGTAAGAGTTCTGTTTTTTAATAATATTTTAGGTGTCCCATATTGTAATTTGATTTAAGGAATGTTTTAGTCCATGAAAACAAAATTTTGAACAAAAAGAATTTTGTAAAAAAAGAGTTCATGTTATGCAAAAAATGTAAGTTTAATTGCAAAGACAAGATTTACAATTTTAATTACTGAATTTCTTTTATTAGGAAGAACCATGCTGATCGTTACGGGACATTGACGTGGAGTGGCGGCATCATTTATATAAACTGGAATGTCTTCATAACAAGGTAATCGAGGGACTTTCTAGCTAACCAAAGAAAATAATAAAGTAGATTAGGACAAAAAAAATTTTACATGGTTCTACGTAGGATCTACTTGGAAGCCAATGTCGAGGAAAATTTAATATCAATATTCTAAAACCCAAATTCTACGAAATTACATCTGATGTTCTGGTATAAATACATATGGTAGGGCTATTTGTTACAAATATTGGTTTTAAGATTCTCCTGAATAAAAACATGAGGAAGATGTACTGACAAACAGATAATACTTCAACTTGACTCTCATTGTTTCATTATTGCCAACCAAGCTTCTCTGTTTGGTTTCTGGGTCATTAATTTAGATAGGGCCTTCAAAGTTAAGTTATGATTTCTTTCGCAACATTATGGGTTTTTACTTATTTTGGGAGAAATGTACATTTGCTTAGGCTAACGGGCTGTTACATTGACGTAAAAAAGAAGAAAACTTATTTTCTTTTAACAATGATTAACCTGCTCATGATGGCAAATGTCATCATAATTCATTAAGACTTCTGATTTACAGTGATTGTTGCATTATGACACCTTGTTTAGATGTCCTTGTGACGAAATAAAATATTTGAGATACAGACTGAAAGTATATATCAAGGAATTGTATATTGAAAATATCTCATAAATTCTTTCTTCCTTATAACATAAGGATTCTCTTGCCTAAGTAAAGCATAAAATTTCCTTCAAAGCTGTGTGATTTTCATATTTAACAACAATCCGCTTTTAAGTATTTTGATGATGTTGTTAAATATTCGAATTGATTTTACGAGAGTTGCTTTCTGGAAACACCATAACTTTTTCTGGTTTGAGTCAATCATCCAAGTACTACATAGGGTTTAAAAATTAACCAAAAATCTCTGTGCTTCTTCTAGTTGTGGATATAATAGATAAAGTTTAACGATCAAATACATTTACATAAACATATTTGTTCTTTTTCATTTTAAAATATAGACTAACTAGTGGTGGCTCAGGTCTCCAGGTTATGGGAGGCGTTTACTCTGGCTTTCTGTTCTGACTTTCTTCCCTTACCTTCTTCCGAAAAGTGGGTGACTGGGTACACTTTAACCTGATCAAGTGAAAAAGCCTCTTTGAAGTCGCATGGGATCGGATATCCATTTTAGCACTTACTTTTACAGCAAACAGGACAAGCCGTTGCACATGGAATGCGAGGGTGATTTTCCTTGTTGACGTTGGTGATGTAACAAAAGACCAGGTCAAGAAAAGATCTATAACTTATGGGACAATCATAGGTTGACCAGTTAGTCTTCTATGTGATTCGATTTTTTTCTGATTGAAAATTTTTATAACCAGTTTCTCTTATACAGGATTTCTTCGGGGTAACCCCAGGCGGTAAGTGATTTAGGTTTGTTTTAAATATTTAACAAAGTAAGTTTTTTACTTAAGTTGAATGGATGAAAATTAATAAAAAATAATAAGAAAAATGCTTTTGAGAAATTTACATTTCTTATTCAATGAATAATGAAGTACAATATTATTCATTTCTTTATTGTTGTCATTATTCGTTCTAATATATTAAAAGCGTACATTAATTCGTTTCTGTTTTTAAAACAAATAGCTAATTAACTTATTGCTGTGAATGTGATTGTTTTATTATTTATTTTAAGTCAGCAATTTAATGTAGTGACTTCCTAATTTATTCTTTGTTATTTAATTAAGACTTATTTAAAATAGTCTATTACTATTATTATGGAAAGAAACACCTATAATTTTTCAGAGGTTAGAAAATGGTCAATCGCTTTAATTTCAATAGAATACTAAGACCTCCATGATTTAAATATCTTTAATACTTTCAACCCCAAAAACATAGATTAGTTTAATTGGTGTTGGTTTTATAGAATTCCAAAAAGAAGTGTAGTTCAAAATTATTTGCAGATTAGTATGATCATTTATTAATATATAAGATCATTTGAAATTGTCGTATATAATAGATAATTAAAATAATCGTGAGTCTGCTAAAGGCTAAAACCAAAAGATCCGTCACACTTAGTCATATGATCATCGTTGAGGAAATAATCCTATCTTGTAAGCTAGGTTTTCATGTTCTATCTATCTCTAAGTATGAAAATTGAGGGTTTAACCCTTTGGAAGTAATAATGTTTGAAAATAATCTCAGGTCCTCAAAACTTCATGATTTGTTGGTTGTATCCTATTTTGCTCAACTTAATAAGATCTTATGACGTATATAATTGTGAAATATATATTTTCTTTCTTTTAGTAGTATAAAACAGTCTATTATTCCTTAGATTTTTTTGTTTGTTAGTACTGATTATTATAGGATTGGCTGGAAACTTTCCCAATTTCGTCAGAACTCTTGTCCTTCTTCTTCTTACATTTCTTTCTTTTCGTTGGCGCATTTAAAATATTCTAGACTAATTTCTTTATTCTCCTTCTTTAATCTCGTTTGGACCATTACAAATCCTTGGTTATGTGGAAAATAAAATTTGAATTTTCCTACTAACAAAAAAGAAAAATTAGAAAAGAGAAAATATAAAACTAAATCGGTTTCACTATAAAGAAGTAGATCAATCAGTCAAATTCTTGCTATATATAAAATTTAATATCTTCATGAATCGGTTCCAACAGATTTAAATAAAAAAATTAATTATATTCTATATGATTTTTTATTTCTTTATATCCTATTGTTGAAATTTTTGAGCTTGAATAGAGTTATTGAATTTTTAAAAAAAAAAGTGAGAAAGAGAGAGAGAGAAACAAAAGGCAAAGATGTTTGAAGAAAGTGAGATTAAAAAAAAAAATCAGTTAATAAAGCAGCATTCAAGTTGTAAAAATGAAAAAAATCATGGTGATAGCTACGGTTTGTCTTTGAATATGGCAGTTCAAGTAAATAGTTTTCTTTTAAAAATTATTTTGGAGATTAATCATAGGCCGTTAGGGTTTTTTTTTGATGGGCGGTCACTAAAAGAACTAAAAAGACAACGGAGATGAGAGACCCTGTGAGTCGTAAGTAAGAGGACTAACACGAAGGAGAATGCAGTGCGATAAGCCCAGAGGGGATGAAAAGCGAGGTTAGCCGCTCAATACTTGTTGATTGGCTTAACATGGATCATCGAGATGGAACTTGCCAATCCAAAGTGAGTAATCATATGCATTTGGATCAGGAGCATTTTCTGTTAGACGTCACTGAAGGTCTAGCCATTATTGTGTAACAAATCCATTCGACTTTGCAATTTTACGAATACCGGGGTACCTTAAATTAAAGCCCGATACAAACCCGAAAGTTCGCGATACTTGAGCGAGGCAGTCGTATCCCAAATCCGGATTGTGTGCCTAGATGATCGAGAATCAGGCCACTTAATTAGAAGTTCATGAAACACATGACACCATGTGTTGAAATTACATGAAGACCACAGAATACCAAGAAATCACTTGTGAGCCCTAATATTTCTTTTGTGATCAGCAGGTGATTATGGCTTGTAAATCTCCTAAAACAGTCACGGACATCCTGTAAGCCAGGCTCCATTATCATTGGTTTAAAGATAAATTGGTTCTCCCAAAACCAAATCCGCCGTAAAAGTAACCAACTGATTTGACACGTTCCCGCTCGCATCATCGATCAAATTCAGGCAAATGATGGTTAGTCGAGGTTAAACAGTATTGTCTTTTACTTATAGGAATATGTGAGCCACTGGCCTTAGCAGGGACAATCCACGAAGAGCATGAATATATATGCTACTACGGTAGCAATGATCCTGGCACGGGAAGAGATGGGTAAATCTTAGCGCGACCCATTTCGACCTTTGTCTTGGTGGCAGTGAAGCATTGCCACGGGAAAATTCGCGTACTCGGACTTCAGGTTCTAGACCCGACCGCCAAACTCCATTTTTCCAGCGGTGGGTTTGTGATCGGAGAGCCGAATAAGCAGGAAGATTCGCGTACTCTGAGGCTGCTTTCGATTTCTAGACCGACCACGGATCCGATATTACGGCCCGGTTGGATTGTATTCGGAAGCCGAATCATGTTTCGTGGTAAATTGACCATGCTTAAGATTAGCTTGAAATTAACGTCATGCCTTAGCATTGATGGGGGATGGAGGCGGTATTTTGAAATTAATGGTTTGGAAGGTATTGCCAGCGGGATGACGCTGATCCGTTGACAAAGTATTTTGAAGAAAGTGAGTTAAAAAAATCAGTTAATAAGCCCAGCGTTCAAGTTGTAAAATGAAAAAATATGACTGGTATGGGTTTATCTTTGAATAAGCGTTCAGAGTAAATCAGTTCTCTTTTAAAAATTGTTTTGGAGTTGTCGTGGTAGTTAAGGGTTTTTGATGAGCGGAATTCTCCCAAGAGCTAAGAATTAGCGGAGGGGATAGAGATACCTTGGTCATGAAGTAGAAGGGACACAACACCGAAAGGAGGGTAAAGATCTGCAATAAATGAAGGGATAAACGAGGATTGTATTATAATGCGCTGAAATTTAATTTTCTTTGTAGATATCTGAGATGGAGACTTGCCAATCAAAAGTAAGGTAATCCTTGTAAGCCCAGGTCAGGGCATATTCATTAGACATCAAGGTCTAACCTGGTATGTAACTCTGCATTTGTCAGTTTGAAACTTCCCGATTTTTCGGATGCGAATTTAAGCAAGTTAAAAAGCCCACGATACGACTGATTAGCGACAATAACGGGCGAGGCGATGTCATCCCGAATCAGGTTTAGCCAATGCTAGGTAATGATCCGAATCGAATACACTGCGATGAAAGTTCCATAAACTTTATGGGCACCACATAGTGTTCCAAAAGAACACACCGGGTACTGCGGAGAATGCAAAATCCACTTGTGAGCCCTAATGTTCTTTGTAATCAGGTGATTATAGGCTTGTGAATCTCCCTACATCGGTCGGACATCCTGTAAGCCAAAGCTCCATTGTATTTAGTTAAAGATAAATTGGTTCTCGAAACCGTCCATGTAAAACAATAACACCCAATTTGACATTCCCACACTATCATGTTCAAATTCGAGCGAGCCAATGGTTAAATCGAGAGTTGAAGCAATGAAGTATCTTTACTTATAGGAATAATATTGAGCCCGGCCTTAACGAAGGACAATCGAAACGTGACAACATCTTCCTGACCCATGGTCTAGCGAGAAGAGATGGGTAAATCTGCTGATAGCTTCGACACTTTGTCTTGACCCAAGTAAACGTCGCACGGGAAAATTAAGCATTTTCGAACCGATTCTGAACCAATAGCAAACTCATTTTTAATGGTTTGGATTGTGATGGAGAGAGCGAATAAGCGAGGAGAAAATTAGCGTACTCGAAGCGCTTTCGATTCTGAATAATACGGGACTCCCTTTGGCGGTGGTTGTGATGGAAGAGCCAAATAAGCGAGTAAACTAGTAAATTGACCATGCTTGAATTAGCGAAAAAATATAAACGTCCGTGCCGCTTAGCATGTGATGGGATGGGCGGCCCTGAGTCGTGGTTTGGAAGATATTGCTCCAAAGCGGGATGACACGAAATCCCATTGACAAAAGATGTTTTGAAGAAAGTGATTAAAAAAAAATCGATTAATAAAGCAGCGTTCAGGTTGGCAAAAATGAAAAAAATCGTGAAACATTAACTGCGGTTTGTCTTTGAATAAAAGCGCGTTCGATAAATAATTTCTTTTTAAAAAATTGTTTTAGGTTAATCGCTTAAGTAGATTAAAGTTTTTTTTGATGGTAGGTCTCTAAAAAAATAAGAACAACGAGGGGATAGAGAGACCTGTGGTCATGAAGTAGAGGACTATTAACTACCCGAAGGAGGGGTGAGTACTAATAAGCCCGAAGAGGATAGAAAAAGCGAGTTACATGCATTAATCTGCCAATGATTAGCTTCTTTGTGAATATCTGAGATGGAGACGCAATCCAAGTAAGAGTAATCCTTGTCGCTTGGGTCAGGAGCATCATTGAACATCTGAAGAATTCAACCACCAATAATATGGCTGCCTTTGAGGCTATCGCGTTCAACTTTCGATTTTGGATGCCGAATTCCAAGCAAGTTAAAGCCAGTACAAATAACCCCCAATTACTTGACAATATGAGGCGGGGCAATCACTCATCCCAAACTGCTAGCTAATGCCCCAGATGATCCCTAATCGTGCCACCATAAAGAGAAGTCTACGAAACCCAAGCAAGGCACCATCCGTAGCCCAGTGCACACCAGGTCACACCTGGAGAATGCCAAGAAATCCACTCTAGAGCCCCATACCAGATCAACGCAAGATTATATGTTTTGCGACCCCTCACCGAAAAGTGACATCCACCAACAAAGCCAAAGGTCTATTATCATTTCTATAAAGATAAATCGATTTCTCCAAAACCAACCGCCATAAAGCAACCCAGCAAAAATCGCCCACCTGACAATTCTACCCTACTATCATCAATCAAATTCGAACGGCCAACGTTGTTTCTAGAGTCAAAACAATCATGTCTTTACTTTCTTATAGAATAATATCGAAATAAAACCGCTAACCAAAGGACAATCAATAAGAGGCACGACAATATCTTTCACACGTACTCTAACTGGCCACAACGGTAAATAGACAGTAAATGTCACCACCAACTCAAATTTTTGTCTTCAACCCACCGTGAAACGCCTCGCCACGAAAATTCGTGCGCTCAGGCCTTCCACCTCTAAACAACCGCCAAACCCATTTTCGCTAAATTGGATCAGATTCAGTAGCCAACAAGGTGAAAATTCGTGACGCCTCGGTGGCCTTCCAATTCTGCATCAACCACCGACCATCTTTCAAGAAATTGATCGCGATCGTAGAGAGCCAATAAAGCAGAGCTCGTAGTAAATTGGACCATGCGCCTTCACTCAAATTTCAAAATGCCCTGTTCTTCAGATGTGACGTGGGACGAGGGCGCCTATTTAAAGTCATCGTTTGGAAGATATTGCTCCATGGGACGACCTGCAAATCCCAATGACATCGGTGATACGCGCAATCGATATCCATGGAATAGTGTTTATTTTAAATGCATAATTAAAGGAGCATTATTAGTAGCGAATCACGAAATGCTCATTTCATCACCCCCAAACTTAGCCTACCATGAAACCTCCTCGAAACATGCGAACTTCCCTGGTGAGAGCGTAGATGAAAGCACACAGAAGCGGGTTATGGGGATCGGCTTCGATGTTAGTATTAGGGACACGGACTTTATGTTATTTATTGGGAGAAGAAGTTATACCCAGATGATTTCGTATATAAAGCTTGGAATTCATCATAATCGAGGATTTTAAAGCCAAGGCCTTAGCTTTGAAACTTACTACATTCATGTAACCATGTAGAGCTACTGTGAGAGATGAACCACTCTGAAATAAACCTCATAAACCCTGTCAGTCCTACATGGGCCTTGGAAGAAGCGATCATGTATAAATAGAATAGCGGGCTTGGTGAGCTAAAAGGTAATCGACTAACCGAGGGACAAGTAGGGAAGCTATTCAAGCCCAAAGCAGTCGACTTCTACGCATCCAAACGATCTCTTCAAACTTATCTTTGAAGAGACTCTTGGTGATGTAGAGAACCCAAAGATATTCATAAAGATTAGATATAGCAAGAAGCGAAGGGCAAAGTGCAGAATGCTCTAATAGAAACCCATATTCTTGGAAAAATATAGCAAATTTTTATTTGTGTTATTTTTTAACATCAAGCGACCACAGTAAATGCTACGGTAGGAAATAACAACATTGACGGTGCTAAAACTTAAAAGAAGGTCATGTTGAAAAAGATGGGATAAAGGTGTACCCGTTCTTGAGATAACCGCGATGGACTACTTTCGACATTAATAACTTATGAATCCCATGACTAGGCGTTGATACGAGAGAACAAAGAGATAGGGAGATGAGACAGCCTGGCGAATTCCTCTCGAGGAATAATAATAAATGTTAATAATGATAATAATAATAAAAATAATATTATGATAATTAATAATAACTAAAATAATCAAGTTTATAAAATATAATAATAATAATAATAAATGTTAATATTATTAATATTAGTAAAAATAATAGCAGGTAATTAATAATAACTAAAATAATAAAGTTAATAAAAGTTAATAAATTTAATAATAATATTATTATTGAATTTGATATGAAACGAAGCTTTTGACTAGTTTTGCAAAAGAGCACAGAAGAAGCAAAATAAATACTAAGTTTTTAATAATTCGATTTTGATGTAACGGGAGAGAAACATCATGTTTGGCATATGGAATTAGTTTCTGTCTGATCGATTGTTTTCCTATTGTATTTAGGTTGTATTCTGAAATGATTGTTGAATAATCTTTTTGGAATTTATCTCGTCATTTGGTTTTATGGATTTTACATAAGGTGAGGCTTTGATCTCTATGGAGACACACCGTGGTTAATGTCGAACTCCTAAGAGGAATTGGATGTTTAGGTCTATGGTTCTATACTTTCCTCGAGGAGAGGTTCCGTTCGAGGTTTTCTTTACAATAGTAATGGGTTGATTCTTTGAAAGGATAAATTTTTATTCTCTGACTGTCGTCTGAGCCAATTAAAAATAATAAATGGAAACGTGTGGAACTGGAATTCGCTAATAAATTTTATTTGGATTCTTTTACGTGATTTAGAAATTTTGAAAAAGCCAAAAGTCTTTTTAACTGTAGTGTAAGATAAATCATTATGGAAAAGTTTTATTGATTCAAAATCTTTTTAATGGCCAATTACATTTACTGTGACGGTAGAAAATGTAGGAGATTGGAGGAGAAGGTTAAGCTACAAATCGCGTCTTTGATACGTATTGACTGTAAGTATGAATTGGTGTGGTTTCTTGGTGGTATAATCAGCAAGAATGTATAAGAAAGAACTAGGTATGTCCAAGTGAAAACTGGAACGGCTTTGGAAAGGAAAATTTATTATGAATGATTTTTGAAAATTTCCTTTCGATGGGGGATCTTGAGAGCCAGAATCCTTGTCGGAAGGAAATCTAGTGAAGTAGATCTTAAATGATAATTTGACTTTTCTGTCGAGAATACTAAGTCACATTTGCTGACTATGTATTGAAGCCTGATTGTTTAGAATCCTTTGGGCTTGATGGCTCCTTGAAAATCATTCGTCGGAAGATTAACTTGTCTTTTCGTGGATTGGTTTTGGAATAGCAATTGTTGGCTTTAGAGCAGTCAGTGCGTAAGAATAGTCTCTTCTCTTTTGGCTGGAAGCATATTTGTTAACGTCTTTGACCTTGAAATCGTGGCTTTGTAAAGTTTTAAGATTAAAGTGCGGTGACAGCCCATCATATGATAATTATGGAGTGCGGTTGGCAGATCATACTTTCAGTATGTTTTTGTCTTTTTTAAAGCTGTATGTTAATTAACGGTCAAATGATATAGGTCACTTTCTGAAGACTTCGATTACATAACAGTAAAGAATCATGAAAGAGATGAATCTCACATCTCTCTTAAAATAAGCAAGAAATAGAGGTATTAAGTCCTTGTGAGTCGAGGTTTTATTATGAGCTTGTATTAAATGGGTGAACATAATTAAAAATTTTATCTTTTAATTTCTTTAAGGAATGTTTAAATAAGTGAATAGTTTCAAATGGCTTTGAAAGGGTTATGTCACGTTCTTCGGTTTTATCCATAATCATTCTTTAAAAATCAAACTTTTTGTTTTGTAAATCATTTCTTTAGAAATATTTGGTGATTCAATTATAAATTGCTTTATTAAAGTCTTGATTATAGGTACTTACGAATTAACAACGTGCTGATCTTTGAGTGGCGCTTGGGAAGAAAATTTGGAAAATGATGATATTCTCTGAAGAATAGAATCCATAGTCAAAACCACATGTTTCTAGTTTTAGTCTTGTCGGTGTAGCTTTCGATCCAAAGGCTAAGTGGTTTCACCTTATGACAAATGGGTTTTTGACAAAAGCTACTGAGAGCGCAGTAAGAAACACTTTCATACCTTCGCCAATTTCAATTAACTTTGAGTCTTAAAACCACAAAGTCTATTATGTTATTTATCCTCCACAGTGGCTACGTGCAATTGTAAAAATCGTAGTACAATATGTTTCTACTTTCGTTGGAATAGATATAGGAAATTAATCTCACAGTAAAAAATTCTTTGTTATGCGTAAGTATCTAAATTTCCAAAAGTGATTTGTTAAATAAAAAATTTTACTTGAATGATTCTTAATTGCAAGCATGTTTTAGAAAAAGATGTAGCGAATTAGTATTACGATTGTATGGAGGAGAAGAAGGGTACAACTAAGGACAAAGATGGGGTCTAACTGCTTGAAGATAGTAATAGTTTTTTATAGCAGGATTCTGATATAGAAAATCAGCCTGCAATGCATGCTTTTGAAAATAAAAGACAAAATTTAAATGTAAACTAAAGCTTTGAATTTAATGTAAACTAAATGTAAACTATCCTCTGCGTGAAGAGCCCAGGATCCTGCGTAGCTAGTTAATATGCTACTCTAATCTAATCAAGCCAGAGATCAATCTGAAGTATTGTTTGTGAGCCCCTTGTTTGTGGTATAGCCAATTTGGAAGCTGAGACATGCGAGGATATTGATGCATTTCTAAGTGGATGATGTAATCGGCGGAGACTGAGTTACGCATTGATGCAGTAACATGCAATACCGATTTGATTACAAAAGATTTTACACTACAAAACCATTGAGACCAACTAAAATAGAATTAAACTTCTTAAATACAATAAACGGATAGCCTGATGATGCGATTTAGTAAGATTGGTGTCTTTAAACAAAACGATATATTTAACCCTCTTATGATATAGAGAGTCTTGAAGATGAACATGTCACTGAAACCCGACAAAGTTCATTGAAATTAGATACACACATTGTCAGTCTCCTTTGACTTAGCCATAAATATAATAGACCTAGTACTCTGACCAATCTGCGGTTTAATGCATAAACCATCTATGAGTGGAACATTAACGGTATGTACGAATATAACATACCTAGGATTGTTACGTTAGATGACCCACATTATTAACATAAAACTAAATCAGGAAGCCCCGTAATGGCGTTCACGGAAATTACCATTCTTTTGGGTTTCTGAGGTCAACTAAAGTTGGTGGGATCATCTTATACTAACTTGATGACGATTAGATATTCTTAATGCTATCTGAGACGGATGAGTATGGGCCCCGTCTTGGGCAATTAATATTGGGGATGTTATTCTGTTCACTGATTCTTTACCGTTCCATACGTTTTATGGTGGTAGCCTGCAGCCCGAAATAAAAAAACGAGTTACTACACAACTGAGATGTGGAAGCCAAGTGAATTCCGAAAACTATAATAGCTTCTTTCTGGACTTCTTGCTTTTGGGATGATCTGAAATATTATAACGGAAGGAAAAAAATTCGGCGAGGTTCTAAGCCTGCTGGAAAGGTTAGGAATTGCATTAAAACCCTTTATAACTAGCGAAAAGTATCTATGATGAGCTCACTAAATTGAACTTAACTTGATTTCATCGATAAAGAAGGTTTAAGATTTGCTCGAGGCTTGAAATTCTGACTTATTAAAATGAACTTAGAAATCTAAGCGAGAATTAGCCCGGTTTAAACCAGTCGATGCAAACCATAGAAACTTACCTCACAAAAATTGTAATGGTAAGTGTTCTTTGAAAACCTTACAAAAAAAATTGATCAAAAGCGCCATAGTACTTCGAGATTTTAGAGGGGAATTACCATTAGAAAACTCAAAGCCTTATAGAAGCTACGTTTCTACAGAAAAAGATTTAGACCAATCAAAACCACCCAATTACAAAAGCCCGCATTATTCTGAATAATGGAAGAAAGGTCATCTTGTAAAATTTTGCGGGATGAACAAAAAACTCATGAAGCTTGGCCTTGGCGATGAATATATACAAGTTGCCCTCTTTTACTTGCTTGAAATCTTGATTGAGTCTTCCGTATTGGAGATAGTGATGAACCTCTTCGGTTGATGGTCGTGAATTACGACTACATTTAACAATAAATGATTGACATGGAGTGCCATTTAAAAGAAAAAGTAAAATTAAATTGGCCAAAAGGCAAAAGCTTTCGGCCCGTTAATCAAACGCATTAAGCCTACATCTCTACCAAAAGAATGTCTTTGATAAACTTAAACCAAAGTTAATACAGCGAAACAAAATGATAATTAAAAAATACTTATTCGCTGAAATTACGGATAACGAAATGAAAACATTTCATGCGTCCAAGATCTTAGAAATAAATCAAAGACATCAAACTGAGATAAAGAGTTGAAAGAAAAACAAAGCATGATTCGGATACTGTCAAACTCCTAACATGAGAACCGGCTGCAAATAAATTACGATAAGAACCTAAAATCTGATAATGAAGAACAAAATCTTGACAACATTGAATCTATACCTAATGATTTTCTGTTTGTTTTAAAGCAAATCACCACGAGAAAGTATTTAATTAAAATTACCTTAATTTTTTCTAAAGATTTTGAAATTGACACCATTGCCATTTTTTACACTAGTGCTGATCTAAATTGCATTAAAGAAGATATTGTCCCCAGAAGGTTTCATGAGAAAACTAAAGAAAGACTTTCTGCCGCTAATAATTCAAAACTTAATGTCAAATCTAAAGTTGACGCCTCTATTCATAACAATGGTTTTGAATTTAGAACTTCTTTTATTCTTACAAATGACATACAACATACTGTCATTTTAGGAACCCCTTTTATAAATCTTATCACTCCTTATACTGTCAACTATGATAGTATATCTTTTAAAGCAAAAACCAAAAAACTTATTTTTCCTTTTATTGAAAAACCTAAAACCAGAAATTTGAATATTGTTAAAGCTTGTTCTGTTTACCAGAACCAAATCAATACCCTTCTCAAATCTAAACAAAATGACTTAGTTTGTTTAAAAAGAGATTTGAGTCTACAAAGAATTGAAAACCAATTACAAAATGAATTTGTAAAACGAAAGATCTCTGATTTTAAGAACCTCATTGAAAAAGAAATATGTGCTGATCTACCATCTGCTTTTTGGAACCGAAAACAACATTTGGTTGATTTGCCTTATGAAAATTCTTTTGATGAAAAGCAAATACCTACCAAAGCCCGTCCAATCCAAATGAACACGGAATTAGAACAACACGCAGTGATGAAATAAAAGACTTAGAATCTAGTGTCCCATAGTCGAAGTTCAAAATTCTCGATCTTAAAGTTACTTTCTATGTCACAAAAATTTGAGATAGAAAGAGAGGAATAATTCTTATTCATTACAAATTACAAAAACCCCTTAATAAAGATTAAAATGGATTAGGGTATCTATACCTAATAAAAAGGATTTGTCTTTGAAAACTACGCTTCTGCTCTCATTTTTTAGAAATTTCACATGAACTGGGATTTCTTAACAATCTAAATTCACCCCTAAGATCACATATAAATGTTTCACTCTGCTCCTTTTGGATGTGATGATAATCATATGCTATCTTGCTTAGTATCGCACTTCGTAATCAGAGAATTTGTCGGATATCTATAATCTTTTCTCTCACTTTGCATTGGCATCATCGAAGGACGCTAAGGATTTTTCTTTACAACAACACCAACATTTCAAACATTCTAAAGAATTTTTCCTTGCCACTCAGACTTTTTTCTCTGGCCAGTACGCCCCATAAAACGCGGAACGGTAACTCGTTAAATATCCCTATAGGTCATTTAGTTCGTCAGCATTTGGGCCCATAATTACTCATCTCGATAAAGACAATAGTCTAATCGTCATTGCTTAGTGCAGCATCGCATCCACCAACCTTGAAAGCACCAGGAACTCCAAAGCATCCAGAATTTCCGCAATGGCTTTGTCAAGTTCCTCATCGGGTTTTATACAAAGATTAGTCACACGGTCATCTCACAACAATCCTAGATGTTATATTCAAACATACGCTAATGTTCCACTCATCGACAGACAATGACAAACTTGGATTGGTTTTAGCAATCAGGGTTCATTATCTATGGCTAAGTCGTGTGGAGACTTGAGATGAGGTAAGTATTAATTCCCAACGAACTTTGTCATTTCGCAGGACAAGCTCATTCAAGGCTTCTATATCGTAAGAGGCTATGCATATACTGTCTTGTTCAGACACCAATCTTACTAGACCTGCATTACTGTGGTTATCTCGTTTTACTAGCGAAGAATGGTTTATTCATCTAGTCGGGTCTCTAATGGCTTTGAAAAATCCGATTTCCTCGACTCAACGTTTTCTTTTCGACTAGCCAAACCTGTGGAAAGCGCCTGAAAGGAAGCTCTTGTTTTTGTCGATCCACCACGAATAAGTGAGAAATAAATGAAGTGGTTTTGACATCCGGGAATTGGTTTTCTAATCTAGTCAACTGCTTTTCCCATTACTAGTTAGCATAATGTAAAATGATTCTGAACAATGTACGCCAAATTCTATCTCTTCACACTTTGCCCATGAGGATTTATATGAGTTTTGATCTTCTATGTGAGATACACCATTGTTAATGCAACAAACCCCAAGTCATGGACGTTAGAATTCTATAGTTCATCACCACGTTATGCCCATTCCGTGATTTTCTTTTCGGTTAGTAAATGTGGATTTCATTCTTCGAAGATAAGAAATTTTGAGTCTACATACATCTCAAACCAATCAAAAATAATAAATGAACTTCATAAGTTTACAAATTACAATAAATTTTGATTTCTTTTTCTCAGATTTAAGAAATTCTCAAAACCAAAGTCTTTTTCTTTATTAGTTACCGGAATAAAATTGCTTGCCATGAAGAGTTTTATTCAATTCAAAAATCTTTTTAATTATCGCTTAATGCCATATTTTTCTCACAATCAAATGTGAGAAGTCGATATAGTCTCTTCACCCCGCTTCACTGGATGCTGGACTCAGTGATTGAAGCGGAACAAAGCGTATAGTCAATGTAACGATAAAGAATTATGGTCTGCCTGAAACTCAGTCGACTGAAAACAGATTTATTATACAATTTTGAAAATTTCTTCAATGAGGGATACTAGAGACAAGAATCAGTCAGAAAATCTAACAAAGGAGAGATCTTCTAAATGATAATTCATTCCTTTACCATCGTATTTTAAATCACATTTCAGAACTTTGTATTAGCCCGTTGTTTTCGGGAATCAATCGATAAAGGTTCTCAAGAATCCATTCGTCTGAAGATTAACATCCAACGGATCGCTTGAATAACGCCAGTTATTTTCAGACAGATTGGTTCGTAGCAGGTAGTCTCTTCTTTCGACCGAACTTACGCTATGATTGTAAACTGCGTTTGCAAGAGATTTTAAGATTATACATCGATCAAATTCCTTCTATCATATGATAATTATGGGTCTTGATTCAGAAGATCACGCTTAAAGATGTTTTTTGTCTTTATGAAACCGCATGCTCGGGTAATACCAAATGATATAGTCTCTTATAAAAGACTCCGGCCTCGAAAGAACTTAAGGAAGAATCGAAAGAATGAATTTTATCCTTAAAATAGCAGCATGGTGCATTAAGTCCTTCCTTAGTCAAGTATGGTTTTATCTGACTTATTAGCCGACGCGAATATAACAAAATTTTTTTATCTTTAATTTCTTTACGAACGTTTCTTAAATATGGAATAGTTTCCAGCCTACTTTTGCGCGTTAAGGTCACGCTTCGCTTTATCACATAATTGTCTTCTTTAAAATCGTTTTTTGTTTTGTAAATCATTTCGTAAATACTTGCAGTTCCCAATTATCAATTGCTTATTAAAGTCTTCTAATTACAAATTCTTCCACTAACAATATTCTTCATCTTAGTCTTCCTAAGAACTGAAAGGACAGATGTTCCCAAGGTATAAGAGAACCATGGTCAAACCCTATGTTCTAGTTTCTTATCTTGTTGGTATGGCTACAATCCATATGGCTAAGAATTGGTTTTTACTCGCCCTTCAACCAAAACGGACTTCATTGCTCAAAAACTACCAAGGCACCTGTAGTGTAAACACTGCCACATAAACAATTTTAAATTAAAACAGTCTAAACACAAAAGTTTCATTCTATATTACACTATCCTCCTTGGCTCACACGCTTCAAATTATTTTATAGAATGCAAGGATGAAAAGAACAAGATGGAATATCTTAATGTAACTTTATTATTAAATTTTATTAACTTTTATTATTTTAGTTATTATTAATTATTGTTAATAATATTTTTAATATCATTAACAACAACAATAATAATGATAATATTGTTAATGATAAATTAATTATTTTGTTAATTATTACTACGTATTTTGAGAATTGGCCTCATTCTATTATTTTGCCAAGAAATACATCAATCTTATTCCAAACACATTCCCATTCCTATATTTTTATTTTTTTCAAGAAATACTAAATCATACCATTCACCCCATTCCCATTCCAAGAATGATCATTAGATTCATGACGTACTCCAGAGAGGGTCAGTAATTGAACCCACTGAACAAATTGTAATTGTCAGTTTGATTCAGCTTATAATGAGAAATGATTGAATTGATTTTTGTAAACCTAATAAATACGTCTTATTTTTATTCAGTCTCATTGAATTTGAAACCAGTACCGAAAGAACGATTGACATTGGAGCCGGTTTTGATGGATATGCATTTAATAAATTAAGGTAACCACATAGATATCTATAATAAAACGAAGAATATTAAAGCTTCAGTACATTAAAGCTAGTCTATATATGAATAAATCGTTATTACATTATTTATATTATTTAGGGTTATTTCAGTTTGGGAAATACTCGGGCAAATATACAAGCCAAACAGAGAGGTTAATGGATTCGTTCACACTGTTCCAACAACTGATACTTAAAGAAATAATGTACCAATTAGTTGGTTTTAAATGCTGAAATTATGGGTGCTATAGTACAAGTGATTGAGTTTATGCTTCCAAAGGATTGAATGTGACTCGCAGTTGGTTTGTGCATTTACAAATCTCATTTGATCCCCTGTTTTGCGTAACCGTTGGCTCATCAATGTTATTGGTTCAATAATAAATTTTTATCTAATGCGTAATAAATCAATTATTTAGTTTTAGGCGAAAATTTTAACTTTGAGAAAATTCAAGAGGGGAATATGTTGAGTGTAGTGAGCTTGTTTTGAAAAATAAATTTGAAGTGAGATGCAAAATTTTATTTAAAAATAATGAGATCCACAATAAATCTACAGCTCTGTTAAATGACAGTACCACAGATAGACTCTACTAAAATGTTCCCCCATGCTTTCTGGCGAAATAGTTAAATGCATAATACAACTGCCTGTCTCATATGCATTTCTCTCCTTTATTTGGTGAGAGAATGCTTTATCAGCAAACCTGTAGTTTTTACTTTCTAGGCATGCAAATGGTTTTCGACAAACTGTTTTGCTTTATTTTTTGTGTTGTAATCTCCGTAATTTATTTGCCTAGGATTTTAGGTATTCTGATTCTTACAAATTTGTATTCATGCATTCAGAGATAGTACAAGAATTAGGTAAGTGAAACACACTTGGGTGACGTGAAGTGAAATCAAAAGGAACATTTTAGACCCAATCAGCTAATACCTCATTAGCCATCAAAGGTTATCCCATAAAAAAAGAACCACGTATACCTTTGAGCTTTATGTGCTCTTTGAAGGCCCATTTTATTGGAGGATATTTTGTTTCAACTACTGCAGCAAGGTTCAGGGTGTGTTGAATTTGCAGTTTGATGATAGTATATGCAAGGACCATTTCCAAATATGCTGAGCGTTGCTGTCTTTGCTTTTTTCAAATATGGTAAGAACGGGAAACAGTGAACTAATGATATTCTATATTTTATTATTCTTTAACGTTTTTGTATAGAAGATTACCAGTTGATAATTTGAGGTTAAAAGAGGGTTATAAATTACATCAAACTTCAAAATAGCACAGCATTTTGTAGATTAATCAAGTTAGCTAAAGCAGAGCTCATCATGAAATTCATTCTACGTTTATAAACCAAATTGCATTCTATGTGATGTGGGTCCATGAATGAGATTGAGAATTAATGAATCTAATAAGCTAAGGTGATTTTTGATTTTGATATTTGTTTGCTTAATGCTTAGATCATTACTGACCCACTAATCAGTCAGCCTGACAATTTCTCAAAAAAAGATAAAATATGAGTTGAGACAGCCAGAAACCACAAAATAAAGAAAATGAATGGAAAAGAATAGGCTAATTAATGTGGAAAATACAATGAAGAGAGATAGCTATTAAGAATTTCAGATGGACATGTGATCCTATAAAGCAAAGTTTAATTTAAATGATGGTTTCATTGTCTCTTAAATTAATAAAAAGTTTCAAGAGAGAATTGAATTATTATAAATTTACAGTCAGATTGAAGCATGTCACGCCTTTAGCCTGATAGGAATTGTATAGTCCAATCAAGCTGATAATAATTTGTGCACTGAATACTGAATTGATTATAGCCAACTTAACAAATAAATGTGTTTATTTAGA
This sequence comes from Citrus cavaleriei, assembly GCA_030448925.1. Taxonomy (NCBI): domain Eukaryota; kingdom Viridiplantae; phylum Streptophyta; class Magnoliopsida; order Sapindales; family Rutaceae; genus Citrus; species Citrus cavaleriei. The sequence goes on from JAUJEN010000161.1 coordinate 231,825, forward strand.
AATGAGGCATTTTTACATTAAATTTAAAATAATTGGAAATGGAATTTCAAAAGAATTTTTACAAATTGACAAATTAACTTTTAGAATTTTAGTACTCAAAAAAAAAGTTAAAGCCAAAAATTTTTATTACTTCAGTTTCAAGCGTAGAATTTTGAAATTAATGGGAAAGAAACGACAACACCAATTTTCTGAACTTCGATTACATTAATATTAGTGCTTATTCAAAATAATTTTCCCAAAATAGAAAATATGCTTTCCTTTTCCTCCTTAATTAATTTGTCCCATTATGGGACCGAATCTACTACTTTGAAAGAGCCATTGAGTTAATAGTACAATAAATAAGATGGAAAATTTCAGTATTGTATAACAAGATGGAAAATTTTACATTGAAATCGTTAAATTTATATAAATCTTATTTTGGCTATTTAAATGCTAGAGATTAACCCAAAGCTTTATAAATCCAAAGCCTTTTCTAGTTTCAGCCTCAGTAGCTCAAATTCATGACAAATGTCAATACAAACACAATTTAAAGTAAATGATTCCTTAAGGTTTTGATTTTGTTCATTGAGTTAGTTAACTAGCTTTGCAGTGGAATGTTTTTAAGCAAATATAATTAAGATTTGATATTTTAAATGTCTAACCATTTGGTATGGGTGCGGGTGATACTCACATTGACAAGTTCTAATAGGGTACCATATATCATTGAATTCAATTACTCCTTATATTTTACTGGTATCACGGCAAAATCAGCATATCAACAGCTTAGCAGTAGAAACGGCAAGGAACAATTTTACTTTCGGTATGGATTTTGTAGTGATGCTTCTAACATCAAGTTCTAAGAAGGTATCTTTTGTTAACATCATTGATTAAATTGCCCTTTTCATTTTACACTTGGATACAAAAGGATTTTGGTAGGCCCTTTGAAAACAAACGGTGAGGAAATGATTTTACCGGTAAACATAAATAAAATAAGCTGTACAACAACATAAAACTGAATAAAATGATACAATTAGACAATGAGTAATTATCTTTGGAAAATAAGGAGTAATTTTGTCTTTGTTTGAAGACGATGGGTACTGCAGGTTTATAGTGTTAAACTCAGGATGAATAAATTGGTGATTCGAATCATCTGTTTGATCTTAGTTTAATAATGAGAAATTTGTTTGGTTCATTTTTATGAAACAATTGGCTGATTTTTATTCAGGCCAATGAATTTGAAACCATACTAAAATCAAAAGACGAAAAAAAAAATCTGGAAGCAGAACCAATCAATTTCATTCATCTATTCTCTTTTTAATTCAATTGATTTACTAAAGAGAACTGAACTGAAGCCACCTAGACTTCAATCTGATTAAAACCGAATCAAACTCAATGGTGCTCCAAACTAATTGGCATTTAGTGCCTCATAGTTTAACAATAATATAAAATTATTGTAGTCTGTGATTTTTTATTTTCATTTTCAATGTAGACTGAGATGATGAATATGTACACCACATGTGTAGAGAAATATGTAAACTTCTTTGCGGTGGTCTTGAGCTAAAATGACAACTCCAAATTATATGTTAGAGGAAAATTATATATAACATACTTTCTGTCTCTCTATATATAGAGTGCAGTGGTCATTTTAGTTAAGAGAGTCGAAAACGAGTCGTAAATTTCTCTTGGGTTCATGACTGAAAATCTACATTGTTAGTTTTGGATTTGAGGTGGTGATGCCACTCTTTGATGAGTGCAGGTTTCCAATCATCTAAGAGAATGCATCAGAGAAGAAATGAACAGAGAATTACAGAAAGAAAGTAGGCGAAGTCGATAAGAAGAAGACAATTGATATTTTTCCTTGATTGCCCTCACGGGTCCTTTGACAGCACACACAACATATTCCCTGCCCCTTCTAAAACAAACTACTAACGGAATAAAATTGATGATACAACAACAAATAATTGAAAACAGAACAATATTTGTTGGCTCTGATATCTCAAGCATCTTTGAACATTCTTCATGTCTTTGAGCCATCCTAGTCTCTTTTCTCGCGCGAGCTTGACCTGTCTCCTGGCTGTTTCTCTAGCTTGAGTCTCATTCATGTTGGGCCTATCCCATTTCATAGGCCAATTTCTTCCTTACTGTCTCATTGAGCTCGATCTGACCTGTCACCTGGGTCAAGTTGTATCATGGGTTTGTGTTGACTTGAGATGGGAGCCCAGAGGATTTTGAGAGAAGGCTTACATGCTTCCATATTTTCTTTTGCTTTTGATTTTTCTGTTTTTCAAATGGGCTTTATATGCTTCATCTGCACTCATTGTCAAAAGTTTGCTTGTGCTTACATGGTTTTTCCTGCATATTTTGTTTTCAGCTTCTTCACTACAGACTACAAAGGATCATCTCCAAAAGTAAACGTATGAAACTGGTAATTTTTTTCCCCTGTTTTAATAGTTTTTCGCAAATCGGCCTTTCTTGAGTTCAAATTTTCTTCCTTAAAGAATTTCAGCCTCGAGTTCATGCAATCTTTTCAGGTTTGTATTACTTTATTTTTAATGCTAATTTTCTTTCTTTGCAGGTTTTCTTCCTTCGGTTTCCTTCACATTTAGCGCAATTTTCTGCCCAAAGTCTGCAAGGTTTGTATTTTCACCATTTCTATTTCAGTTTAATTCGTTTGTCAATGGTCTTGTTTTCAAACTTTTCAAAGTTCCTGTTGTTAAGTGTTTTTAGTGTCCAATCATATTTAGGACAGCCTAACTATATTTTAGGGTTTAGGCAATTGTCTTATTTAGGCCTTTTTAAAAATTCTGAGGTAAAATGTATTAATTATTCAATTCTTATTATTAAATTAATTTCCTCTATATTCACGATGCAAAATTATTAATCAAATTTTATATTCTAATTTTCCCAAATATATTTTCCCCTGTGACATAGTTAATTTTAAATAGTTTGTATAAATGGTTCTTTTTTTTAGATTAAACCATTTTTCTATTCTTCTTATTTTTAAAGTTTTTTTTGTGTCCTAAATGCATATTTTTTAGTAGATATTTTCTTTCCTAGTGAAACAAGAGTACTAATCAAACAATTATATTTGTAGATAATTACAAGAAAACAACCTATGAACACAATATTATTTTTAAAAGAAACAAAAATCTAATGAATAATATACCACTAATAAGAGAATGGAAAGATAGCGCCTCAAAATTTGAGAACTTTAATTTTGATGGATTGAGGCTTGAGTAGTAGTAATCAATGAAAAGTAAAACAATTATTTTTTTTTCAAGTGAAAAGTAGGGTAGATAAAAGGTTTGTTCAAGTCGTAAATTGCTAAATAAAGGTTTCATGTATTTTTTTATTGGAAAATATGACATGGATACACTTAAAAAAATATATATGTGACCTTTATAGAGTTTTAAACGAAGACACTGAGAAATAATGTATTTAAAATTGTTAATTATAATGTTGGAACTTTGTAAGAATTCTTAGTTATTTGTTCATGAAAATAATTGTGTAAAATAATAAAGCTAATAATTGTGAAGCTATAATTTAGCAACAAAATTAGAGACTTCATTTATACGTGGCCTTAATAAACCGCTTCTATATTGCTTGTGTGTGTGGAAGAACACCTATATTTGTACAAGCTTCTTGCTCATGTGTTTTTTAGCTTTTTCTAATAAGTGTTGCATGTCCTCTGTTCATGTTCTTAGTTTAATGTCTTCCCTGAGTGTTTTGCGCCACCCCTTGTTTTATGTCTCCTACTGATTTTAGTAGTTTTTTTTCTTAGAGTATTTTCATTTATTTTGTTCAGAAAGTACTTGTTTTAGTTTTCAACTAGATTTTGATTTTTCCTGATTATTCTAAAAGTGCTGTCAATGCTTTTGGAAAAGTGCTTCATTATTTTTTTTTTTTGTTCAAATACTAGGAAAACAATTTCTTGTTTCTGAGATTTTACTAAATTTTGGATTTTTCTCGATAATTTTAGAAAAGTGTTCTATTTATTTTTGTTCACGTATTTTCAAGCAATTTCTATTTTTAGTTTTCACTAGATTTTAAATTTTTTCAATTATTTGGGCAAAGTGTTTTCATTTCTATTTTTGTTCAAGCATTTTCAAACAATTGATCTTGTATTTTCTTTTTTTATATTGTTAACCTTTGTCAACACTTCTGAAAACGATACAGGATATTTTGATATACTTGATCTGTTTTTGCAGTTTTTGAGCCTTTTTTACTACCAAAACTATCTTAAAAAGATAACTTCACATTTATAAACTCATCATCAGCCTTCCCATAATCGATAAGGGATAACTCAATATTTTGATGTCCATGTTTTGAAAATAAGTTAAGTAATTTCAATATTTTATTACTTTTTATTTCTATTCTGACTTGGTACTAAAGTTATATTTCTTAATCCTCTATAGGATTTTCAGATCATCCTTCCAATTAAAGCGAAAATCAGATAGAATGCGCGCGTTCAAGGGTTGGAGTACTAACGATACATAACAATTCTTATTAAATAAAAACTGAACTGATCGAAATCAATATATACGCAGAAAATTGATGACATAAACCATCACTTAAATTACATTTTTGCAAACAATTATACTAGTGATATGAACCGTGAATCACTTAATGTCAAAACAAACATGCCATCGGATTTGCTTCACATGCTCATATCAAAAAAATTCATTTAAAATTTTATGTTTTTAAGATCGCCTCATATAATATATGTTAATTCAGAATCTGTAAATCAGACTCTCAAAATCGACATTTAATTTTTCCACCGGGGTTGATTTAGCTCCGCATCACGATCCGTCACTCACCACTGCTAGATCACGATCCACACCACCACGCCATGATCACGAATCACACCATTAATCTGCAAGTGATGACTGTGCTTCGATTCACAGACTGGCGGCATGCCTTTTATCACTACTAAAGTATCTAAGACGAAAATTTTTCTCAACAATGTATAGTAAAAATCTTTTTCTCTGACCGCATAGCATCAAGCCCTCTTTCTTTAGAAAATGTCTTTTATATCTCCTTTAAGGAAAACCCAGCCCAAATAATGAAAAATAAAACCCATTGCCATTTCGGTTTACAGGACCCATTTTCAGAAAATAACATATTTTTACACATGTTTGGTAATTAAATCTTTTGTTCTCTCCCACTAAACGACATATTTGTGCCACCCAGTCAGCCTAACATTCTGCTTTTATTAATCCAAGAGCTTGCAGCTCAATTAAACGAAATTAACTCGTGTGATCATTTGGGAATATACAATAGTGGTTAGCAATAATTAGGGCCTCAGAATTAAACTAGCCTTCAATTATTTAATTCCAAATATAATTTACTAAAAGATTGAATTGACCTCCATAATCAGGTTTCAATAATAATTCGTCCTAAGCCACATTGATTTCTTTTAATGCACAATCTTTGTACCACATCACACTAAATCATTCAACCTATTCAATCAATTTTAACTACATCTTAATTCCTTTGATACTTACCGTTTTCTTTCTATCGAACATTTTCAATATATTTCAAATATGTTGACACACTCGCCGTAATTCTATTATCAGCTACCAAAACCCATCAACAGTACGCACAGTATAAATTCTATATTAATCCATAACTCCAATACTCAATTGCTCCCACCAAGATACCGAAAATCTTGACCACAAGTATGTAAGGTCGTGCTCATTGGTAACTCAAATGAATAAATAATTACAATCATGAACTCATAATTAACTCAAGATTAAGATTACAATAAATCAATCATGAGATTTAATAAGTTCGACGCTAATACAAAGTTAATTAAATCTCTGATGTGATCCCGTCATGTAGTCGATTTACATCAATAAATTCATACATGATTGTGATAAATCATCTAATGAATTTATTATATTTATACTTAAATAAAGTGCCCAACTTCATTTATCAATCAAGGAAAAAATTTATGAATCATAAGATAATTTGATGCATGCCTCTCTTAATCCACATGGCGACATAAATACACATAATACATTAAACGACTTTCGATCAAAATATTAATGCAATTGATATTTAAATAAAAAATACCTTTATTAATTTATTAATCAAAAAATGCTATTACAATTTAAAATAAAACATATATGTTTTTAAAAAGATATTTTCCCAATGTACTTTAGCATCTAGATTCACTACCGACTGTTATTTCATTATGCTAAATTTTCTCTACTCATTATTAATGATTTAAAAAAGGCCTAACTTTAATAATTTAAAATAACAAAACAGCAATTATAAAATTGAAATTATATAATGCCTTGTTTCAATGTCATACAGGCTAATGATAAAAATACGCGAAGAGAGTTTATCACATATGGCATCAAATTTGCAAAACAGACAAACAAACAAACAAAATTAAAAACAAAAGAAAACAAACAACCTGAACTACGAAGAAAAGTCTTTAATTTATCAATCTATTACAAACAAAAAAGCGTCATACCAACCAAATCGTTAAAGTTTCTTTAGTAATGTACTATATATTAAAAATCATTTCTTCAAATAAAACATTTCTTTTGCGTTAAAATGTTCTTCCGTTTAAGTACCTAAAAATTGTTCCCTGAAATGGTGGGACTTCACTTAGAACTAAAAAAAAGATTGGTGTTTATTCCTCATTTTTCTTTTTTAATAATATTTTGTTACTTCTCTGGTTAGGGTGAACTTATAAATACAGAAAGGGTTTTATTTGAATATACCAAATTGAGTTCCAAATAATAAATCTATACCCTCTATTTATGCTATTATGCCCACGGCGTAAAAGAAAAATATCCTTAAAACTATTTATCTACATTTTCCTTCTCATAATTAGTTCCCACCATTTATCTCTCATATGATTTGCTCTTTCACCATTTTCTTCCTTCTCATTATTTCATCTCTACCTCCAATATGCGTTTTGAGCAAAATATAAACGTCAAAGGTATAATCAAGTGATGAAGAATGTATGTTTGAAAATGTAAATATTTTGTGGCGTTTAGGGTTTGATTTGATTTGATTTCATTACAAGTATATTTACAATGATTTTGAGTTTAATTGCACATTATTCATTTTGTGCTTACACATACAAAGGTCAAACCATTGATAAAATGTGTTGATTTAGACATTAATTTGCTATGAGTGATTTTGAAAACTACTAAGGAGTGGTTGAGTATTTATTTAGTAAGAAATGAAGTAAGGGAGTTGAGTATTTAAAGATTTAACAGCAGAAGTCAAGTAAGGAAGTGAAGAATCTAGCTGGGTTGCGACGTAGTTTGAGTACGTTTCTAGAATATGTTCTAGTAAAAGGTTTCAGAATAAAGATACCGACCTTAAATCACCCTTTAATTGTTGGATTTTTTTTAATTTCAATTTAAGCTTTATATTCTTAACTAAGATCAACTTCACTTAAAAATCTAGAATTTTACTGATGAATATTTAGATATACAATTAAGGCTATATCCTCGATTTTTAATTCGTACGAATTAAAATAAGATTTTTTTTATTTCAATTTGCTTTTGAATATTCCAGTTACCAAAACTTCATGAAAAGTCGAGAAATTTGCTAAATGAATACTTGTTAATTTAAAGCTCTAGTATTCTTCAATTTTACCGACTTACATAAAAAAGTTTAGATTTCTCCAAATAATATTTTATTTAATTTGAAAGCTAAGTATTCTCAACCATTTATCCACTACTAAAAAGTTGAGAATTTGCTTATCAATTACTAATTATATACGATTTGATCAATATATCTTCAACTATTTATCCCATCAGGATGTGAAGTTCAGTTTTATGAGGATTTAATTGAGGTTATTTTTGGTACTTTCTAGTTTTTTAAGGAATAAATGTATGTAAAATTTAAGAATGTTATGGGTTAAGGCATATATTGGGTTTTATTGATAAATTTCTACGCAATTCTCCTATATAATTCTGTTCTAATGATCATACTTTTGTTGCATAAATGTTTTGCATTTTAAACTGATAATGGAATGTTCATTTCATAAGCTAGGAAGCGTTGAAGAGATTTGGCTTCTATCATGAACAATGAAATAGAAGAAGAAGAGAGAAGCAAAAGAACAAACCTGTTTCTCATTTTGGGTTTCCTCAGCTTCTCCTTTAGTGTTGATGGTGACAACATTCAGTATAAGGGAGAATGAACAAGGGATTGAAACTCGTATGTGGACGTTGGTCTGTCCCTTCATCCAGAAGTTGAGAAATTTTTACCAAAATTATTTAAACATATTTTTGTTTTGCTTTTTCCCTTACTTTTGAAAGATTGCAGGCACTAATTCAAATTTAATCTGTCAGTGATCGATGATGCAAGAGCAGGGATTGACCAAAGTCATCCGATCGGCTCACTCTTCCAATCCGCATCTAATCTGAGCATGAAATATTCGGATCCGTCGGATGGGTTTGATTGGCTCAGGTTTGCTCACCCCTAAGTTGCTGGGCACTTCAATCTAATTCAATTAATGTTTTGATTTAGTTAGCCCAATAGTATTTTATTTGATAATTTTATTCACTGTATCACTTTTAGTCATCCGAGGGATAAGCTCTCTATGTCTATTGATTTAGGTATTTGTCCATTTTTAATAAATTTTGATTTGTTGAGATTTTTAAAATTGGGGGACTCGAATTTGAGAGATTAAAAGAATAAAGAAAAAGACTAAAAATAAAGAACAAAATGACAGCTAACTATTAAATTAAATGAAACTGCTGCTTTTTGATCCAAATATATATAGAGATCAATCAATGAGCAATGTTGTGAGTGGTGTAGAGTTCATGAACGATTTTCAGAATTTTGTCCAAACAAATTCATACTGATAAGATTCAAAGTATTATTATTTAGTCTACCAATGCCCTATAAATTCGTTAATTACATGAGTAATGAGTCGTTACATATTAGGGCTGGAGAGTCAGGTCAACTATACTGATTGAGCAAAAGATCAAAATGATCACTTTTTTCATTTTGGATATTGCCAGCACATATCGCAGGCAAATGAAGGAGACAGGAATTAATTTTCATTACAAGAATCAGAAGAAGAACAAGCACAAAGAGATTGAATCCGAAGAAGAAGAAATAAACAAAACGAACTGAACTAAAACGAAAGCTTGAAGATTGAAACCACCAATGTACCAGGTGGGATATTGATTTACTTTTTTTTTTCCTGGCGGGTTGTGTGGATTTACGTAATTTTGGTAATTTAGGTAAGACAATAGCATTTAAAAAATGGGCAATGATGTATGTTGAGGTGAATAAAGTTATGGTGGGGAAGAGGGTGAATCCACTTTTGCCTTGTAAGCTACCCACCAGGGAGTTACTGACCAAGCATGTAAATTTATATGCCACTGTTCTGCTTTTTAGGTATTGTGGACTGTAGGTGATTATTTCAGCGAAGTTTCAGCTTTTAGATTACAAATGATACATTTGAATGGTTAAAAGACTGCATCTTGAATGTAGTTCTGGGGATTTTCTAAGAAATGTAGCACGAGATTTTCTAGAATTCAGCCATTTTATTATTTTTTCTAGTGTCCAGGCATTTGCAACATAGATACTTGTTGGAGGCAGTAAGAGTAATCAAGCCACTATCCTTATCTATCAAAAGAAAAAAGCTGCTTCCTATCTTGGTAAATTATAATTAAATGTTAAAAAAAGAATCCATCAGAGCTATGGAGAGTATATATGGGTAAAAGTTTGTTTGTGCTGTGTTTCAAAAGCCGCAGTTTGAAATACATGATCTTTAGGGGAGTGTACCTGTTCATTTGTTTACATATTTTTCGATGATGTTGTATTGCTGCCTATTTTTACATCCATGTTTATGTTATCTCACTTGTTTAGTTGATGCTATGAGAAACATTCCCTCAAAGCATGAATCAATTATTGACTCTCATTGTTGGTGGCAGATTTATGATGGGTTTGCATGATGCTGAAATTGTGTGAGGTCTGTTTGTGTGCATGGAGAAACCAAAACAACTCTCAAATTAAGCTTCAGCAGTCCTGGTGTTGTGTTATTCTATTTCATCTTTCATTTGTTTTTGTTAGCTTTACTTAGTTTTCTCTGTTCAAGGTTGTTTATTAGACCATTTTGGACTCCAAACTGCATGTGTCTTTAACGGAGGAAGTTTGTAAGGATGTCTTTTACAGTCTTAGGTCTGAATCGGTTCTAAATCGATTGTTAGTTATTCGTAATTGATGCTTTGTTATTCAAATTTATGTAATTACTTTATCAGGGTCTCTGAGAATTTAAGGCATAATTCAAGTCTTTGTAATGCCAGTTTGATCTTTGTATCAAAAGATATAGAGTATTAGAATCTAAGCAGTTGCCTATTTTTATGAGGCATGTTTCCCAAGTTTTCCTTCTGATCTTATCCTTCACTTTTTATGGTTCTTCATCAGTTGAATTCTCATTTTGCTTGTAGTCTGTCTACTGCTTGTTTCTTAAAATAGCCCATTAAATCTGCTTTAACAACCCACTTAATTCTACTGTAACTCTATACATCCTGTCAAAAATTATGTGATGCGTTATCTTTACACTCTTATATAGATTAGCATTGCAAATGAAGATATCATGTTGGCTATTCATTTGTTGATGCTTTTAGATTGTGTGTGTGGCAACAGAGACAGATTTCATTGTCTTTAATTTTATTGGATCAAGTGAGGAGATCTGAAGTGTCTCTGCTGATAGCTTGGAGATAATTTGTCCGTTTTATTATCATTGCAGCTATTGCCAGTTATTTTGATTGCCCTATATATTATTCTATGATGTGGTAGTGCTGGCACTTTCCATATGCAAGATTTTTATAATTACCTCAGTAATTGACATTTTTCTTCAGTGCACAGGACATTGTGATTGAAACACTGGTTGTTTGATAGATTTGATTGAAATGAATGTCTGTCACCTTCGGAGGTTTCTTTTCGTGTAAGGACAGCCATTTAGAGGCTGGTCTTCTAATTTTTACTGTTTGTAGGCTGATTTAGCTATAAATAGCCCCTGCTGCTTTGATGTTACTTTTCATTTCATTTGAGGGTGGGTTTACCTGAATTCTATTCTGGCTTATTGTTGGAGACAGTTTGCAAAGAACAAATTATTACAAGATGGGATGAATAAAGGGATGTAGGCGTAGAAAACCCTCAAGAGTCCCTCATTTCCTAGCGTCAAAACTTATATTTTCAAAGGAGTTTATTTTAATGGAAAGACAACTAGAAGTTCTTAATACAAAGTATGTAAAAGGCTTGCCATCAGTAAATTAGCCTTAACCCTAACTTGTAAGGATGAGGATTCTTTTGTAAGATTTCCCAATTCCAAACAGAATCCAAATGAACTGAGCAAAGATTAGAAGTAGAAGAAAGCAATACATTTTAAGAGGAGCACAGAAATAAGTAAGTAGCTTTGTATCAGCAGAGTTTGTAAAACTTCACTTTTAACAATAAGTAACTTCTACTTTTAAACAATAAGTATTAAATATAATCTGAAATGACTTGATGTTTAAAAACTTTCAGGTCCTTGATGAAGCAGACCGAATGCTTATTATGGGATCCAAAGAGCCAGTCTTTTATTTTTTGGAGCAAGATATCTTGGGGTATATGTTATGGCGCGATTTTGTTTCTTCACTCATAATTATCACTAAAGTCTTTTGAGCTGGAGCGCGTGTTGAAGAAAGAATATTTATTTGGATGGCCAATTTGTAAAAACTATTAACATCAGACAACGTACATTTAAGTGGCCAAATACTTATGTGCCTCTTTAATTTACATTCCAAACCTTTTTGTTTTTTCTTTTTTTTCCTTTTTACTGTATTGTATTAGGTGACCTTTAATTTTTTTTCTTTTGCAACATAGAAGCATAGAGTGAGAGAAACATAATCTAAAAAATGTAATTAGGTGAAGAAGCTTAGGGCTTTGGAAATTTGGTTGATGCAGTGTTTGATGTAACATTGTGTATAAGTCTTCATCTTTGACTGCTGTTGCAGTGTCAATTGGCTATTTGGGCTTTTGTATCCTATATATGTGAATTTGTTTGGATACATTTTCAATCCAAATTAAATATTTTCATCACAGACATTTCCCTGACTTGGGAAAAATTCTTAAATTGTTCAGCTCACAGATGGTAATGCTCCAGTGCTACATGGCCTATATTTGTTTTAGCTTAGTGACATTGCTATTTCAGGCACTTGCTGGGAGCTGTGACGTTCTCAGAGAAGCTAGATGTTGTGCCAGATGCCTCCCTTCTGAAATTTCCAGCACCCATGTAAAGAAGAAGTGTACGGTTCTATCCTTTTTGGTTACATTTTTTTTTCATCTGATTTGTTGTGTATCCAGCCGTTTTTGGCACATATGTTTGAAACAAGCAGCAAGCATGCTATCATCTGTTTTCTGGGGCCCTGAATTAGTTTTCTGTGCCTCGCATTGCAGGAGTCCAAGCTGTATGGAGCTCACTTCAGAGAAATTTTGCCGATGTTCAAGGCTAAAAGAAGACGAATAACTCTGATGATGGGGTTGCTGATTCACGTATTGCTGCCCTGAAACCGTGAAATAGTGCAAGATATATAGAATATAGATTGCCATTATTGAAATTGAGAAACAAATTTCTGAGCTATGGTCTATTTTCAAGGTTAATCCATTTCTTACTTTACAAACAGCTGCAAGATAGATGAACACGCATCAATTCAGGTTGATATGGTAAACTTCATGTTGTACAAGTCGCCATTTTTGGTTATACAAGTTACCAAGTTGCTACCCTGTTACATGGTATCACAAGCTTTGTCCCATAAGAGTAAAATTTCATTTCTTCTAACCTGCAGGTTAAGAATTGTAGAAGAACAGAAATATACTGTTTGGTTCAAAGGAAAATCTTAGAGAAAATGAAACGGCGAAAATCAGCTGATCTATTATTATCTTATTTGTTTACGTTTCACATTTATATAAAGTTCTCACACGTGATTTCTACTTGTACTAATAAACTTTTACAATCTAACTTTGATGTATAACACATTTTAAATCAACTCAAATGAATTTTATATTTCAATAATAACCTTCCTCACGGACGTGGTTTACACCTAATCGCTTTTAATAGTGAGCTACCTTCACGCCCCCCTCAAACTCAAAGGGACATGGGAGAACGTTGTTTTGTCAAAGAGTTGAACTTTATTAACGAAAGATTTCGGCTTATATATCGCCTATCAGCTTCCTCACTTATATTACGTCGATGTTTCAGCCTTCCAGCAAGTACTTTGTCTTCAACATAATGGTGTCAATCTCAATATGTTTCGCTCGAATTTAAAAAATCGGATTGTGAGCCAATCAAGGTGGCACCAAGATTACTGCCACCAAATTATAAAATGTCGTAATCGCAAATTTAACTTGCAGAATGTAGATCGCAAACTAATTTATCTTCCTGCATTTGCTGCAATGAAGATCAGATTCACTTTCTGCACTTGACTAAAGAATGACTGGGTTGCTTGTGATGATCTAAGATATCGATTAGTACCCAAGTAGACACAATAAAGACCAACCACTTCCCGCCATTCAAGTCTCGCCTAATCAAGATCTCTGCGGAACATGTCAACTTCATACTCTCTTTAACAAATTCGAAGTCCATAATTCCGTGTTGCTTTATATCTCAAAGACCGCTTGGCATGCTATGAGATGTCAAGAATGTTATGCAACATCGACGTAGTTTATGCACATCGGCAAGTAAATCTTCCGGTCTTGCTGTAACTAAATATCGGCCCCACCGAACGGATGCTTTATAAATGTGGTATCTTTCACCTGCACTAAGGCGAGTTTCAACATCTTGCACTTATCATTCAACCTTTGATAAAAGTCCCTTATATATTTCCTCGGTGATAAGTATATGCCAACTGCGCTATAAATACTTAACGTGTTAAGTAAAGAGAGAGCTCCAAGATCCTTAGAAATATCAGGTCAGAATTCAACAATAGCTTTCTAATCGTAGCTATTCGATCCCTGTTATTAATGTCACTGCACATAAATTTATGACATCGTGAGATTTAATTTACTTCTTCTTTTTAAATAAAAGAAGACCGAACCGGAGTTCGTAAATCCCCATTGTAACAGTGCATCATCTTCAATTTATCATACTGCTCGGAGTTTGTTTAAGACCATAGAGACGGTGAAGCTTATATGTTATTCTCGTTTTCATCAATAAACCCCTCCTCGTCGATCCATGAATACTTCCTCACCAACTTCCATTGTAAGCGATTATTCACATCAACTTGTTCTATCTTCCACCATTCATCATGTACCCAAACTTAGGAATCATTACCCTTACAGTACCGCTTTATTATTGTACTGGAATGTCAAAACAATTTACTCCCATAACTGCTGGAACTCTTTAGCTACTAATCTAGTTTTGTATTCGGGCCACAATTTACCGGGCAGCATTTCACCTCAGACACCAATTCTATCTCCAACTACTTTTTCGACGCTTATTCTTTACACCAGGACCGCAATTATTCAGACAAGGGTCAAGAAGCCACTTTTGATTTTGTATGGCCTACACCAAACTGTGTTCTTTTAAAGTAAATTAGAGTCGCAATATATAGTTTGTATTAAGATACCGCCTTTGCTTCCGTGTAGCTGCGGAATGGATATTAAAGTTGAAGTCAAACATGATTGGAGGCGTACAAGTTTGCATTTATATTTGCCTGTAGAAGTTCCCATTGACGGTTCAGAGTGCGGTTCAATACCGATATACGTTGTCAGAAAGGCTTGGGTTATCGATGAGATGAATTGTCCTGAAGAAGTCCACCAGTGTGGATTGTATGAAGCACGAATCAAACTAGTAACGTTGACAAATAATACATCAAAGTAGTGTGAAAGATCGACTTGATGAGAATGATTCAAGAATTCAAAAACCTAATTCCATAATAATGAAAAGTGTAATCTTGTACACAGTTCGACCATGATATTCGACCAAGGACGATACATCAGATCCTTTATGGTATGGAATTGTTAAATCCAATGAAAACACTGTTTTGAGGATAAGTTAACCGAATCTTATGCTATTGTAATCTTCTATGCGATAAAAGATACAAACCAAAGTTAATTTTACATACTATAATCAGCTCAGATCAATATTTTCTGCTATGAAAGTAATAAGTCAAAGGTCAGATGGTAGTCTGCGAACGACATACAATGTATTTAAAAGCATCCCACCAAACTTGAAAAGATAACTTGGACAGGCTAATACAAGAGTCCTAACTCAATGTTGTGTCTACAAGCTTCTTTTCAACTACTCCATTTTGGTGATGTGTGGTGGATAAGAGTGTTTAAAGATAATTCCACACTAGTTTAAGAAACGAGTGAATGTTTCTATACTCCCCCCAATCGACTGCAGTGTTCTGAATTGCCGGTGTTGTGTTTGGTTTTCAACCAGTAATCAATAGCTTCAAGACCCTAATGCCCTGATTTAAAGCTTGAGGCAGAGACATCCAAGATAACGATCAAATCATCCACAAAAAGCATTATTTTTCAGTAAATGCATTAGTGTTTCGAGAGTTACGATGACCAAAACGCTCCAGCAGAAGGAGTGTTTTATTATTTAATCCATTGCTGCATGAATTTTCGACTGGAAACTTCTTATTGTCCTGGATGTACTACAAAAGAGAAATGAATCAGATTATTATTCGAGTAGCTTATTCAAACACAGACCAAGAACATGCGCATAACATTGACAATGGTTGAATACGAAGTTTGGCATACGTTGAGTAAAGGAATGCACTGTACGGCTCGAGAATCGGGCTTTATAATCCTTTCTCGCCAAAGTCCTTTCATGCTAATTCTGCCCCGCCGTGAGAATCCTTACAGCGTAGACATCACCAAAGAAATCTTTAACGGACAAGTTATTATCAATGGTCAATTTTGATATGCTTAGTAAATTCTTCGTGGATATCAAAATAATAACATATCTTGAGCAAAATACGTGTTGATTTATAAAGCAAAGATTCGATCCCTTTTATGTAAAAGCATGCATCACCAACATGAGTTATAGACAAACTTGACCACGCTGGCAACAAGCTTGATCTCGATCCTCGAATTTTCTCCTGAGCACCATGTTAGCTATCATGGTCACGATGTAACCACTGCCCGTGATACCATCCATCATCACTGTGCCTCTTCATAATTGGTAAAGACAAGCTTCAGAGCATTAAACCCGCAGATGGATAAAATGAGTTGATGAAGTATTGATTAAAATGTAGGAAAGGAGCAAAGATATTGTTCCACCTATTGAGCAAAAAGATAATTTGTAAATGGATCGAACACATATAAGCACTTTGGATCTAAACGATCACCCTTCCAAAGTGTTTCAGAATGCAGGATCATCATATACGTGCCAGCATTCATCTCATGCGTCTCTTTACTTATGAGCATATCCTATATATTGGTGGTGATTCATCGTAGGTGTATTAGTCGGGTACTAAAACAGCAGGATACCCGTCTACGTACGGCCTTAGAAATCAGACTGCTTTGTCCCTTCTACCTTGCATTCCAAAATTTGCAACACCAAGAAGAGATCCTCAGGATACTTAATTGGCTTAAATACACCCTTCCAATTAAAACTTCTATTACCGTAATCAACCATAATTTCCATTACCAAATGTGTTTCTTCTAAAATTTCTCCATGTAAGTAGCGATTAACATTCATTGAATCAGAATTCGTGATACATGGTTTCGTACCTTGACCTGCTCAAGTCTAGCTTCACTACAAGCGTCATTGTAAGGTATATATGCATCATCATAACTTCATCTTATTTTCGCAAAGAATGACCGGCCAGACCCAAATAGCCGTAACCTAACCATTTAAAATCCCCACTAACATATCTCTTTTCAAGAATGATATCACCAAAGACAGTAAGTTTGTTTGCCAAGAGCTTCTATTTTGCACAATATTCCCTCAATATTCATTGAATCTTTTCCTGGGAGTATTCATTTCATAAATTAAATTAAATGACTTAGCTTCCGATTGAACCTCAAATTTTTTTTCAATAGATTTCACACATCGTTAGCGACATTAGCTAAGGATCGAATCGAGAATACTTTCACTTACGGGTCGATAGCGTACCAACCAAGAAGTGTTTGATCCATACTCAGCTTGACATAAGTCGATTTTTCAGTTACTCCTCTGTATTCACTGGCCAAGCGGTATCTCGACAAGATATTGTTCGAATAATCAAGTGCTCAAAAATGAATTTTTCCAAGCATTTCTCCGATCGGTCAAGACTTGTTACGTAAAAGAGAAAAATTAGATCGACTCCACTTGCCGAGCTGAAAGTAAATGAAGTCAGGATTTGCTGATTTAAAATTCATGATCGATTGATTTGAAGTTGCGCATTTCTTGAATTAGCCATTGTGGCTCTCGACACCATGTGTAAGAACAAATATACCGCTGGTTCAAAGGAAAATCTTGAGAAACGTAAATCCATGAAAATTCCAGTTGATTCATTATTATCTTATTTGTTTGATAAGCTTTCCACGCTTATATACAAAGTCTTTGCATGTGATTTCTACTTGTAATTAACAAATCCTTTACATAACGAACTACAGCTGTATATCGACATTTTGGTACCAACCTAGTTGAACTTATATTTCACTAATAACCTTCTGCCGACGCGGGTTTCACCGAATCGCTTCGAATAAGTGAGTTTACCCCTTACAAGAATCAGATCTAAGCGCATAGATTTACTTTTTTTGTTAGACAAACATCTTTTGAATTGGCCCCTTTGTTGTAGTGATGATGAAAAATGTATCAACAATTTTGTAAATACGCGCAGAACTTCTAATCATTCTCCTTCATCGTTGTTTTGTACCAAGACTGTGGGAGGAGTTGGCAAATGAAAGTTTCAATGGAAAGTGCCTTTCTTGACCTCCAAAATCAAATATGCAGGCAATCTTAAAATTTAAGAAGGGAAGCAATCATAAGAGTAGAAATTTCATAGTAGAAAATTTGAATGAAAAGTGGTATTACTCTAGAAATGCCAGGCAAACTAGCTTGTATAAGCATTAACGTTGGTTTCCATTGAGCTTTGACATTTTCCGCAAGACATATTTAAATCGATTTGTAATTTCATTACATCTTTTAGTCTTTACAAACCAATCTCATGGCTGAAGTTAATGATCAACGGCTGCTGCATGCGTACTTACACATTATAGCTTTCTTTGTTTTTATTCCATTGCACGTGTTTGCTGGAAAGCAATGAAGTGTGATACGTTCGGAGCTCACTCAAGTTATTTCAACAAACATCGCCATTTTAATAGACACTTATCGTTTCTTTAACAAACACCTGCTCGACTAACATTTCTTTACTTTTTATAGTCAAGGAATCCTCTTCCAAGTTTAATGTTTAGTACTGCATAAATATATGTATTTATAACCATCTATTTAATTGGTCAAATGTTCTATGACCTGATGAAGCAAATAGAATTTTTTTTATTCAAAATAAATTTCACTATGAACTATTAGCTATTAGACTATATTGGCAATTGTTTAGGAAACTTAAGAAACTAAACAAAAGATAAAAACAAAATATTAACTGATAGAGAATTGATTATGGATTTGTGATCCATGGAAGTTTTGTCAAAAAGTGCAGTTGCGTACCAGAACGGGAATGCACTGAAGAGAGAAACCAATTGGTCAAGACATATAGCTGCACGCCAATAAGCTGCCCATTGCCCCCAATTCAGCCTCTCAAGATCAGCAAACTTGACCAGAAACCCCACCATTATAAGTTGAATAAACAATGTAAGTCCAACGATTGTTGAAACAACTTGTTCAGTATCCCTTGAATATATTCCTTCCTCTCAAGCTTCCTAGCATTGAACCCATGAAGATTTCACAGAAGACAAAGTATTGAAATCATGGTATCTTTTTAATATCATTCACGCTGAAGATTGATCTTCCTTTTAAATTGCAGAGTCAGTAAGATGGTCAAATTGGATAAATGGCCTGAGGATGAGATTCTCCACATGAGTTTTGTTATCGTGAGGCTCGGATCGGCCAACGGAGTTTTGATATGAGATCATTGCGGCTGCTCAGTGGCCAATGCCAATGCTCCAGTGTATCCATTATCAGGTTCACCCAGAGCAGCTGAACAGCAGTCAGTGGACTTTTCCTGAAGAAACAGCAGCAACAAAGTTGATGACAAGAGCAGCAACATTTTGATCAGAGCTGAAATTGAAGGAATTTCTGAATGTTGTTGTGCCACACATCGTCCCCATCTCAGAACTGTCACTACAGAGGTGAAGTTATCATCCATACGACGATATCCTCCGAGCCTCCTTTCGCTACCTGTGCCCTTGAATTCCCATTGAGAGTCCAGATCTGTGGCCTTGAGAGCAGGAGCATCATTTCAGCCATCGCCAAATACCGTTACAACATGGCCTTCTGTCAAACTTGGAACCATCAGAAGCTTGTCTAGTAAGACCTTGCCATCACTCTGATACTTTCAATCTTGCCACTCTTTTCTTCAGCTGAGAGACTTCTAAATTATGTCCTTCGATTACCGTATCATCATTGTTTAAATCTGTACCGGATTAAGGATTCCACATTCGTTAGGCTATGGTTTCCAGCCGTGTGCACATTGTCCCCATACCATCTGACATTCACCCTGCATTTCACAACATTCAACTGCTGTTTGACACCTGGACGACAAGGATCCTCTGCTTCCCACAAGGCTCAAATAAGGTCAGGCCAGTTTCTTCAAGCTCTCCTGAACCTGCCCATCAGCTCTCTGCAATTTGGTGTGAGCAAAAGCAATGCATCGTAAGCTCTGGCTGCCATGTCCTTGATAACTATCTCAATTTGCTTTCTTCTCGTCATCATCCAAGACTTGATTGGTTCCACTTTTGATATATTAATGAGAACACATGGCCAGTATCAACTTGCAGCTCCTTCCAATTGTATAGAACAGTCTTTTTTCATGATCCCTTCTCTACCAAACTCCACTTCTCTTTTTTCTCTGAATTGAAGGCCTCCACGTTACCATTTTAAGGCACTGTTTCGGTTCATCAACATTCATCCCCAACCAAGCACAGCCCAAGAAAGAAGGTTCTTCAGTTGGGCTACCAGTAACTTCGGGAGTCGATTCAATTCGATTTAAACATTACCAATGGTGTTTAAACCAACCGCATCTTGCAACTCGTAGAGATTTGCGTGCTAACTGAGAACTAGCAGTATTTCCCGCCATTGCTTCTTTTTCCAATCCAGAATTCCGTAACCTTCATTTGATTTAAAGCGAGAGTGCCTGTTTTGTCAGTGCAAATGGTTGGCGAGAGCCCATAGTCTCACAAGCAGAGAGCTTACCATAGCATGTCTTCATCTTTCACCGAAAAGCCAGCGCAAGAGTAACAGCAGGCAAGCCTTCAGGAATTGCCACAACAATAATGTGGTGACAGCAGGCAATAATGTTAATCACAGAATTCATCACATCGACCTTCGTCTTCTCCTGAGAAATTTTCTGTTTCCTGTCCCATCTCTTGTGTTTCTGTGAAAATTGAATCAACATAACTGCAAGCACAAGAACAGCCACTGTTAATCCAATCTTCCCAATGTAAAGAAGTTTGAATTTGCTGGAGCTGAGCTTGCAACGCGTCTCCCTCATTCAACCCGTGGCTAATAGAGCTCATCATCTCACCCTGCAGTACCATTCCAACAGAAGTGACCTAGCATGGGAAGCTATAGCCACGGTCACTTTAGTGTACCTGAAAGCAAGAAAGGACTCTTTTCATCAACTTCAACATGATCACTTTCCCAGTCATGCTAGACTCATCAATCCTTCAAAGAATGGCCGTTCAAGAACAACCCATCAGCCGGAATTTGACTCCAATCTTCAAACAAACAATTTCACCAACAACAACATCAAAGATTGACAAACCCTCAAGGGCTCACATCATAAATTTCAACTCTTATATCACTGCTCATCAGCAAGAGCCTGAAATCGTTCACTCTTGCTTAAAATTACTCACAGCAGAGACGTATGACAACTAAAACATAGCAATATGATGCTACTGCCATCGAACCAACTCTTCAAGCCTTCTTGTTTAATGCCAAACCCCAGAGAGTAAAGCACAAACCAAGAGTATGATATTAGTTATCTTTTAAACGCCCTCAAAACAAAACTTATAAAGCTTTTTGTTCTTATCTTTTGTACCTGTTTGTTCGAAAACACTAACCTGTGACCAAGATTAGCTTCACTGCCACCAATGCCACGTTTGGTATCACTCTTCAAGAATCGCAGGTAACTTGATTAACCTCCAAGATTACCTGTTGACCCAAAAATCTTCTCTTCACCATCTTTGAGAGGATCTGTTTGTCGAATTCTGACAAAGCAACTTCTACATCGTCACTGGTACTAATGTTGATGCAAATATAAGAGTTGAGTTACAAGATTTGGTTGTTGTTTGAAGACACTTTCGACATTGAACAAGTATTTGGTGAAGCATACACCTGAAGGCCATTCGCCACCTTCTTGGTGGCGTTTTGAAAGTATCAAGAGGTCATGATCTAATTCATTTGACCGGCGTTAGTATTTTTCAGTTGGTTTCTGAGACCTAAGGAGCCAGAGACATATTGAAAAAAGAATGGGAGGACAAAGATCAAGCAAATCTGTAACAATGGAACGAGCTTTGTAAGTCTGCATCGTCTCTTTATATATAGGCTTTAGAGGACAAGAACTTTGCACTGTAGCCTTTCTTAACTGTCATGAGAAATCTTCTCGGATGATTGTTAATGACAAGCTGCTTCTGTTTCAGGTGCTGCAGGTAGAAAGAAGTAGAATCGGATTAACCTGGCAATACGTAACTGAACGAAGTATACCGAT